>JALGPY010000002.1:45418320-45985820 GCA_023055425.1 Linanthus parryae | reverse complement strand
ATAAGCAGATAGAAACATGTCAAAGAACACAAAACACGTAACATGTTACATTAAGGCTCCGTTTGGTTGGTGGTAAAACATTTTCCTGTAAAATGCTTTCCCTTGTTTTGGTGTTTTGGTGTTGTTTGGTTGGAAGTAAAATGTTTTCCTGTAAAATATTTTCCCTCAAATGATGTAAAATGATTTACACATTTCAAATCCGTAAGCCATTTTCCGGAGAGTGAAGGATCACAACAACTCATACTAACACCTCCACCGCCACATACCTCCACCACAACCCATCACCGCCACCATCACTGCCATTTCCGTCACGCCCACTGTTTTGGCAAGAATCAGCCAAACACGAGAAAATAATTGCAGCGAGAGCTTTTTCACACAAAACATTTTACGCGTAAAATTTTTTCCCTTGTCAAACATTTTACTGCGAACCAAACAGAGCCTAAATAGAAGATATTTGCATCTCTTAAATTAAATGTAACCGGAGGAAGGTTAGCTCCAGCACCCGGAAACAAATACCTAAAAATTAACAAAACTAAATACAAGGAAAGCGCTCATACAGTTTCAGAAACTTCTTATTTTGAGCAAACTGTGAAGCTAAAGCTTCTTCATTACACACGGCGATACTACGGTCGCCAGCCACCCTATTTTAATGCCAAAATTTAGGTTAAGCTGACATAATTAAGGAGTAAAGTCCAGGTACATCAAAAGATTAGCCTAGTAGTATATCTTACCTTTCCAAAACAGAGTGATTTCATTTCACTTCTTCTAACAAACAATTCACTTTCCCGAATCTAATCATAACCCTAAAACTGTAAAAGAGTAGAGAACAAGAACTACACTCAATCAATCCAAAAAGTTATTGTTTTAACAGACCCCCGAACTGAGATATTTCGATCAAACGCACCCTATCTCCATCAAACCGATCTTATTTCTTCATATCCACAACCGAATTAGACACAGAGACCACAAATTATCGAACCGAGAACAAAGCAATCAATCAAACGGAGTAATATCAGCGATAATCACACACACACATACACAAAAACGAGAAGATTTCAGCAGCTAATTTACAGGGATATAGAGTGAGTCCAAGCCCTAAAAAAAAACCTAGAAATAAGAGAACCAAGCAGTGGAGAGGCCAGAGAGATCCGAAATCAGAGGCGCAGAGAGAGTAATTGCAGTCAAAATCACAACAATTGCTTCAAATAGTCACGACTTTGCGGATTTCTCTCTAGTTTCGATCATAGTCTCACTCAGATGCGTATGAAGAGATGGATCGAAACACTGTACCTTTGAACCACAGCTAGCCTCAGAAGAGCGAGAGAGCTAGAGAGAGAGAGAGAGTGAGTGAATAGTTGTTGTTCTGGTTCTTCCTCTCTCGATTTGCAGAGAGAGAGAGAAGAGAGAAAAAGGAGCGAGAGGAAGGGAGAGAGGAAATGACTGTGAGGCAGTTTTTAAACGGTTCGGTTAACGGCGTTAACGTGTGCGTGGCCTTGATGGAAACAGTTAACTGTGACGGCGTCAAAGACGACGAATTTCTACAAATAGGTGGTCTGAAAAACTAATACTTCCTCCCTTTTCTTTCTCTACGTTTTAACTTTTTGACTCTTATCCGGGTCACTTTGACCGGGTAATTTAGATCGCAAAACAATTTAATTTTTTAATAACTTTTCACTGTGTTAAGAACAACTTTTATTCTACAACATTATGAAAAATTTCTCAAAATAGTAGATCGTTTTGTTATCCAAATTACTGGGTCAAAGTGACTACGTTAATAGAGAGAAGGAACGGAAGAAGTAAATAAAAAGAAGTACAACCGGTGATGGGTTTAGGAAATGGAAATATACGGACAAGCGGGTGGTACTTGTAGTTTCTAATTATTTCGGGTGGTACTTGTAGTTTATAGTAATTGTTTTTATGGGACTGGAGACTTCAACAGTACGCGGAGTGCGCACTACGCATTCCTGGGGCTTTTTTTCTCCCCGCTGACGAAAGATTCTCTGCAATTTGGCTCGCTTTCCTCTCTCCTCCCTTTTTTGTTCTCCCAAAGTGCATGTTTCGTAATTCAGTTTAAACAAGTCAGATTAAAAACAGTGTTTTCCTAACTTGCGGTTTCGAAATGGGTGCTTATTAAGTGGACTCCTGTCATATAATTCAAAGAGTCATGATATGTGAATTTGGTTTTATATTTATTTTTCAATGAACAGAAGACTTTTATCTCAAATAAGGGATGATATTCATTTTTATTTTTATTTGGTTATTTACTTAGAATATCATTACAACTTACAAGAAACGAAACGAAATTCTATCTAGCCTACCAACTCCAACTACAAGGTTCGAATATGAGACCTCATGCAAGGGACTTTGAGTGCTTTAGACTTTCCATAGTCGTTTGCGTGAGGGATGTCGCCTAGCAGATGTAACAGGTGGGTGGGTGAGGTATGGAGGTCCAGGGCCGGCCCATCTGCTAGACAGATTAGGTGTTCGCCTAGGGCCCCCAATTTCAAGGGGCTCATGGTATTTTCCAGGAAAAGGGGTAGTATCGTAAATTTATAATTGTGAAAATAAAAAATGTGGTAGATAACATTTCGAAGAAAATTAAAAGATTTAGAAGATAAAATTGTGCAAGAATGATAACTGAATTTGCTGTCAAACATGTCACAAGAACGACTAAGTGATTTGGGTCTCTTGTCTATCGAAAGAGATATGTTAGAACAACTTGTGTATGCCGATTTCATCAGTAATTTTGCATTATGAAAGCAATATAGGTAGATTTTTTATAACTACATTAACTTTTTTCGTAGGGGGGTAAGGTATTATGTCCCCCCACATTTTTTTACGGGTTATGAACCCGTATTATTAGTAAAACGGGAGATATGTGCCGCCCTACCGTTGAGTAAATTTTTTATTCACAATTATGTTTATGGTAAAAAGGGTCTCACTTTCAACTCTCACCTAGGGCCCATGAAAGTTTAAGGCCGGCCCTGTGGAGGTCAGCACTAATCCGGAGGTTGTGGGCTTGGGTGGCGTGCTTGGAGGAGGGCGTGGGCCAGGTCGAGCTTGGTTGACAGTCTTACCACTGAGTTAGCACTCTATCTGTAGATGACATTCATTTTAATTATAGAAATGTCGAGTTTCTACTTTGTTTCACATTTATTTTTTACACTAGAGATGAAAATCAAAACGGTTGTGCAATATAAATTTCGATCCGAATAGGTTTCTGATACGTTTCATGCCTAAACCTAACAAATTTGATTGACACGAATTCTCGTCATTATGGCTCTGTGTTAGGATGATATTATGATGAGCATCTCCAATAGGTTATTTATATGGAGGTTATCTTCAAAATATAAATAAGTTGGGAAAAATATTGTCTCCAATAGGCTCTCTATAACGTTCATTATTTTAGCGGATAGTTATCCCGCTCACTACTTTAACGAACTTCATATTGTTTACCCATGTTCTTAGCGGTTATGTCATGAATTCCTTAAAATTCTCATACAATAAATATTAAGAATGTGTCACTTGTTATTTAACTAATCATTTAACAAATACTATTGGAGCAATAACTAAATTTTTACAATATCTAAAATAGAAATGTTAACTTTTTATCAAATTATAAATAACTTTTAACTAGTACTACTGGAGATGCTCTATGCTTATCTATTTCTTTTTTGCTAAGGTTAGTAAGAGTTTATAGGAAAACATATTTAGTGTAGGAGTTTTAAGTTCATTTCAATAAGTTTAATATTATACTCATATCATTTGTCAAACCCATAAGTGAAAGTCACTCCCACTTGATCCGCCAAACAAAGTCTAAATGCCTCTCCAGAAGAGAAAAATGAAGTCAAATGCGACTCCCAGAAGGCCAGAAGTAATAACATCTTCTCCGAAAGAAAATACTACTATGAGAGAATATAACTTTTAGTTCACATCTTCAAATTGTTAGTACACAACCTCTACGCACACTAAGTTGGTTCGATTTTATAATTTCCGTTGTGGGTATGTTTTGTACGGTTTATAACTTTTAAAATAGTACGGTTCAGTTTAGTTTTTGATTTCCCACTTTCAACTTGCATTCCCAATATTAATTGCTCTCACATGTTTGAAAGGTTAAGTAGTCCAAATGAAGTGGGATCACTCAAGCAATACCCTATTCACGATTCAGGAACCATTTTCTAAAGATAGGAGAAGTCAATACCACTCCGTCCACCAGCTTTGCATCATTTGACTTTTTGACCGTAATTTGGTCACTTTGACTCAGTGGTTGGAATCGCAAAACGACGTAATTTTTCGATAATTTTTTATGGTCTTGTAGAATAAGAGTTACTCTACAACATTTCGAAAAAAATTAAAAAATTGCAAAACTTTGTTATCCAAATTACCGGATCAAAGTGACTCAGTGAATAGTGGTTAAAGTCCAAATAGTGCAAAAGAGGTTAGCCAGAGTGGTACATAGGTAAAAGAGGTCATCACACTCACTTTTGGTATCTTGCACAATTGTACTTCTGATATATACTAGTACTTGCTAATGGATGTGGTTAATGTGTTACTAATTATTGGTAAGACTAAGTTCCTCAGTTGGTAAAACAACTTTCCTTGCTTAATTGTTTCATCAAGTGGGTTAGAAGTTCTGCAATTGTTAGGTAAGTGCTCAACCCTAATGATGTTTCCCAACCAACCAAATAATTAAGTATATCATCCACTCATATACTTATAATTTTATATGGTACTAGCGCATGTATTGATAAATTGTACTACTATAGTAAAGGAATAATACCAAAACCATCCCTTTCAGTAATCCAATGGGTATGGTGGCATGACAAAAATTGCTTATATCATGCATGTCTTTATGCTTTAAACATAATACTTGTTGGTAGGTTGGCATTTTCCTCCATCATATATTACACAAAGCAAATTTGCTATCGATCGGACACACAAACACGAACACACACGAAAAATACTGAATTTGAAAAACGACACATTTTTTATTTCTTAAAATTGAACGATTACAAACGTTTAAGTGGAATAAAGTTAACTATAACCTAGATCTAAACGGTTCGACTATACGGACAGAGAAATAAGCATTTAACATAGAGTACCGTGGATGCTGCAATTGAAACTATGGATATCAAATCCATATCAAATCAAACTATTGGTACCACCGATGCAATTTAGCGTTATTTTTATGGTAAGACGATAGAATAATAGTAGACGTCACACAACGAAAAAGAAGTTTTTGATAAAGAAAGGCGTCAAAGTGACTTGAATAAGTTTGCATTAGGTGTCCAGACATGTTAGGAAAAACACCACACAATAGCAGCCAGCAAACAATGAAACAAAATTAACAACAAAACACAAACGTAATATGTTTATGTTGTTGTCGTAGGTAGGCATTGAGTTCTTCACGTAATTGGCAATTATACTATCCCTTAGATTACTGGCTGGAGGATGAAGATGCTTTAATTGAACTTTCTAGTCCCTTGAGTGTCAATAATGGTGATGAAACTGTGTTTTTGAAATTTCAGGTGTACCCCTGTAGTTTCCTGATTTCTTATACTTTTCCAGACTGGAGAAGGGTGGTGTTGTAATTACGCTATCGGGTAGGGTTGACAAGATGATATTGACTTAACTCCTGTCAAATTTGGCGTGTGTTGTTAAGAGACGCTAGTCATTGAACGGTCCAAATCACTGTGATGGTCTGTGATTTCTTAAAGAGACATTTATGCTAAGACGAGCGTAATTTGTCTCTTGAATTGTGCTTAATCAATACATTGCTAAACATGTTAATTTAGCCGATTAATTTAGCTAATAATATGATACGGAAATGTATTATTTTTTCATAACGTTGTATATCTTTCTTAACACTACAATATTATGAAAGTATTAGCAATTTTTCGTATCATATCTCTAGGTAAATTAGTCGTTCAATTTGTCTCCTAAAGTCAAACGGAAAGAAAGAAAAGAAACGGAGAAAATATTATTATTATTATTATTATTTTGAAAAAAGAGAAATTATTATTTAATCAGATTGATAATATATATTTGTTTATTAACATTATTATTTTTACTATTATACTAATATTTATTATATTTATTATTTTTAAAAGTGTGTTCGTTTCCCAACAGAAGAAAATGTAGTACTGGTTAGGGGTGTTCAAAAACCCGAGCGACCAGCCCAAGCCGGCCGGTCCTACCCGAACCTACCCGAAATGTAAAGACAATGGGGCCAAATGATCGATTCGGGTATGAATAATTTCAACCCGCCCAACTGTCGATTGATCATGGTTTTCAAAATATTTCGGCCGGTTAGCCCCAAACCGCCCCGCCCAACATGAGCACACATTTTTTTTATATCATAGTAAGTATATAATGTTAAGATAATACACTTATTCAAATGACTAATTATAGAATGAACCAATACATAATTTACTATCTCTTTACCACATATATCAATTTATGCAATTAGCCATTATAAATTTTTTTCCTTGTCTAAATGTCCCATGAAAAAATAATAATATGGACTATGAAGAAAGTTTATAGTACCTAGTAGAAATTAATTTGAAGAAATTTTGCGAGAGTAAGACTTCCTGCTACTTTTTCAACCATCGTATAATTGAGTTTGTGATTATAACGGATATCCACCTACATTTTATTGGAAAAAAAACCCGCCCAAACCGAGTCGAACCGAGCCGAGCCGAAATGATCGGTTAGGTTTGGGTTCATCGGTTACTTGGTGAGGTTTGGTTAGAGATTTTTTCAACCCGAGGTAGTTGGGTTGGGGGAGAAATATGGGTTTCACCCGCCCAAACCGCCCCGCGAACACCCCTAGTACTGGTATTGGATTGAAGACGATGAGGTATTTGGGAGAGAGGAGGAGAAATGGTGGACTGAGAGCCGAACGGGAGAGGCCTGGGGTTTTTTCCCAAGCTGAATAAATAATACTACTACCTCCATTTTCTCTGAACCTTCACATTTTGAATTTTTCTTCTGTAATCGTGTCACTTTGACCCGGTGATTTGGATAGCCAAACGATACAAGTTTTTGATAACTTTTTGATGGTGTTGTAGAGTGAAGTTTACTCTATAAATCGTGCAAAAGTTATCAAATTCTTATATCGTTTTACTAATCAAATCACCGAATTAAAATGATTTAATGAATAGTGATAAAATGAAAAAATTAAAGATTCAGGGAGAAGAGAGGAAGTACATGTCTACAACTCAAGACATGCAATTACGATCCTTTTTTTTTTTTGAGGAAGAAAAACATAAAAATCGCACTAACTAATGCACATCAATCGAAAAGTCTTCTTCTAGAAAACTGGTGAGCCAACTCGGTGCCGTGTCCCAACGATGCGTGCTCTTCGTGTCGCGTGCAAACCGTGCCACGCGGTCAGCTGTAGCATTAACTCTCCTCGGGACCGAGTTTGTTCTTATCTCTTCCATTTCTCGCAAAAAACTCTCCATTTCTTCCAGTTCGTCTCCCACATTTGAAAGATCCAGCCATCTCTCCCCTTTGTAAGCTCTGTAAATGCTTCTTACGACTGAGCTTGCGTCGCCTTCGAGAATAGCACGCCGGAACCCTTTCTGGGTTGCAGCCTCCAGCCCTAATCGAGCTGCCCTCAGTTCAGCTTCCTTCGCACTCTCACACCTCTCAAGAACTTCCGCCCCTGCGTAGATGAGTTCTCCTCTTTCATTTCTGATGACAAAGCCCCCGAAAGCTTCCTTCGTTGTTTGCATCCACGAACCATCGAAGTTGATCTTTACCATCCCTTCCGGCGGTGGCGACCATTTGGCTTCTTTAACCATCCCCATCTCAGGTATTTCCGGATCTGCTTTGTAGATTGATTCCAATTCTTCGAATCTCTGTAAGATATCAGCTGGTAGATCTTCGATTTTTGGTGCATGTCCTTGAAAAATTACTTTGTTGCGGATTAACCAGATGTTCCAAAGAGTCAAACTGAAGAGAGTCTGGTGTTCTTTGTTGTTTTTTGCAAATTGATTTTGGACCCATTCTGTGACTTTCCCCTCTGTCCACGAATTTGCATAATCCAGACCAAAGATCTCATCCCAGACCCTCCTTGTTTTTTTGCACTCTGTGAAAAGATGTTTACTTGAATCCTCCGCTTTGTTGCAAAGAGGGCAATTTCTTCTGACGTCTACCCCTTTCTTTTGCAGATTCTTGGTCGTGGCTAGGCTGTCATAACTCAGCCTCCAAACAAAATGTTTTACTTTTGATGGTACCCGCAGCTTCCAAACTTTGGCAGTCGGAGTCTCTCGCTTCTCCGAAGGGCCTAAAGGTGCGGTATGATCTATTTCTCTCGCCATTTTATACCCAGATCTTACACTGTAAACTCCATTTTCCTCAAAATGCCACACAAGTCTATCTGGTTTCTTCTTCCTTGGGAGTTGGATGCCCAGAGCATCGTTTAGATCCCACGGTTTTATTACCAGTTTCATCTTTTCTTCATCCCACTCTTGCTTATCAAGCTTTATTAGATCACTAACCTTTGTTTGTTCCGTTTCAGGCGACTTGGTTATCAGCGAGAAATTGGCTCTTCTGGGGATCCACTTGTCATGCACCATAACTGACTGCCCATCTCCGATCTTCCACCGCAGTCCCTTCTCCAGTAGCTTTCTACCCTCTAGAACACTGCGCCACGCAAAGGAAGGGCCAGTCCCTAGCTTTGCCTGTAAAAAGGAGTCATTCGCATAATACTTTGCCTTGAGAACTCGTGCTAACAGGGAACTGGGTTGGTTGATTATCCGCCAGCTCTGCTTGGCAAGCATCGCTCTATTGAAAGTCTTGAGATCTCTGAAAGCTAAGCCTCCTTCCTTCTTGTTTTGCTGAATCTTTTCCCACGCTATCCACGCCACGCCTCTATCTTTGCCTGTACTACTCCACCAGAATTGTCTTATAATTTTCTCCATCTTTTCGCAGATGCCGTCTGGTAGCAGAAAGCACGACATTGCGTATGTGGGGATGGCTTCCGCAATTGCTCTAATAAGAACTTCATTTCCACCTTGGGTAAGAGTTCGTTCCTTCCATCCTTTCAAGACATTATTTAATTTTTCCAGCAAGTTGTTAAAAGAGATTGACTTGTTTCTACCCATTGTTGTTGGGAGACCCAGGTATCTATCATACTTTGCACCTTCCACCATACCACATTGATCGAGCACCTCCTTCTTTGCAGTGGCTGTGACGTTTGCCGAGAAGACTATAGCAGATTTTTCCATGTTTAATTTTTGTCCCGATCCTGCACTGTATATTTGTAGAATCTGTAGTAGTGTAGCTATATTCTCTGTATTAGCCTGTAGGAAAAACAAACTGTCGTCAGCAAAAAACAAGTGGGAGACCGTAGGTCCCCCCCTCGAGGCTGTGACCGCTGTGAGGTCACCCCTCCCAACCGCAGCCGACACCGACCTTGAGAGTACCTCACTACAAATGAGAAATAAGTAGGGGGAGAGCGGGCACCCCTGTCTTAGGCCCCTCTCTGGGACAACACTCCCAACCACTGTCCCATTCCTAACAAAGGAGAATTGGACCGTGGTAATACAGTTCATTATTTGTGCAATAAACTTAGGACCAAAACCCAATTCCGAGAGCGTATCTCTCATGAACTGCCATTCCACCCTGTCGTACGCCTTACTCATGTCCACCTTAAGCGCTAGAAAGCCCTTATTACGATCCTTTTTTAGCAAAATGCAATTATGATACTTTTTTAGCAAAACAGTGCAATGTGAAATGAAAGATTGTTTAGACACGTACCATAAAAGAAGCTAAAATCTTGGAGTTATTTTCCCTTTTTTATGCTTCTCGGTACTATTTTCAAGAAAGAGAGCTTTGGACCATCCGAAGACGGAGAATTATTTGAAATCAAATGTCTGGTGATTGTGATGGTATAGAGATCATCTCATAAGACATAGGAAGTCTTCTTAGTTTTTTCTTTTTCTTTTTATTTGAGGGAATAACTCTTCGTAAATCAATTATTGAAATATTTGAACGGTCAAGTAGCCAATTTCAGATAAATGTGAATGTTTGTAGAGTTAAAAATATAAGAGGATTGACCAATATTTGATCGACTCATGGCTGAAATCACTCTTCATCACATTAGGTTTTTTAACTAACGAACGCACAATTTTTAATTAAATGGAAAAATTTCCTCGTACTATATCAGCCATAAATCTTTGTCTAATTCAATTGGCTGCTATCCAACCCCATTACTTCCAGGAACAGTGAAACCCCATCTTCTTTTTTTTACCATCATGTCCCATCTCTTTTGTATCATTTTCACTTTTACTATTATTTACTGGGTCACTTTGACCCGACGATTTGAATAGCAAAACTTTGCAATTTTTTAATAATTTTTCTGTAGTGTTGTAGAGTAATTATTATTCTACGAGACAGTAAAAAAAATATCGAAAAATTACATCATTTTGCTATCCAAATCACCGGGTCAAAGTGACCCGATTACGGATGAAAAAATCAAATGATGCGTTTCACCTGAGACGGAGTGGTATATGAATGAGACAAATGGAGATGAATCTCATGTAATTTGTTCAAAAATCACAAAGAAAGTCACCATTTCCATGCATAAAGCACATGATCCGAGTCATGCTCTTGGCTAGTAGTACTCCAGTAGTTGCCCAAAGCAAAGATGAAATGAAAAGAACAAATATGAGAAAAAAGCAGAGTCAGTTAGTGAGTGCTTTATAAAAATGTTATCGCATTAAAGTACACTTTTAAGTTTTCTACTTGTTTCTTAGCTTCATCAAGTACTGTGCAGCTTATTCAAGTGTTTTGTGTAAAATGGCAGCTTCCTTCTACAATAAATACACTGGATTTTCCCTTTTGTTGCTTTTTTTTTTGGAGAATATTTTCCTTTTTGTTGCTAATAAGTATAATTTGTTAACTTTTCATCCATACTCTCTGAATGGAAGTTTGTAAGAAGACCATTTTGTAACTCACTTCTAAAATTCTGTAAAATCACAATTTTCATCCACATAACTTTAGGTGTGGGGATGGTCAAATGGCCTTAATACAAATTTCCGTAATATATTTCTTTAAAGTTTACTATAACAAAACGAAATTTGAACACATAATTGATTAAGTTGAATGTATGTGCTCGAAATCTACACAAAGTTCAAACTTCGGGTGCCGCGGTTGTATTTGTCATTCTATTTTCATCAGAAAAAAGCACCATGTATAAGTTCCCTTTTTATGTATTTTCACTGGTTGGGAGAAGTGGCAAATAGTCTTTCCTTCATCAAACGAGCACACTAAGCAAAAATAGAACTACGAGCAAGATCATTCAGATATCTTGTCAAACACAAGACAGTCCTTTTCTTCCTCTCAAATAAGGACATATAATTATAACCTACCATACTCTCACAAATTTGTACTATACAAAAAGTTCCAACCTGAGACGAACTAGTTCCTTTAGATGATGTGCAACTTGTTATCATTCGTCTTTCGTTTGGATGATATGACAATATGTAACTGAATCATTTAGGAAAAACTACACTCAGGCCCATCTCTACCTATTTAGGGGCCTAAGGCGTATATAAATTTTGAGGTCCTCTTAATAAAGCACACAGTATGATTGTAGTCTTGTTAGTGTATAATATTACTCAAAATCAATACAGTTAATTATACTCTCTCAAAAAATATTAAGGTATTTTAGTTGCGATGAAATGCATAGCAGCTCTTGATAACAATTATTTTTTTCTTGCTTTTACTTTTTTATTTCTTTGCTTAAACCACTATTAATTTTTTGTGAAAAAGACGCTGATTTTAATAGTATATGAATGTAGTCGTGGATATCAAACAAGAAAGTTCCTCAAATATATATATATATATATATATATATATATATATATATTTATATATATATATATATATATATCAAACGAGGAATGATTTATTTTTTTAAATAGATCTTATCAACTATTAACCATAGTTATCCTCAAAATACATTGTAAATTATTATTTTTTAAATAAAATTAAAATTATAAAATAACCCATTAACTTCTTAAAATTAAGAGGCCCTCCCCTATATGGGGGCCCTAGGCAAAGGCAAAGTTGGCCTTATGCAAGGGACGGCCCTGACTCCACTCTTATTCAGCACCTTGGGGTGATTAACTCTTTTACTACTTATAGTGGCGGAGGCAAGGGTTGAGAACGGTTGAGACAAAATTTAATATAAAGTCAATAACATGGACACTAGTGCAAGAGTTAGAAATTAGTCAGAACATTTGTATAATTAATTAAATATTACCACTGTAAAAAAACTCAAAATTATGGATGCTAGTGGGATTTCTGAAAACTCAAGGGGGCAAGTGCCACCCATATTCCTTGAATACCTCCGCCCCCTGACTGTTTATGAATGGAATCATGCATACAATTTCTTTCTGGAATGAAAAAACGGAACAAAAGAATCGCGCATTAGAATGTAGACGCGGGTCATATGATACTGCATCGAACAATTGTATCATTGCAAGGTACGGTACTCTATCACTGTAATCGAAAAAATATTTTGTAAATACGTACTCTACATACTTGACGATAAATACCAAGTTATAAAAATAAGACAACATGCCATGATTGATGATTCAATCATACATGGGATTCAGCAAACAACACAAGGAAGGTTTACAAACAACTCCTAGGATGAGGACGAAGAATCAGCAACCATTCCTTGTGGAGGAGATGTTTCATGGCGCAAACTGTTCTCTCTCGAATAAATACCCTTTGCACCCTGCCAACCAATTCAACAATCAGTAAATTGCTTAAATAATATGACCATTATGTTATAAATTGTCCTCCATTTGTACAAGGAAACTCATGTACAAGCCAGATGATCGAAAATACAAACATTTATCAAGGAACTCGCCAATTGTATTCATCATTCTGCTCAAAACCAAGCCCTAGATCCGTACTTTGGGTTAAACTTCAACTAGTTAAACTATTGAATACCTGTATCCAATCTCGTTCATATCCATTGTAATAATTCCAAATGTTGGGTACATCTACCCCACTACCAAATCCTTTTTTCTTCCTGACCTACTTCACCCACCAGTTTTGTCAAACAGACAGGCAATATAGCAGTGGATCGCAATATGAACCAAGTCTCTATATATTTTAAGCTGGTGCAGGTTTGAACTTTGAAGCAAACAGAGAGGGGAAGTGCTAAGAGTAATTTAATAAAAGTTAAGAGCCCTAACAGTAACAGGTCACATGGGTTGGTATCACTCTTCTACAAGTTGGTGGCTATGTTAAAGTAAAAAAGGGGAGGGGCAGGCACGAGTCATGGTAGCAATAGGGCTGGCCAGCGGCTAAAACCGGCCCATCCCAGCCCCGGACCGGCCCCCTCCCGTCCTATGCCCCGGACCGGCCCCCTACAAAGCAGCCCGGCCCCGAAACCGGTCGGGTCGCATTCCTCCGCCAAAAGCCAGGCTCGGCCCCCTCCCCTCAACGGCCCTCTCCGGGCTAGCCCGGCCCCATCCAGCCCGGGCCGGTGCCCCCAAAATACCCTCCAATACCCCTCCCGGCCCGAACCCAGGGGCTTTAGCCCCTAACCGGTCCGGATCACCTTCCGCCCCCAAAAGCTCGGTCCGGTCCCCTCCCAGCCCTCCTCCAAGCCCGGCGCCCACTACCCTGGACCCCATGCCGGCCCGGCCCTTTGACATCCTGAGGCATTAGGGAAAGCATGAATGTAGCAGTCGCTTGCAGAGGCCTTGGCAAGCTTAGGCATACGAATCCCTCCTTTGATTCTACTAAATTTCCTCTATTCAATCTTGCATCGGAAACCAAATGTTATCTTGTTAACTAACTCCTGTTACTAATCAGATTGCTGCAAAATGTCGGATATAAATTCCTAGCTCTCTGTTTACTCCACGAAGTTAGCACCCATTTGCTACTGAACTTCCTAGATGAAAATTTGAAGAGACTGAAAGCAGAATGTTCAAGGTCAACTTTACCTACGTCATGTTGGAATCAATTAAGTTGTGGACTTGTGGCCTATTACCACTATCAAAGTTTTCCATGATTTCATCAACTCAATTCTTTGATAGCAGGATGATATATTTTCTAAAGGAACTCCGCAAAACGCAAACTAAACATATTTTCCAACAAGCAACTGATCACATGACAAATGCAAATGCGCCTTTACTTACTTGGAAAATTGTCCCGAGCTTTTTCATTCCTTTTGCTCGTAGCTTGAGGACGTCCTTGGAAACAGTAGGGTCTCTAACCACCTGAAATGGAGTAGAAATCAGCAAAGCTATATATAACAAATAACCCTTTGTCTACTTATCAGTTGCTGTTTGCTACAATGCTTGGCCGGAGAACACAATTGCTTCCTAATGCTCTTGACAGGGGGCTAAATCTAAAATATAAAATCTGGCCGTCTACTCCCACACATGTCCTTTATCGACATGTATGTATATTCCACATATTTCATGAGAAACATTATCTTTGGTATGCTTCGGAAGAAAATGAGAAAAAAATATTGAATGAGGATGACAACACCTTTGGATACCAAAAGCTGAGCCGCGTTTAATTCTATTTCCATAGGATAAAAATGCAGTTTCTCTGAGGCTATGTTTGGAACTTGGAAAATGGGATGGAAAAGAAAATAGAAAGAAAATGAAAAATGGTCCTTCACTTTTCCTATACTTCTCTTGTGTTTGGTAACAAAAATGAAATTTGAAAGGAAAAAGAAATTTTACTCAATAGTATATTTAGATTACTCCCCCCTACATTTAAGATTAGTACAAAAATAACCCCGACAATAATATGTAACTATTTCTTAATTGCAAAGCAAACCCTTCAACTATTTCAAATTTTTATCTGTCAGTCCCTCACCAATAACCCAGAGACCCCGCCACTCCCAACCTCCACCATCATCACATATGACAGCACCCATGACCACCACCAGCCACCTCCAACACCACGACCAAATCCCGAACACCACCAAAAATTTTGCATCCACCACCACCCACTGGACTGCCACAATTAAGAACACCCACCTTTTCATATATTGAGCCCTCAATTAGACATACATATATATATATATATACATATATATATATATATATATATATTATCACTTTAGCTTAGTTATATCAATTAAAATGTTTCATACAACAACGCATGTGAAAGTCTAATAAAATTCTTTCATTAAGTGTCCGTACGGGTCTCCCAAGTGTCCTCCAAGTGTCCGTTTTATCAAAATTCTCCAACATACATGGACACGACAGCTGGAATGTCCGACACGTATATTGGAGTGTCGTACGAGTGTCCAAGTGTACTATGTATCCGACACGGATATGGCCCCTGTGGAGTATCCGTGCTTACTAGGCCAAGAGAGAGTGTGAGATAAGTTATGGGAAGCCCGAAAGATTTTCCTCCAGATTTACACCAGATTTGGAAGGAATATCAGTTTTCCATTTTACCTTTAATATTTTCTCACTCGTTTCCGTTTCAATTCCTTTCCTTCAATTTTCTTTTGTTTCCAGACATAATAGACTATTTTCCTGAAAAACATTTTCTTTTCCATCTTGTTTTCCAATCTCCAAACATACCCTAACTTCTTCAAAAATTGTGTAGTTATGTAGATGTATTTCCCTAAGAGGCACAGGCAATACCTAGGAAGCATTTATGTAACAAAGTTAAAGGCAAGTGACGGAAAACGGGAGCTGTCATCTGGTCAATGAGAATGATGCGAGCTTTTATGAGCCAAAATAAAACTTAGGGATGGATTGTAAACTAAACAGACACTGAAGGAAATATCATGAATCTCATATAATAACTACGTAGTACTTCACTTTAAGTATTAGCATTAATTTGCTCCTTGCGAATATACTACAATGCAATAAAAGTCAAAGTAGAAACTCACAGCTTGACAGACGCGTGATAAAGTCGTCTCGATATCAACCACGTTGATCTGCCATAGGGAATTAAGCATAGCATCCTTCTTATCTTCAATGACCTTCATTAAGTTTTCTTCTTTGTTTCCTCCTTGGTTCATTTTCTTGATTTCCTCCTGTATTTGAATCAATGACACAGCACCTATTCATTGCCAAAGAGATCATTACTTGAGCGTGTCAGTAGAACAATGAAGCTTTGAATCTTGTGTGCGGTAGTATTGTACCTGAAGCTGCCATAACTTGTGATTTTATCTGGTGCCCTTTGTCTCTTACCCATTCAGCTAAAAATGGCACCTTCATAAACCGTTTATCCTTCCCGAGCTCTCTTGCTGCTTGTCTTGTGTAGATATACCCAATAGTGTGCAGCATAGCCTCACCAAAAGCTGGATTTAAATCAAACCAAGCATAAGTATTTTTGGAGGGAAATTTCAGGCATAATTTGAAGAGCTTGTGATGTTTCAAATGCACATTTCGGACAAGGTAATGATGTACACATTACTTCAGAATCCAAAACAGCAGAATAAAATACCATACATCACACAGCATTCTGACTATAGTAATCATTCACAAATTAGAAACTGAGAGTGGATCCCGAGTGCCCTTTGGTTCATAAAAATCTCAAAGCTTTCTACTCTATGATTCGGTTCCAGAATAGGAGATTAGGTTGCATTGCATGATACATGCAATAAAACTTCTTGCACATAATATGTGGCCATGTCGTGCTCTTATTTAGCGCTCATACACATAGGTAGGTGCATAATCATTTTGGATTCTACTACACCAAACATAATCCATAACATTGTTCTAGGAATACAATGATAATAAAGATAAGTTGATACATATATTGTTCTACTGTATTGTTAGTACTTAGAGGTAGTCTCAATAGTTGATTTTTTGGTTTTTGTGAATGAGTGCTTGTGGTGAGGAGAGATAGTGTAAAATGTAACATCTCTCCTCACATACACTCTCTCTTCACACAACAACCACTCAAGAAACAAAAACTACAAAACCAGAAAGCCAACTTCCCAAACAGCCTCGTAGTACAACTACGTGAAGTAAGATTTAGGAACTACTAAATGAAGCCTTCATCCATGATTTCCTAAGATTTAGGAACTACTAAATGAAGCCTTCATCCATGCTCACATAGGTGTTAATTTTAGCAGAACCTCCTTGGAATCAGAACAGAAGTAAAGATGACTAACACAAGCACACCAGATTTTGCTCCTCTGGGGTCCTCTACTTATTGACTTCCTGAATAATAAAATACAAAATTATTCCTTACCAGCTAGTGAAAGACGACGAGCTTCTGATTTTGCCCAATCAACGAACTCGTTTGTCCGACCTTCAACAAATGGTTCGAGGCGATTCTTGAAAGTTGTTATGAGTTTTTCTTCCCTTTCCTTTTGCATTGCCTGTACGAGGAAAAGCAAGCATAAACTTCAACGGGGACATTATAGCACACACTCACGTTCTGAAAAAAAAAAAAAAAAAAGAGTACCTTCATCTTCTCCTGAACTTTCTGCCTCCGAGCTTCAGAACTACTCTGGGCGTCTTCATCGGTCTCAATATATGCCAAAGAAGCCAGCGCAAGTTGCCCTACATAATCCTCAAATAACTCACTTCCAAAAAGCATTCCAAAAACAGCTGCAGGGTCCACCATTGAGTCCCTAGCACATGGGAAACATAGATTTCAGATAAGCTATCTTCCCACTGAGCAGTCGCCCAATGAAACTCTTTATCAACTGTTATAAAATAGTACTTACTCTTGTATTCCTTCCTTTCCATACTTGTCATATGCTTCACGCTTTTCAGGGTCACCTATAACCTGATAAGCCTCCCCAAGGATCTGAAGACAATAACCATAACAGAAAATATACATAAGAGGAAGTGGTAGAGTAGAAAATATCTCTTTATAGCCTTCTGTTTTCACTTTTCCACATCAGCAAGTAGCTTAAGTACAAGGAAATGCAATTGTTTCAAGTTTAAGACATAATACATCACAAGATATCTCAGTATCAAAAGTCACACAAATGTTGAATGAGAGTCTAGGCAGGACACGCAAACCATTACCTGAAAGTTCCGGGCTGCTCCTGGATCTCCAGGATTTTTATCTGGGTGAACTAGCCTTGCCTGAAAAACAAGCAATGCATTTACATGATGCTAAATTCTCTAATAATGATACTAAGATGCTAAGTTGGTCAATCTCCTATGAGAAATCAGCAAGAAAAAGAAAAAAAAAAATACGAAGTAACTAGAAAAATGTTATAAATTTGGTGAGTTTGGTCTTTGGTGTGGACTTTTTTCTGGATTTTAATCGAAAAAAATCTTTCTTGCTTTCTGGGTCTTTTCGTAAGGGTTTGGTGTGGACTTTTTGAGCGGATATTTGGATTTTGGATTTTAAACTTGTAGTGTTAAATTTGTGGAAAAAAAAGTTGGGCTTGATGATCTTTTTGGGGACTTTTTCCTCAAATCATGAAAATGATGATAATGTCCTCAACATTCAATTACAATTACCCCTTTTTATAGCTGAATACTCAATGGACAAAAAACGGTATATTGGTAACTTTCACTAAACAACAAACTGTCACATCACTGACATTTAAACAGCATCAACTTTTTTTACGTACATCTTTTCTCTTTAAGTTTTATGTCAGACTTTTTCACACAATCTAATAATCTATTAAGACGGCTTAAAATCCAAAAAGTTCATACCAAACACACCGAATAACATTAACCCAACCAATAACATTAATTCACATGGAGAAGTTAACGACTTTTATCGCTAGGAAGAGAGTTCCAGATACCCTTGCAGCTGCAAATACGATACTTTCTAACGTACTGGGGTACTTTTGGGTATAAATTAGCGTAATGTCTTCTCTTCTTCATAATGCATAACGATGACCTTGTATGTTGTGCCTCATATGTTTGGTAAAGTGTTTATCATAAATTAATGTCTAGTCTAGATTCCAAGTTGGATAGCTGGATTTCACTCTGGCTGACTTGATCAAGGACGATGAATCACTAGCTAATGTAATTGAAATATTTTTACTTGGTACTTCATCCACGTAATTCCATATCTCAAAATTTGAACTATATTTAATAAACTGCATCTTTGTCTTGCCATCACCACACACATCTACAATTCACATTAACTCCTATTTATTGCTATAGTAAGGGATTTGTCTCAGATTACCTGAACATGTACTACGGTCATCAGAGAGGAATGTTATGTCATAACGAGATATAGAACTCACCTTCAGGTAGTAAGCCTTCTTAATCTCAGCTGGAGTAGCACTCTCACCAACTCCCAACACATCATAATACTCAGTGTCCTTCACCATAGTTTTGCAGGCAACTGAGGCACAAAACAGAGTTAATCAGATACAGGATAATGGTTATACATGAATTAAGAAGCAAGAGCACAAATTAATACAGACTACCAGAACCATGAATATATAATATACTCAGACATTGAGAAGTGCCAATGACGCAAAAATTCTAGTCAGGTTTCAACACATTTTCTACATTCAAATCCTATTCCTCCCTGTGTATTTCCCTTCCCAATGCTTTTCGAGTCAAAACTCAAAAGATTCGAGGATTAACTTCTGAAAAATGTATCGCCAGCTTGTTGTTCTCTAAAATATCAATTGGTGATTGGTGAGTGCTATCCTGTTTATCTTTCAAAAACAGAAAATCAAACAAAACCAATCATGGCAAAAACTAAGCAAAACTTTATAGTTACTGAGTCACTGGAAGACCTGTACCAATGTTACGAGATCATATGTATTGTACAGAAATGTAAGGAGACATAATAAAAAAAAATGTAACAAACAGGTCCGACCTAATGAGCTTTTGCATGCACTGGCTAGCAAACAGAGGTTTATCAGATGCAGTAGGCTCACCCCTAATACTTTTCAGGTACAAGTTTCAACAATGGTGACCGTTCAGTCCATGAGCTCTCTTGGCTGTTTGGAGTGCTAGCTTGTTTATAGTTTTTGAGACGAGTCTTGACTCATTTTGTATGTTATATAGTTGGGGTTGGGAATCGTTAGTCGCTCTGACTATTGTGTAACATATTTCATTTTATGAAATGAAAGTCTGAGTTGTTTAGTTCATCTCTTGCCCTCTCAACCAAAAAAGCCACCTCCATGTAGTGATCCAGTGCAAGAGGAGATTCGATATCAAGAACCTAGACCATGGGCGACGAAACTAGTAGTTCGAGGGGCTCCAAGGTGTACAATCCTCATGTTACTGTTTAGATATAGAATCAAACTACGACTCGCCATTCCAAGTTTACCACCGCTAAGCATGTTGAAGTTTTGGGAAGCATGCTATGCAGGGGTGACCATACAAAACTCAGTTCTAAGCTATTTATTACAACAAGGACAAAGGCAGAGCATGAACAATAGGTAGAGAAAGATAGATTACTTGAAGAATGCTAATCGCATAGCCATGGAAGGTAAACAAATCAGTGCAGTAAATGAACACAGAGGAAAAAAGAATCAAATTTAAAGCTCCTAACAAAATGGGTAAATTTCAGCCAGCATAAACAAATTAGATCTCAAACAAAGTAGATCAACCAAAACGAAACTGAAAACATTCCATCAAACATAAACAATAAAAATGATCAAATACCCAGAAAGCTGAGGCTGAAGCTGATTTAGAAGATCTTTGTGTTGAATTAAATCACTGGTTACCCTTTCAAGAAACTGAAAGAAAAACACAAAGGTTGATTCATTTCTAAACGTAACCAGAAGATGGAGATATGGGTTTGTTTGTATACAGATCTATGAATGAATTCCACAAACTTACAGAGCGATTGATGAGATTTGCGGGTGTGGGTCTGAGACTCCGATGTTTTGGGGGGGGCAACTTCGGGTGGTTAAATTCGGGGAGAATCTTGTTGGGCGTTGTTAGTGAAGAAACGGATTTATCCGGTTGAAGAGCGACGATCCGACGCGTGGGGATCGGAAGCTTCGGCGATAAATTGCACGGATGCCTTAGCCGCGTCGGTGAAGTATTTGCACAACAGTAGTGTCAGAACAAACTCTCGACCTGGATTTTCTTTTGGATCCACGTCAGATGTATTAAGTACAGTAAGACCTCTTAGATAATTTCATTAAATTATGCAACGACCCATTTGGCCATATACAGTAAAAGTGAAAAACATAAATGAATGTTTTTTTAGATATTGTTTTTTCGTCAACCGGGTTTGAATCCGGGACCTCATGCAGGGACTTCCAACGCTCTACCACTTGAGCTACCACCCTAGCTGCAATGAATGATCGATAAATGAACAACTTCGATAAATAAATAATTTTATCCGGTCTCGATTTGGGCAAAATGGCTAAATGAATAACATCGCTAAAGCACCACCAAGGGTGTTATTGCATTAAACTCAAATCAGAATCCCCTAAAAAAAGAAAGCTCAACTCAAGTTTATCAAATTATTCATAATCGAAGTGAAGGTGTTTGTGTCAAGTGGATCTGCAGATCAATAGTGGCGGAGCCACATAGAGGCACGGGTGTGCATGTGCACCCCAACTAGTAATATACGTCAAAATTCATTAACCATTTCAACTATACATTTCATTTAATAGTAGTATTGCACCTCAAAAATATCTACATTGTGCAGTTGTACCTCCCCTCTTACGAATTTCTGTCTCCGCCACTTATTGAAGTAACTGATAGAGATGAAATGTTTAGTCTGAATATTTGATCCAGTTTGTAATGAAATTTCTACCTTCTAAAATAATAGCGATATTTTTTTTGAATCCTTAATGACCTCATGTAAATATAAATGAATAATTATTATAAATCAATATATATATATATACTAAAAAAAATATTGCAACATTGCTCATTGCAATAAGTCATTTACTCACCAAAACAGCAACCAAAGTTGCTTGCTTTTTCTTCACCAAAATGCATCCTATTCTTGACTCTTTGCAGTAGCTAATAGTCTTGTGGGGTGATTACTGCTTGAAATGCTCCTTTGATGACATACTTGGTGTGACAATATTATCATCTAGTTCTAAATCATTCTCATCATTTAACACGGACTCGATGATTTCTCCGTCTGTAGATAATTCAATAAATGCATTCTCCTTAGGATAGTTCAAAGGATGTTCGACATCAATCACATTTGTATAGTTCAACTTAGAAATGACATCCGCTAATCATTGAATATCTTCTAGGTACATAGGTATATGGTTCATGTATTCATAATATAAACTCTTGAGAGATCATAACATTACATTCTAGGTACAATTTTACAATAAATAAAAAATAATTAATCATACGAAAAAATGAAAATGTGAAAGAAAACACTATCGAAACAAATAAAAAGCCGTTCATCGGTAAACAAATAACATATTCATTTATCGATAAATAAAAAATATCACTAAAACTAATATTTTTCTAGTCCTAAGGGTATTCATTTATCGAGATTTTACTGTACTTTATGAAAACTATAGGATACAACACAAATGTTAAATTATGAATTTGTGTATAATAATTTGACATTTTACTCTAATTGCATACACTCTACATGATACATTTTTTTATCAGGGTGGCGGTTTTAGTTGTTTTTTCTCTAATTGTGCAATTCAAAAAAAAATATACATGCCCAAACTACGGGTAAAAGATCCAATCTTTCTGCGAAAACGAATTGGTTGGAACGAGTGGGAAATGTAGGTATATTGTAATTTATGTGCTAAGTAGACTCAAAAGACATAAGTGGCTGACTGTTAATCACAAGTGCACCTATGATCATTAATAATGAAGGTCTCGTATCACCTGGGATGCGAGAAAAGAGCCTAGGAGACACGGAAGGTAGAATCCTTCAGGACATAGGAGATCAAGTGGTAGGAAGGTTGCGAACCTCTAATAAGACGCGATGTAACAACCCTAATTTTTTAAGATGATTTTACGTGTAATTTCAAGAATTTTGGGGGAAAGAGTGTAAATAATATTTCTCTTTTCTCAAGCTGAGTTTTTAGGCTGGAAAAATAATTTCAGGTTATAGAGGATGACTTTGTAATTACCAGATGTAGTGAGTTCAGAAATATATTATAATAAATTAGAGTTGCTAAAGTTCTAATTCTAACTCTTCACTCAAAAAAAAACTAATTCTAAATCTAACCCTGACGTTTAAAAAACTACATCTACCCCCCCCCCCCCTTCCTTTGATGTGTCAACTACCTAGCATGCCTCTTAGCTTGTGAGCTGCCAACCTCCTAAAACTATCCCCTGGCCTATATAAGGAGTCCATTTGAATCATATAACTCATTTAGGAGCAAAAACTCAGGAACATTCATAAGTGTTCTTTGTTCCTTCAATATCCCAATTCTCAATCTCTTGATAATCATCCTCATTCAAAACTGCTACTACTCGAGGTACCTTGGGCTATGAGATCAAAATCCCTCAAGCAATTTCTCAATTCAACTCGTTGCAAATTTCGAATTTGGTCAAGAACCCTAATCCTCTGTATGCCTAATTATTCCATTCCTGTTGAACTTCAACCTAGTTAACTTGTCATGATCTATTTATGAGGTGCAAACCTGTTTGGCTTGGATTTATCCCTGGTTATGAACTTTTCCAACGGACTTTGAAACCCTATTCTTAGTGATATATCTACCTCCCTGTTGAAGGAATTGCTTAGCCGCTTGGAGCTTTTTGTTCATAGCATGAAGTACTTCAAATTTTGTGTTAAGATCATCTTGTGAAACAACCTCTAGCTTCTCCAAATTTGTTCTCAAAGTTGTTGCATTTCGTTGTGCTTGACTGTAATGTTTGTGTTCTGGGTCTTGGAGCCGACTTCATGGCTTCGTAAGTTCTTGTATACACCATGATATTTAAATATGGCTGCCCTTGTGTGTTCATGAATTATCAAACTTTATCCTTCATGTTAAAATTTTCATCTAAATCATTCAATTGCTACCTTTAAATTGGTCCTGAAAGTGAATGGGTTGTAAAACATAAACTGGACTTTCTCAAAATTATTCAAAGTATTGGACCAAGAGATGAATCAGCCCTTTTTCAAATGCTCTAACCTCTCCTCGATACTTTTTTTGAGAAACCTCTCCTCGATACTTGATGAAACATTGATATGATTATCCTGTTGAAAGTTGGTTTATACTTTATACTTCAACTCAACTCATGCTCCCTGAGCTTTCTTCAAATTCTGACCACCATATTTCTCATAAATCAAGCTCAATATCGTTGTCTTAAAACTGTGAAATTTTATAAATTTTCAAAGTGTTAATCATGTTTTCTAACCTACTATTCCTCAATTTAAAAAGGTCATCACATTAGAGATATCACTTATGGGGGTCTTACTATAGTTTAATTTAAATGCTTTCACAGGCCACTGGTCCAGGGCCAAAGAGTGGGCTTCAAGTTTGCGTTGAATACTGTGGCCTAAAGTATTTACGTAAGCGGAAGGCCCGTGTTCCTTTTTAAGAAGAAGATGGCCCATTGGTTATTGTATGTTTATAAAGGTAAAGAGAGGATATGAGGAGAGAAAAAAACAATCGTATGAGAAGACTAAATTCTTTTTATTTTATCACTTGTTTTTCTAAAAAAGTAGAGTTGTAATCGAATCAAGCCGCCCACGAACAACTTACGTTCGATTCAATGAAAGCTATTTCGTATTTGCTACGAATCATTAATCAAACAAACTCAAACATGAAAACGTGTTAGGGAGGCTCATTCGTTAGTGTTCACGAGCAAATTATAATATCATATTGTATACATAGTTAAAGAAAGGCTAAATTACTTATATGACTAATTTCTAAAATCATGCGTAATTAGTGTATAATCTCTTTTTAAGTAGTAGTTTGATCTCTTAATTAGGATTGAAAAAGAATCAACCTAGATTATTTGAGTCCATCATTGACACAAATAAGATACTACATTTCATGTTATTTTTCTTCTTTAAGCATTTTATTTGAGGTAATAGCAGTGCTTTTTAATTCAACAATTGTTGACTATCATATTTATCCAACAAATAAACAGGTTTGGCCAAACGAATTCAAGCCGTGAAAGAGCTAGTTAAACGAGCAACAACCGGAACTCTAAATGAGACGAACTCAAACAATTTTTTTAGTTAAATGAGTCAAACCCAACCCAAACAAGAGATACCCAGTTCGGCTCGACTTGACTCGTGTACGACCCTAATTTAAGTAGAGAAAGTTATTAATACATCACGGAGTGTCACTAGTCTAATATTAATCTTTCAAAGAAGCAAATATTACCTGAAATAAATTTTGTCATACCCGTGAACATTGATTCGATCCAATGGAGGGCGAGATGACCTCATCCTTGAGAGATCCACCATATGCCAGCTATATCAAATCTTGCCGGTCTCTCACTTTCCAAACTTCTTTCAATGGGGAAGATGCTTATTGTACTAATGAAATGCATGTTCACCACCATTATGTAATGATCAAGTGGAAAGAGACAAAAATCTCAATCTAAGTCATTTCTCTTGCTTGCCATCTTTCATTTGTGTACTTTTTCTTCCTAAAATTGATTAAGCGAAATAATCTAGTAGTAGTATTGAAATTTAATTCAACATCTAAAAGGACCCGAAACGTACCATTCTCTGACAAACAAACAACAAGCACCTCTCAGCACGGCCTTTTCTTCAATCAAGAATTTGTAGTTAGATTCACAATAATCAATATTCGTACTACAATTAATAAAGTACCCATCACTAAGCTAATTAATCACTTTAAATTTGATTTAACTAAAAAAAGAACCGACCTTTGCTGTGAATTCATGTGAACCGTTCATTTCAATGAGTTGGTTTGTCTCTCCCACATGCTCTCTCTCTCTCTCTAATCTCCATTCTCTAATCAAACTATTGCAAAAGTCGTAGACAATGTGGTGCATGAGTACACCACAAAACCCTTAACTTATTGTACCTAAATTCACCAACTTCTTTGTCTATTTGTCCCAATAGATACTTGCCAAGCTTTTGTCACTCAAGATCTCACCTTATAGTTTACAAAAAGTGTTAGGGTCTCAATTGGCTACAAGAGGACAACTCATTGTTCTCGATATGGGTAATAATGGAGATCAAGTTTGATCAAAAAAAAAAGAAAAAAAAAAAAGTCAGAGATAGCAAAATAAATGCTTGTAAATATGTAGTGTTGGTTTTGGTTGATTAGTTGAAGGACGCGATGTTAAACTTATTATAACTGATATGTTGACATTATATAGCATTGTAACGGAAAGATGTAGAGCATGTTTGGTATCCATTTAAAAACAAAAAAAAAATAGTGGAAAAAAAATGTTGAAAAATATGTTTAAAAAGTAGAAAACAATGCTCCGAGAACTACGAACTTCTCGAAAAGTAAGCTCTCAACCACTAATTCCAAGAGTTTTAAGAACCAAAAACACTAAAATGAACAGGGAGATCCTAGAGGGAGATTTACAAATTCTCGAAGAAGGGGAACTAAAAGTGAATATGAACCCATAGAAGGAGTCGATTCAGATAATGAGTTTGAGGTGGTGGAGAAAAGATGCGAAGCTGGAAGTTATTCTGGGAGAGATGGGAATCAAGAAACAGCAGGGGATCAGAATCTCCTTAAAGGAAATCAGATCAGTGGAGGAAGACCAGACCAGAATTGCCAAGCTAGATCCATACTTGAAGGTACCAACCATTCTTGATTGTTTCCGTTGTTAAAAATTATGACTTGGAACTGTCTGGGTGCGGGCAATAGCACCTTCGAGACTACGTACAAAGATTTGGTTGAGACACATAATTTCCAGATTTAAGTGATTATTGAGCCTAAATTCCCCGTCTCCTCTATGGGTAACTTCTTCAACAACCTTGGATTTACGGGTATGTCTATTGCTGATCCAGAAGGAAGAAAATGGGGTATATGACTTCACTGGAACCCCGAGGAGGTGACCGTTACCACCCGTTCCATCTCCAGCCAATCCATTCACGCTACTGCAAAGAGGCATAATTATGCTAACTGGGTGTTTCTGACAGCTTATGGTAGCCCAAATCCCATTATTCGTGAACATCTTTGGAATGATCTTGAGAACTTTATGGGTGATTCAGACGAACCATGAATGGTGGTTGGTGACATGAATGACTACTCGAGTGTTAATGAGAAGAGGAGCTTCAACAATGTAAATAACAGCAGAAAGATCAATAAGTTCAAGGACAACCTCAATAGGTGCAAGCTGGTGGATCTCGGATGTACAAGACCTAAACTAACATGGACTAATAGTAGGCATGGGCTTGCTAATACTACGGAGCGGCTTGATAGGGCAGTTTGCATTGCTTCTTTGAGAACTAGCTACCCTGGTCCGTTGGTAAGGAACCTTCCCAAGACGTATTCGGATCACGTCCCTATTTTGAGTCACGTGGATGGTATGAATTCTAACTCCTCTAGTTTTATTTATAATAAATTTAATTTGAAGCTACTTGGACCAAACACGATATGTTTTCTAATTTTGTGGAGTCCTCTTGGAAGCATGTGTATGGGTCTAATTTACTTGATAAGAGTAGCACATTCAGAGGAGATTATTACTTGGAAAAATACTCACTTTGAAAATATTTTCAGAAATAAAAGATGGTTGTTAGAGAGAATAGAGGGCATTCAGGTATCGCAGAGCACTAAATTCTCTCATAACTGTTTATACTTGAAAGAGATTGCAAAAAAATATAACGACATTCTTCAACAAGAGGAGCTCATTTGGATTCAAAAATCTTTTTACTAATTGGAATTGTAACGGCAATAGGAATACAAAGTTTTCCCATGTTAATTCCATTAGTAAAAGAAAGAGAAAAGAAATCTTGACTTTAAAAAATGACCAGGGAATATGGTTGAAGGGTTCGGCCTCCCTCAAAAATCACGTGCATGACTATTTTGTCCCTTTTTAAAACAGACTTAAGAGGCAATGAGGTTTTGCATCTTAACTAGAATGATATTCATTGTCCTTCTCTTGATGAAATCAGCCAGAATATGCTTGTTAATAATGTGACTAATGCTGAGATTAAGCAAGCTTTTCGGAACCTGAATTCTACCAAGTCCCCGGGGAAAGATGGTTTTTAAGCTCTTTTTTATAAGAAGTATTGGGGTACGGCGAAAAATGGTGTTTGTAAGTTCATAAATGATTGTTTTAGACTAGGTACTTATCCCACTAATCTAAATGATAACCTTATTTGTTTTATTCCTAACGTGGAATGTCCTGAAAATATCAAAAGCTTTAAGCCTATTAGCCTTTGTAACACTGTGTACAAGGCTATTGCCAAGATTGTTGTTGCTATAATCCGCCCTCATCTTGATATGATTGTGAGACCGTACCAAAGTAGTTTCATTTCGGGTAGATCGACCAAATATAATATTATCATTACCCAGGAGGTCAGTCATTCTTTTAAGAAGAGGACAGATAGAGACGGAGGCATGATTGTGAAAATTGATTTGGAAAATGCTTATGATAGAATCTCTTGGCAATTTATTTTTGATACTCTTAAAGTTTTCAAATTCCCTGAAGATCTTATTAATATTATCATGCATTGTGTGAGCAATGTTTCCTTTGAGATCTTGTGGACTGGTGAAAGGCTGAGTTCTTTCAAACCCGGTATAGGTTTGAGGCAGGGGGACCCCATGTCCCCCTATATTTTTGTCATATGCATGAAAAGATTGTCCCCTATGATTAGCTTCTTAACTTTTACTAAGAATTAGAAAGGGGTCAAAGCTTCCGGAAATGGTCCTATCATAACTCATCTTTTTTATGCGGACGACCTTATATTTTTTGGCAAGTGACATCTCTACTTTCTCTGCTATGAAATACGTACTTCATGACTTTGCCATTTTGTCTGGAGTGAAAGTTAATCCCAGTAAATCAAAAAAATTCTTCTCTAAGAATACAAGTAGAAATAGAAGAAATTTCATTAAGCATGAGATTGGTATGCCTGCTACTTCGAATTTTGGGAAATGCTTGTGTATTAACCTTGTTCATGGGAGATTTAACAAGTTGAGTGTGGCTGATGTCATTGGTAAAATGCATATTAAACTTTCTTTTAGTGTAAGGGTCACCACTACCAAGAGTGTGTTGTCCTCCCTCCCTTCTTACAATATGCAATTGCTTCCTCTTCCTGTTAGCACTTGTAATGCTATTGACATAATTTGCAGAAATTTTATATGGGGATATGTTGAGGGAAAGAAGAAAGTTCACCTAGTTAATTGGAATACTTATTTGTCTCCTTAATGAGAAAGGGGGTTTGGGTCTGAGGAAAGCTGTGACTTAGAACTTAGCCCTTTTGTCTAAGCTTGGTTGGGATATGTCTAGGGGTAAAAAAAACTTTGTGGAGGGATGTGCTTTATAAAAATATGTGAAAAGTGGCAATTTCCTTCATGCTAAGAAGCCCCCTGGATGCTCTCATTTATGGAGAGGAATTTTGCACACCCAAGCCCACATTATTACTAACTCTAAATGGTGTGTGAAGAATGGTAAGAACATCTCTTTGTGGAAGGTCTAGTGGTGTGGAGATAAGCCCCTGGGCTTATCCTACCCCAACCAAGCCAATGATGATCATGTTGACAGTATTATAAATCAGGATGGGAACTGGAATCATCACCTGATTAGGATTTTTCCCCTGCTAAGGTTGCGAACATTATTCTGGGTATTGTGCCGCCTAATCATTTTGATAGAGGGGATGATGTTCAGTTTTGGAATAAATCTAACAGTGGAACTTCCACTGTTGCTACTGCTTATAAGCATTTAGAGGGGTTGGAAGTGTGAATACTAGTATTGACAGGTTGTGGATTAAAATTTATAAGTTGAAACTTCCAAATAAACTGAACCACTTTATGTGGACTGTGTATCATGACCAGATCATGACCAACGCGAACAAAAACATAGAGGTTTCAACTCTACCAACTGTTGTAATTTGTGTGAAGGAGGTCTGGAAGATATTGTGCACATCCAGGCATTGTGTTGACATTCAGAAAATTTGTTATTTTGTCCTTTGGACCTTCTTGGGATTCTCCTGGCAGAATTACCAACGCCAAGGAATGGATCAAAAAGAACGTTAACAAGGATAGTGATACGAGGAATGTTTCTCATAACATCATCTCTCTTTGTGGTGGTTCTTTGGAATATTTGGATCAGACGGAACACCAAGGTGTTTATAATAAAGTTGGACTGTTGGAACAATGCGTTCGAAATATTGATAGAATGATTATGCTCATACAGGGAGCTTTCTCCAAACTTTCTAATTTTAATCCATTTGTTCTGCATGATCCTAATTCCCACTGGTGTTTACCACATGCAGGTGAAATAAAGCTAAACGTTGACGACTGTGCCCGTTTTGGCAGTACAGAAGCTGGATATGGAGGAATTTTCAGGAATGAAAAAGGTGGATGGATGCATGGCTTTTTCGAAATTTCAACGAAAGCTCGAGTTTAGAAGATGAGATCTGGGGAGCCTATCAGGATATCACCATTGCACACCAGAAAGGTTGGAGAGTCAATATCGAAAGTGACAATCTGGTTGTGGTGGAGATTTTCAATACTAACAAAGAAGGACCGACTTCAATGAACAACCATATTGAGGTTGGAAGAATGATGATGAGAGACAAGGGCACCACAATCAAGGTCATCACCCGATGCGCTAATGAAGTAGCGGATGCACTCGCTAATATGGGGACGGAGAAGGACAAAGACTTGTGCGTCTTTGATGACATACCTGATGCCATCAAAGGTCTGGTCATGACCGACATGATGGGCATATGTATGTTATGTAATGTTTTGTTTGTTGTTTTATTCCGATGTACCAAAAAAAACGTTTTGATGTATTGAAAAAAGTGTTTAAAATAAAAAACACATTTGACAACATTACTAAATTTCAATATTAATTTCTTTGAATATCATTTTTACGTACAATACAGACATATTTTTTATATTTTATGCATCTAATTATAGTTCAAATGTCTTTAACCACCAATAATATGAAAAACACCATAGCTGCTATTTTTTAAACAACTATTTTTCAGTATGCTTTTATTTTTAAACAGGCAAAAAAATAAAGCTGCCAAATGAATTTTTTTTTTTAAAAAAAAAAACATTTTTTAAAACATGGATTCCAAACATGCATGCAACCTCTCATTTGGATTTTGCTTGTGGACCCATCTTGCTAGACACGTAGTAGTTTGTGTTGTTAGAGCATCTCTAACAACAAAGTTGTAGTTGGATTTAATTTGTACATTAGCATTTTCTGAATTGTAGCTCCAACAGTTGGTCTCAATATAGGTCATTAATATTATTTTATTATTTTGTATATTTTTCATTATTAGACAATTATTTTATTTTATATATTTAATAAATTAAATTATTGAAGTGGGTAAAAAAACAAATTAATATGCAATTAATTTTGTTAATTTTTTTTCTTGTGTTTTTCACTTTGATTGTTGATAGGTATTTATAATTTTTTTGAAATTACCTTTGCACAGTGAATCCGAGCGTTGGAGGAGCATGATGAGGAGCTAAAATGATTAAAATATATTTTCTTATTTTTCTCCTCTAGCTATAGTGTTGCTTCGTTTTCTCTAATTTTTGTCCAATTTTAATTCATGTGCAAATTTAGGCCAATTTTTACACAAGCTGTTGGAGCCGATTTTTGGGCGAAATTGGACTAAATTTGTGTGAGAGACGGGTTTAACTAGAGATGGTGTAAAAGTTGACTTTGACACAAATATAGGCCAAATTTGTCCAAAAATCAGCTCCAACAGTTCGTGCAAAACTTGGCATATATTTGCCAAGCCTATTTTGGACCAAATGTGGCCTAAACCAAGACAATTAGACCTGGTGTATAAAAAACACAGTTTTAATGCTCTCCTCCTCTGCTCTTCTCCTACAAATCCAACGTTCGGATTTATGTTATTAAATATATATAGTGACATGATTTTTTAAAATAAATAAATAAATAAATAAATTAAGTTACTCACTTCAACAAATCAAATAATTTGTTATTTTTATTTGAAAATTAATTCGTTATCAAATTACTATATATATATGTACCATATAGTAACATGATTGTTTAATGATGAAAATTGTGAAACAATAAAATAATGCAGATGGCATATAATGCTAGAGCAACAACTCAAAAAGTGCAAGTATATATATATAGTCTTTCGACAACTTTACTGTTGGAGATGCTCTTAGGCTTTGTACATATATTTTCGTTCATGTTCACAATGAATGTGAATGAAGTTCAAATATTTCTGTAAAATTGATCTTATAAAATAACCCTAACAAAAACAACGATTTTAAAGATAAGCTAACTGTTAAGTGGATCCTAAGGATGCTACAAATTAGTCAGTGGATCATAATAAAACTATGGCTTTTGTTATCAATATGAATAGATCTTATTAATTTGTGTTAGATGAATGTAGGAGCTATAATAGTTACATTCTTCATCACTTTCATGAATGTTTTACCAGTCAAATATACTCACAAAAGATAAACACTGCCTTTCATTCACCATTTCTTAAGTTATTTTAGAGAGATATAAGTATGTTTATTCTCTACACCTTTTCATTTACTAGTTTTTCGACTCGTTTGAACTTTGAAGGGCTTATAATAAAGAATTATTAAAGGCGAGGAATTTATTTGTTTTGTGGTAGATATGAAGTGCGAAATTATTATCTTGCTTATCTTCTCCTTTAATTTCCTTTTTATTTCTTATTTAATTAATTTATTCTGCTTACCGAAGAAGATTAATAATCAAAATGATGACCTCATGTCTTTCCGTTTTCTTGCTTTCAATAAAATAGGGGGATTTGTAGGAAAAAGCTATTCTTCATGCAATATCAAGTGTATTATTATTCGCATAATTTAATGTCATTGGATGACTTCTACTAATGGTGTGTATTAATGCAACTAAGCATCTGATCTGGTAGGTTAGTGGTGTTGGCTTTTAGTCGATATGCATTACTAATTTAGCACGAATCTTATCGCGATAGACTAGGAAAATCACAAAGCATTTTACATAGTGTTGTGCATCTTTAATGTTTCTCTTCTTGTTAAATCGTATAACGTGGCTTCATACACCGTCGACGTAACCATAGTAAAAATATAAGTTTTTTTTTACAATTATTAATATTCATCAAAAACTAGTATCTCCTTTCTCTTTCGAGTGTGTCCAAAAAGTTTATACATCAATCATTTTTTTTTAATTACATATTTGCATTATTGTTGTATGGCTCCATGCTACTACCCCATATGCACAACTTTAGTTCTACAACTTTAATTGGAAGGAAAAAGCATTGTAACATACCATCATTCCATCTAAGGTCCTCATAATTAAAACTTCGAATAATTTAAGGAACATCTAATTATGACAAAGACATTGTTTCAAAGATCTCATCTCTAATCAGAACATTATGGGACCACTCTTTCTTACATTTGCATAATTGATTGATTGTCAGCCCAACCCAAGGGCATATAGGTACTTTCATAAGTTGCGGGATTGCAACACTTGTATTTTTGTGATCATTGACCAACACAAAACTGATCACGGAACCATGACTTCGAAGATATAGATTGTGACAACAATGCTAGTTTTGTATGGAGGAAATAAGAAAGGTATCACATTCACTACCATAGACCAAGTGGGGGTATTCTTTTTGGAAAGAATTCAAACAGGTAAGTATTTTATGGCGTACATCTGTTGTGTGGCAATAGTTTTCAATTAGACAAAAGATATAAATTAGTATAAGAAAATCTTAATTGACAAATTCGTGGTTGAGAGATCCTAAGAATACTCATTGATTTCTCGTTAGTTTAGAAATTTAATAGCTCCTGACAAATATCTGCAAACAAAAACCTAAAAACGTAAATATGCGCGTCAGGCCAACTTAATAACACCCCAGCTGAAGCTGAACACATGCCAACTTAGGGTGAGTTTGGTAGAATGATTTCTAGTGGAAAAACTGGTTTTTAGATTGTGGTGGATTTTTTTTGATTTTTATAGAGATTCTGTTTAAACCAGTGTGTTTGGTGGTAGTTTTTAAACTAGATTAAAAACTGGAGAAGTATGTTTGGTAGTGGTTTTTAAACTAGATGATGTAGATTAAATGACAAATATACCCTCCACTTATTTTTCTTTTACAGATTCAAAACGAATAAATGCAATGTAAAAAAGTTCACGATTTCATGAGATTCAACGATTTCATGAAAGTAACAAATTGAAGAACAAATTAACACTATTATGACATCCAAAAAATTAATTTTTACTTAAATTCAACAAAAAGTTGACAATTGCAAGAAATTTCAGTTACACTTGATGCCACGTTGAGTAACGGACAACAAAAACATAATAAACTAAGGTTATAACACCACAAATGATTGATCCTGAATAATAAGAACATCGCATATAAAATGTATCGTCCGAAATATGCGAGAATTGAGTTTTTTGGAAAAACAAATTATGGCAAAAGTATAGAAAAAAATCGTGCAATATTTTTCATTATCTCGATGACTAAAAAGTCAAAGAGCTACCGGATAACATAAACCCATGTATAACTCTTTCAATGCAACATTGTTTAACAGATAGCAGAAATTTAATCAACTAGGAAAATATATAACACAACAAAAATAGGTGACCCTAAATAATAAGAACACAACAAACATAGTTAACCCTAAATAATCAGTACATCACATAAAAGCGTGAAATGAGTTTTGTGGAAAAAACTTATGAAGGAAGTATAGAAAAAATTACTAGTGGTAAAATGTCAAAGAACTACCAAAATGAGAGACAATTTCCAGTTTAATACGACTAGTGTGGGGATAATATCGTCTTTGAGTGTCATAGAAATAAATCAAAGAAAAAACCACAAAAAGTTGGTTTTTCTCACCAAGGCAAATGTTGAAAAAAACTGGTTTAAAATCTGGTTTTTAAACCAGTCAAAACAAACACTTTAAACAAACCATTTGATTTAAAAACCAAAAACTAAAAAAAACCACTTTGCCAAACGGACCCTTAATAACACCCCAGTTGAAGGGTTACGTTTCGTTTTCTTTACTAGAGATAGAGGTGCAAAAGTTATTGGAATCTAAAGAAGAAACCGAATCATGTATTTTTCTCTCTACATATGTTTGCAAGTTGCAACCCCCTATTTGTTTTGTCACTTTCTTTCACATGAAAAAGAGGGGTACTAGTAGAGTATAGAGAGTGCATTTTCTTTTCCTTTCTTTAGGGTTACCTATAGGTTTTGTCCATTTACATGTGCTTTTGGGATGCTTGGTTGGGAATAAAGAAATGGGGTGAAACCCAACCCCATATGCTAGTGATGCCTTGGAAAGGTTAAACAAGAAAATAACTTTGCCATGAATGTGGAAAGGAAAATATTGTTTTTTCCTTTTCCAATTAGAAAACGAAAAGCCTAGAAAAATTAGAAAACCCATGAGGTGTGCAATTAACTGCTAGTATATCATGTACATGTCCACCAATCTTGTTTAAAGTTGGAGGGGTAGGGTCAAGTGCCCTATATATATGTAGTTTCTACCTTGTTTTTTTGGAGGATATATTTGATTTATCAAGTTTGAATTTTACCTATAATATATCCTTCAGAATGGATTGAATACGCATCCTAGTACGTAAAATTTAAATACACCTTCAATTGAACAAAGGATAATTATGTAAGTAGGTAGACACTGTAATTACACAGCGTAATAATAAAATGGTAGAACGCCACAAACAAGATCTTCAGTTGGTGGCTTGGTGCATAACATTGTCCCTATATTCATCGCATTATGGAAGGGTGATTTCTTTCTTAGGTTAGTAACAGGGGCGGAGCCATGTAGGGGCACGGGGGGGGGGGGGGGGGGGCACGTGCCCCCCCAAAATTTTCCGAAAACACTAGAAAACCCTTAATTTGTAAAAAAAAATTATCCAGGCCTTTGTAAAAATAGAATAGTGCCCCCCTTAATGCTAACTGACGCTTCAGCGCAGATGGTAAAGATGTCTACTTAATACTAAAGTGACGCGGGTTCGACTCTTCTAATGTGCTGTTTTTATTTTTTTTTTACAAAAATTAAAAAAACAAGATGAAAAGCACCGCCCTGGAGACTCGAACCGTCGTAACTGAGTCTATAAGGCAGCGTTTTACCAACTAAGCCAGGAGGCTTATCATATCTTTTTGATATTTAATTTAATCTATCTTGAATCACAGTACAAATATTGGATTGTGCCCCCCCTTCGGTCAAATCCTGGCTCCGCCACTGGTTAGTAACAACTACGCTCATTTGTTCAAATTCGGTACGAGTGTTTTTTGAAATACACGTTACTAATGCAAGTTGTTTTGAAAATTTGGTTGAGTTCCAAACTTTATATCAAAATTCTAAGTAAATATTCTCCACAAATTGAAGAATTGTTCAAACAAATCTACTATTTGACCAAATATTTCATGAACTACTTGCGTTCAGTTACTAGTATAAAATTGCATTTTCTATAACCTGTTCAATATAGTTATACGCTACTTCATACCATTGTACATTAGTATATTATATTTCCTCCGTTTTACTACTTTCTTCCCGTTTGACTTTGAGGGTTCATTTGACCCGATAATTTGGTTACAAAACCATACAAGAATTTAGTAATTTTTTCATAGTTTTGGAGATAAAATTTTGCTCTGTAACACTTTCAAAAATTATCAAATTATTGTGGTATAGAACATCGACTATTTTTTCTTATTAATTAACTTTTAGTTAGGGGCACCATGTGTTTAATAGGACATAAACTGGTCACATTGTCCCCCGGCACGTGGGACCTGTCCCTTAATTTTTCTTCATACCCCATGGGGTACCAAATATTTAAATTTAAAGAGTATGAACATCTTTAATAAAAACTCCATACTCTCTCATGTACCAGTACTAAAGAATATGGAATCGCTTATTCAGGTATTTATCAAAGGTGATAAACAAACGGCTCAGCACTAACCAGGATCTATTTAACTTTTAACTCTATTTAATTTATTTTATTTACCTTAATAAATCACGCATAAAAGTTGATAAAGTAATATAAAAAGTTAGTAAAGAACTATTTTTATACAAGCTATTTTTTCTAATTAAAAAAAGATTCTATTAATTTTTAGCTTGAGCTTACATGAGCTAATTTTTCATCATGCAATTGCAATTTGGCTTATTTCAGTATTTATTTAAGTTATCTCTATCCGTAGCTGATTATTATGACCTTGTAGTAGTAGTGGTGGTGGTGGTAGTAATTAAGAAGGATGTTTTTTTTTAATAAAATATCGTTATTGAGCCAATGTACTCCTTTTAATGTTGTGCCACTAGCCATAGTAACCTTTTTACATTGATTTGTTCCAAAGCTTTACTCAAGTATATATGGTTCCTCTTTCTGCTTGTTTTCTAAAATTACCTCAACTAATCTCTTCACCTACTGGATGATACAAATTTACTAAATTATCTATGGTTAGATGGATTAAGTCTTAATTGATTTATATCATCAGATATCTAATCCCAAAGCTCATCTCGAAATAGCTATGTTAAGTGCATGTTTGGTTCACAATTTTAATCATATTTTGCAGATTTTACAATCTATAATTTAGAGATCTTTTTAAGCTAGACTTCTGAAATTCGTATTTACCATCTGTTTTACTTATGAATTATCAGTTTATTCATACACAAAACATTTTAGATATATCTTAAGTTTAAATAATTTTTTCCTAAATTTAATTGTAAAAGCTACGGAGTGGTGTCAGATTTACTTAAACTTAATCTAATATTTTTCGCGTGTCAGACGGTTTTTAGATTACAAATTAGTTAGATCATTCCGTCTAAAATTATTTTAATCACATTATTGAGTTGAGACTACAAGCTATGATCAAAACATGTTCTAAGACTAAAATAAACCAATCCTTCTTTTTCTAGGATAATTAACCTATTTTCTAGCTTTCAAGAGTCTTGCAATCGAGAAAATATTCGGTATTATGGGGATTCAGTGACGTGATATCACATAACACTCTAATTGGTTGATCATGTTAATTCTAACATATTTAGTGTATCAAAATATGATAATAATCACATAATTAACTAATTAGAGTGTCTCGTGATACCACATCACCAAAATCCCCGTGATACCGCGCAATAAAAGATTATTTGCTTTAAAACGGGGCTTGCGTGAGGTGAGGACTATAAACCATTAATCCCACAACCGAGAAGGGACTTTGCCACTTTGTGCCAAGAAAACACATTTTCGTCACTACTTGTCTACTTTCTCCTTTATGTTAAGTATTTGAAAGTCCGAATATTTAGGCTCCGATTTTTTTGTCTAATTTTAGGCGACTTTTTATCTTTTTTTAAGTCATAATTTTATTTTAAATTAAGTCATTTTCATTAAAATTTATGTCTGATAACTTTTTTATCTTATTATAAAGCCAAAAAAGTTAGTTATTTCTTCTTCTTTTTTTATCTTTTTACTCCTTAAAACTATTTTTTAAGAGATAAAATAGAAGTTAAGCTGCAAACAACATTTTCTACTAAAAAGGTAATTAAAACTTTCTAGAAAACTTATTAGGTACAAAGTAAAAAAGCTTTTTTTATTTTTCTAAAAAGATAAAAAATCACATAAATTCAGATAAAGAAAGCGGGGTCTTAATATTTGTAAGAAAAAACAATTTACTATCGAGTGAGGAACAAGTAATGCAAAAAATCTTCAAGAATTAATAAGTTAATATGACCAATTCTTCCGTCCCACAATGAGTTCTAGTCCAAATGGGTGCTAGCTCAGTGATAGAGTGAGGCCCCGCTTTCTTTACCTAAATTTATGCGATTTTTATCTTTTTTAAGTCATATAAAAAGATCTAATCAAGTCATTTTCGTTAAAATTTATGCCTGATAACTTTTATTTCTTTTTATAAGACTAAAAAAAGTTAGGTTTTTCTAACTTCAACTTTTTTATCTTTTTACTCCTTAAAACTACTTTTTATGATATAAAATAGAAGTTAAGTAAACAACATTTTCTACCAAAAAGGTAACTAAAACTTTTTAGAAAACTTATTAGGCACAAAGTAAACAACATTTTTATATTTTTCTAAAAAAAAGATAAAAAGTCGCCTAAATTTAGGTAAAGAACGCAGGGCCTGAGTGTTTGAAACACTTACATAAAATTTTGGGTTCAAACCTGACTATATATATACAAAAGTGTGTAAACTATAAAAACGAGTCAACGTGGATTGTCCCACACTAGCACTTCCGCGCAATAATTCTACCACAGGTGATCCTATTACAAGAATAGCATCAGGTACACCTGTTACAATTTTTACTGCCCAATAACCAATTTGGTCCCATGGTAAGGAATACCCAGTTACCCCAAAGGATGCGGTCAATACACCGAGAACCACACCTGTAACCCAAGTCAATTCGCGAGGTTTTTTAAATCCACCTGTGAGATACACACGAAATACATGCAGGATCATCATTAGAACCATTATACTTGCTGACTATCGATGAACTGATCGATTTAACCAACCAAAGTTAGCTTCAATCATTTTATATTGAACAGAAGCAAAAGCCTATATATATACTAGGTTCACTCCGCGCGCGTTGCGCGCGGCGTGCCATTGCACCGGGCGTTGTCGTTCGGTTTGGAAGTTCACAATTGTCTCACCGTACGTGTAATTGGAATTCATGTGTCGCATAAAGAGTATAGTACAAATTGTTTTTAATTTTTTCTAAGAAGAGGACGTCAAAATCTATGATTTGATGCAACAAATTGATATTACGTGTAGTAATCATACTCAAGGAAATTGATATTGACATTTACTAATGTCAGTGAACGTGTTTTTGATCGCACATATTTTCCTTAAAAGAAAAAATAATTATATTTACAACCGTGTGTTTGTGATACAATAACTTCGCACCTTATTTTCTTGGTTTTAAAATAGATATCATACAAAATACTTCTTTAAAATTGATTATCGTAATTATACTCTGCTGCTCTCACAGAGGCTTTAATTGCTCCGCTACCACCAGGCAAACACAATTATAACCTGAAACCCTAATCTATTGTCAACGCCTAGTTTCCTCTCCAATAAGTCACCCTCTGAGTCCTTTTGATCTACGTTTCATCATTAAGATCTATCGTTTCGTGTGTGTTGAAGATTTCGCCGGCAGATTTAGTGGGGTTTGCAATATCTTCTCATTGATTCAAAGTGTGCATTTAATACAGACGTGTCTCTTAGAAGATGCATGGTAATAAGTTCTTTGAATGGACGTGAACAGTTGCAACGGTCTTTTCACATTCATATTCATATATTGTATATAAGCACAACCAATTTGCTGTGGTCATAACATAGAGTACAGCAATGGATTCTGGTAAAGAAAGTAGTGATGGTAAGGTGAGGAAGGGTGCGAGGAAGAAGATGAAGAAGAAGGTGAAGAAAAGTAAGAAATATGATAGTGAGTTAGAGTTGTCAGAGAGTATATCTTCGTGGGAGAGTTGGCATGATCATTCGTATGTGGTTGGGAAGGGGTCGGAGTCAACTATATATTCAGATGCATCGGACAAAGATGAATTCTGGCGGGTTGACACAGCTTCCTCTTTTCCAAATAATTGGACCTGTACTTACCATCCTGGTACAAGTAAGAAGAAGAAAGTTAAAGGCAAAGGCAGCGAAGGTTCGCGGAGGAAAAAAGCGAATCGTACACCGGATGGTACACAAGATCAGGGCGGGAAGAGGAAGAACAGAGATGATAGCGTTGTGGATTCGTCCCAGAAGAAACCGAAGGTGTAGAAGGTCTTGCATCTTCTGGTATTCTGTTCCAGTCAAGTGTAGTTTGATGTTAGGTTTTATGATGAGTGTCATGAAGTTGGGTTATGTTTAGTTTGGATTAGTTATGCAAAACTATGTAATCGTGGAATATATTTTGTCTATTAATGCAGTTTTTAATTTCAGTTAATTTAATGTTTGTTTACATTGGTTTGTTGTCCAATCCGAAGCACGCATCATTTCAAAGTTTGTATATGACATTAACCAATTTATTGTATCGGATTAATGATAATATTAGATGAATCACAAATCACAATATGGAATCATAGCATATTAGATGAATCACAAATCAGAATATGGAATCATAGCAGTTTTAAGCATTTCCAATGATGGAACGAGCGGAACGTTATAGATTAGAAAGCAGTTTTACTGAGGCTACAATTGCATGATTATGTAATTGTGTTATCCGGTCTGGACCAATACGTAAATTTGATGCAAGAAATAGGCTATTTTCAATAGATTTAGTGGTCGTAAATTTGATGTGTTAATTATTATGTTTGGAGGCAAGCTTAGATATACAGTACGATGTATTCGCAAGATTATATTTATAGCTTTGCTGAACCTTATTCTTTTTTTTTTTTTTTAAACATCCCCTTTGTCAATAAGTTATCCATTTAACCATGTTTAACGAAGCTCACCGGTATTCGTCGTTCGCTGTGAGTTCAGTGCAAGAGAACTCGAAAATACGACTGGCTAGCAATCTTCTAATATGGATAAATGAAGTGAAATAACAGCTCTTAAGTAAGTGAATTATAAACTGTTGACATAGCTATTATTTATTTGAACATTAAAATCACAGAATAACATGCATGGAGGGACGTATTTGCCGTACAGATGAGATTTCATTAGTCTCTGTCGGGAGAGGAGGTGTAATGCTTACAAATTTCTAACTTGTCCTCGGAAATTAGATCTTGAATAATATCTGGAGCATCAAATAATATTTTGTAACGATCACTTTGTCATGACTGAAGATTGTTGGGAGATCAAATTGCATTAATCTGTGTTGGTTGGTTTTGTTCTTTTCGCTCTTTCCTGTTTTTAACATCCCCTTCATTGATAAGTCACATCTTTTACGATGTTAAATGGAGTTCACTGGTATTCGTCGTTCGTCATCAGTTCATACCACTGGTGCTACAATATATATTAGTTGACGTTTTACACATCAGATATATGACTGTGAATTAGTAGAACAATTTCATCGTGACCTAATAATGCGCTGTTCGATCACGCGACGTATATTAGTTGACATATGGGTTTTTTGGCTTGAATTGACCAGAAGTCAGGGCATTAGATTCATATCAATGTTATAATATGAATAAATGAAGTGAACTAACAACGGCAAGTGAAATATAAACTCTTGACATAGCCGTTATTTATTTAAAGATGAGAATTACAGAATAGGACGGACAGAGCGACGTAATTGCCGTACAGATGAGATTGCATTAGTCTGTGTCAGTTGAGGAGGTGTAACGCTTACAACTTTCTAATTTGTCCTCAACAATTAGATCTTGAATAATATCTGGAGCATCATATAATATTTTGAAACGATCACTTTGTTGAGATCCCATAGATGCAAGCTGCTCTGCAACGCTGTTTTCCAGTTTTTCGATAGGGATCAAGGCTATTTTCATTCGTTTGAGTAATGCATATCCATCACGGATCTCGCGCCTCATCGATAGTGGAGCAGTAGTCTGCAGATGAAAGATTTTGCTGGCCTCATAGTTGGAGGTCTCAATCTTGATTTCTTTCCAGTCATTTTCATAAGCTGAATGAATACCTTGATAAATTGCCCACAGCTCACTTTCCAGTTGAGTGACCCCATCAATTCTTCCTATGAAACCAAGCTGCCAGTTTTCATTGTCATCGCGGCAGACACCACCGATTCCACCGGTATTGGTTACCGGTGAGGTAAAACCATGCACACTTATCCTTATCACTCCTTCAAGGTAGAGAAATGAGTATTAAGATATATATCAGGTTTATATTTCAATTAATGTAGCAGGAAATATGATATGTTGTTGGCTAACCAATATCGTACAATATTGTGGCCGCATTACATTTTGAAAGTACCATAGATACGAAAACATGGTAGGAAACTTACTGCGAGGAGTCAAAATGGGAGGCGGAGGTGTTTCTTGAAATCGAGTTGCTGCAGTAACAAACTGCGAGAGTGATGGACTTGAAGCTGAGGAACTTGCAATAGTTTCATTACTGGTTACTTCTTCCTCGGAGACTGCTCTTCTGTGTCTTGACATTGTAACTGCTTATTCTATGAATAGATAGTTTATGCTCCTTGTTATGTTGAATAATGGATCTATAGCTTTCTTATAGAAGAGGTGAGGTGAAATGCATGGTAGATAATGCCAGATAAAACAGGACAATTGGTCCGTGACTTTGTCAGGCAATTTGTTTCTTTTAATTTGACTGTTTATACATTCAGCACTCACTTACTGTCATTGGATTCATATGTGGTATGAATGTGTGTATGAACGACAAGAGTTCCGTAAACTACGCTGTCATTGTTCACATGTATGACAGAGGGTTTTTATTATAAGTGGTATGAATATGTGTATATAGGATGCTGACTCTCTATGTAAACGCTATCCTGAATATATACATTGCAATTCAAGGTTTTCTAATATGTGCGAACTGACGCCATATCCAGAACACTGAAGTTGCTGAAGTTTTTCATTAACAGGTGTACTATATTAGATGTGCAGATTATATTCGGTTATGGACGAAAGAAATTGTGTAAATATTGAATTCAGCGAGGACGTGCTAACTTTATAACGACAGATATGATTTCTCCGTATCGCTTTATTATTACTTGCGGTAAAAGCAGATATTGGTACAATTTATAACATAACACAACAAAGAGGAAACATCATTGTGAATAGTGCAATGCAGTGTAGCAGCAATGAGGCAAACATTCGGTGGTCTTTCTCTTCAGATGTTGAGCAGCATTGTCTTCGACTGTGCATGGAATATCAATTTGTTTACCATGCATACTGAACTTCTTTCACAACCCATTTAGTTACCCTGTGGTTGTTTGGCGGCGTGCATTTGAACACGCGAACATACACATTTTCATTTGCATTTTCCATGTTCAAGCCAACCAGTAGAGCTTCTTGTTCCTGAGAAAATAATGACGTTATTTGTGTATTACATAACTATGAGCAGCTGCATATTTCATATGAGTAAGTACTGCACTGTGGTTGTAGTTTTTCGGAGCAAGTTAGGTAATACATGTGGTGTCATTGCTGCCAGATTTTCAGCTGTGTTTCGGAGAAGGGTCTCCGCAGCCTGGCCGAAAATCATCACATCCATTATTCCAGTGTCATCTCGCAGTTCCACCATAACTCGGCATCTGTGAAAATGGTATGTAATCATATTATACACGAATGTACATGTGATGTGTGAACTGGTAGTGTTCAATTGTAGCCAATGGATTTCGTTAATTTTAATGTATTCATCAGGTATGAAATAATCAACCTGGGGGTTGTGTCGCATTGTATGTCATTACATACGGGACAGTATGGACGTCGACGTTCACGATTGCAACGGTTACATGCATTGAACCAAGTGGTTTTGTAACACCCCCAAATGGCCCAAGCCGGAGACCCGGGGATGTCACTCCGTACCCGAGAGGAGCCCGGATACAAGGAGATTTTATAACATGGTTCACAAGCACACACATCCACAATAATAAATTAAATCCAATTAAAATAATGTATTATCGAAAACCTTCGTCCTAGCCACAAACCGGCAATAACAACTAAAGCGTTTAAACTACTAAAGAGTTCAATTCAAATAAAACAATACTACTAATGTCGTCCCATGTGATGCGCGTCCCTTTCTACGCCCGATAACCTTCCTCTAAACCTGTGGTGCGGAATGAAAAAGAAACACCACAGTACAAAATCAGCATTGAAATACTGGTAAGCAAACATCCAAACATGTAAAACGATGATGGATAGTTATAAAACAAGACTCATTTGTAAGTAAGAGTTTTTCGCAAACACAGCAGTAATAAAGTTGACTCTTGTTTCAAAACATAAGAGTTCTCAATTCCATAATATATTTCCAAATCAATTTCCATATTATTAGGAAAAATCCAAATCCAGTGTTAACTTCGTTCCGTTAACAAAACCAAACAAATCCATTATTACTTTGTTGTGACGGGGAAAACCAAATACTACAGCGTGCATGACCTTAAGTGTCGACACCCCCCAAAGACTACGCCGGTCAGAGGAGTGAGTACATGTTATTGTCCGGGGACTTGCAACCGGATTAAAAGAGACGGGACCGCAGCCAACACCGCCCAAAGAATAATAACGTCCCGCACAACATCTTCCACTTTACGTATTAGTTCATTCATTATCATGGTGATGTTTTCGTCAAAAACATTTAACAAGTAGAAATCACATATTCCAAGTCATGTATCATGTAAACACATTTTGAGACGTAATAAATCAAATATTCGTTTGACACGAAGGAGATAAGCACACTAGGCTTGGCACATTTACTTACCTCAAAGCAAATTCCAATAATAGCAATCAATCAACGTACTCTACGTACTCGTCGTCGACGAACTCGTTACCTACACATAACAATATGCTAATCAAACCAATATTCTAGCAATATATTTGCTATACTAATTACATGCATATGATAGTCCATGGTTTAGGGTTCTAACACTTCCCCAACATCTCATTCAATTCACGCTCCAAAATAAGCTTAAAGCTTTGCCTCAAAAACCCTTATCCTAAAGTATGCATAATCCATCATAACTCCACCAATTCTATTACTCCAGTTTACCTAACAGATCATGGTCTAGAAACAGTTCCATTGGATTCAAAACGTTCGAAATAATAAGTTTAGCCTCAAACGGATCTTAATTTCGATTCCTGAATCAAAAGTTACACTAGTTTCAAGTTTCCAACTTCATTCAAAATATCCATACGGGAATTGTCAATCTTCATGAAACTTTTCCCCCAAGCATCTAGTTCATCCTATAATCATACTAAACCTAATATAACATGATTCCCACATTCAAATCAGATTGTTATCCACCTAATATGATCATTCAAACTCCCAAATCATTCAATCAAACTTCCCTTTCAAACTAGGGTTTCTTCCCAACACTCAAGAACATGATAAACCCTAAAACTTGATAATAAATCTTACGAATCCATGAACAATGATCCTAACCATAACAAACTGAAATTTAGAGATTGCATGCAACATACATGAATCATGAACAAGTGATCACAAGATCAAGAGATCAACAAAGAAAAGAGAAAAAGAAACGAAACAACCCAACCCGCTCAACCCGCCGCCCATGGAGGCGGACGGAGAGAGAGGCGGACGGGGATAGGGAGAAAGAAAGAGAGAAAAGAGAAAAGAAAAAAAAGAAAAGAGAAAAAGAGAGAGAGAGAGAGAGTTACCTTGCCGGAAAAGAGAGAGAGAGAGCGGCGGCGGCGGTGGGGTGGCTGCCGTCGGTCACAAGGGAGAGAGAGAGTGAGAGAGGGACGGGTAGAGTAGGGAGAGTGAGAGAGATTAGGAAAAATAGGAGAATGAGGGTTTTTATGAGAGTTAGAATTAAAATTAACTTCATAAGTAGGAAACCCTCTTGGATTAGGAAACTTTTATTGTAGGAAGAAATTTAGGTCAAAAGACACTTATTTCCCCTTAGTTTTGCCAAGAGACAAACACCTCCCCCAAACTCAAGTAAAAGACACTAAAACCTTTGATTAAAGTCACAAAGTTCCCCCCAAACTCTCAAAGCATTATAATTAACTCTCTATAATTACTTTAACTTCCCAAAACTTATATTAATATCACAAAATACCCGTAGTCACAAAACGGGGTATTTCATCCTTCCCTCCTTAAAGAGAACTTCGTCCTCGAAGTTTAAACAAAAACCTCCCTCCTAAAAGAGAAACTGTCCTTGAAGTTTTAAACTAAACTTTAACCACACAAAGGTATACACCTTCCCTCACTAGTACGACTACTAAATGCAACCTAGGTCATGAATGATATGCAATATACTATAAGTAGTATTGTATTAGAGAAAAACGAAGGATTACATCCTCTCCCCCTTAGAGGAGTGACGTCCTCGTAACTCAAGGTACCTCGTCAAACAAGTGAGGGTACTTCTTCCTCATATCATCTTCCGCTTCCTAAGTTGCCTCTTCAGTGAGGTGGTTAGTCCATAAGACTTTTACAATCTTGACACTCTTGTTACGGGTGGTCCTTGTCTTGGTGTCTAAAATCTTGACAGGTTGTTCTTCATAACTCAAAGACGGGTCCAGTTCTACTGGTTCGGGATCTAATACATGAGATGCATCAGGCATATACTTCTTCAGCTGTGATACGTGAAATACGTTATGAACACGACCTAAATTCGACGGTAAATCCAATCGATAAGCCACTTCTCCAATCTTTTCTATAACATCATATGGTCCAATGAATTTCGGGCTCAACTTCCCTTTCTGATTGAACCTCATGACTCCTTTAGTTGGTGATACTTTAAGAAATGCTTTTTCTCCAACTTGAAATTCCAACGGTCTTCTCTTCTGATCAGCGTAAGATTTCTGTCTATCCTGCGCTGCCTTCATTCGCTGCTGTATAAGTCTCACTTGATCTGTCATCTCTTCGATAAGTTGTGGACCAATTACTATCGTCTCACTTATGTCGTTCCAACACAACGGTGTCCTACACTTCCTTCCATACAACGCTTCATGTGGTGCCATTCCAATACTGGCATGATAACTGTTGTTGTAGGAGAATTCTATCAAAGGTAATCTATCAACCCATGAACCTTGAAAATCCATAACACACGATCTTAGCATATCTTCCAACGTTTGTATTGTTCTTTCGGTTTGTCCATCTGTAGCCGGGTGAAATGCCGTGCTAAACTTCAATTGAGTTCCCAGTGCCTCCTGAAGTGCTTTCCAGAAGTGAGAAAGAAAATTGGGATCTCTGTCGGAAACTATAGAGCTTGGTACTCCATGATACCTTACAATGTTCTTCATATACGCATCAGCTCTTTGTTCCATATTCCATGTGTCTTTCATCGGGATAAACCTTGCTGTCTTGGTCAATCTGTCAACTACGACCCAAATCTGATTCAGTCCATTCTTTGATGTCGGTAACGCAGTTACGAAATCCATCAAAATAGAATCCCACTTCCAAACTGGGACATCTAATGGTTGTACTAAGCCTCCCATTCTTTTATGTTCAAACTTCACCTTTTGACAAGTTAGACCACAAATTCTGCCACTTCTTTCTTCATGTTAGGCCACCAAAACGTCTTCTTCATGTCCTTATAAAGTTTGTCACCTCCTGGATGTACTGAGTAGGGTGTGTTGTGCGCCTCACGCATCAACTTCTCCTTAGTTTCCGTACACTTATGTGGTACACACCATCTTCCTTTGTAACGGATACTTCCATCTTCATGGATTTTGAAATCTTTTGCTTGGCCTTCTGCAATCTTCTTCTTTATCCTTTCCAGCTTCACATCTCCTGGCTGGTTACTCCTTATCTCTTCTAAGACATCTGGCACAACTGTCATATTCCCAAGGATATTCTTTACTTCTCCTTGTTTCACTACTTCAATTCCAAGTTTTCGGAACTCTCGGCATAGCCGATCTGGTAAAACTAGCATAGTATCCAAAGTATGGCTCGACTTTCGGCTTAACGCATTAGCTACTACGTTTTCCTTCCCTTCATGGTATTGGATACGCAAATCATAATCCTTTATGACTTCTAACCAACGTCTTTGCCTGTTGTTTAGCTCTTTCTGTGTGAAGATGTACTTGAGACTGCTATGATCCGTTTACAATCTACACACAGATCCATACAAGTGATGTCTCCATATCTTTAATGCAAACACTATAGCTGCAAGCTCTAAGTCATGCGTAGCATAGTTCTCTTCATGAGTTTTCAATTGTCTTGAAGCATAAGCAATAACTCTTCTATCTTGCATAAGCACGCATCCTAAACCCTTCTTCGATGCGTCACTGTAAACATCAAATTCGCCAGAATCATTGGGTAAAGCTAAGACAGGTGCGGTCGTTAACTTTTCCTTCAGTGTCTGGAATGCTTCTTCACAATCTTCGCTCCACTTATACCTTACCGTCTTCTTGGTTAGTGTAGTAAGCGGTCTAGCGATCTTCGAGAAATCTTTCACGAAACGTCTGTAATATCCTGCCAATCCGAGAAAACTTCTTACTTCGGACACATTCTTCGGAGTAGGCCAATCTTTAACTGCTGATATCTTTCCTGGATCCACGGATATTCCTTCCTTGGAAATTATGTGACCCAAAAATGGAACGTGTTTTAGCCAAAATTCACACTTCGAGAGTTTAGCATATAACTTCTCATGTCTCAAGGTTTCTAACACTTCTTTGAGGTGTTCTTCGTGTTCTTCCTCGCTCTTTGAATAAACAAGGATGTCATCAATAAAGACGACCACGAAACGATCTAGAAACGTTCTCATAACACGATTCATTAGATCCATAAATACTGCTGGAGCATTGGTTAGACCAAAAGGCATAACGGTAAACTCGTAGTGTCCATACCTTGTCCTAAAGGCTGTCTTTGGTATGTCCTCCTCGGCTACTCGAAGCTGGTGATACCCTGATCTCAAGTCTATCTTTGAGAAAACACTCGCCCCTTGTAATTGATCAAACAAATCGTCAATTCGGGGTAAAGGGTATTTGTTCTTGATTGTTGCGCTATTCAACTCCCTATAGTCAATGCACAACCTGAAGCTTCCGTCCTTCTTCTTCACAAACAGTACCGGTGCGCCCCAAGGGGAAACACTCGGTCTTATATAACCCCTTTGGAGTAACTCTTGCAACTGATCCTTAAGTTCCTTCAACTCTACTGGCGCCATTCTATACGGTGCCTTTGAAATTGGAGCTGTTCCAGGAGTTAGATCCATAGTAAATTCGATCTCTCTTCTAGGTGGCATTCCTGGAATTTCGTCCGGGAACACATCGGGAAAATCTCTAACGATTGGTATTTCTTCTAGCACATTCTCCTTCTTAGATGTGTCTTGAATATAGCACAAATAAGCACTATTCCCTTTCTTTACTTGGTTGACTATGGTCAAGACTGACACTAGTCGGATACATGGTTCTTTTGTGATACCACGGTAAGAAACTTTTTCTCCTTTTGGACCTTTAAGCCTTATCTTCTGATCGTGGCAGTCTATTACTGCACGATATTTTCCCAGCCAATCCATTCCCAATATAACATCTATCCCTCCAAGATCAAACTGTATCAGGTTCGCTGGTAGGGTACTAGCCGAAATCTTAACTTCTACTCCTTCAAAAATTTCGTCACATACTGTTACATGACCGGTTGGGGTAGCTACGGGGATGGATATTCTAGACGGCTTATTGAGACTCAATTTTTCCACAAACGATGACGATATAAACGAATACGAAGCTCCGGAATCAAATAAAGTAAAAGCTGGTTGATCATGAACAAGAAATGTACCAGTGACTACTCCGTTTGCTGCTTCCGCTTCAGTCCTGCTCATGACAGCGATCCTTGCAATATTCCCATTTTGTGCGGTAGTTCCTGCCGTACCAGTCCCATTGTTGTTGGCGTTAGCTGGAGTGTTGTTGTTCCTATTCCCGTTCTGAACTCCATTGTTCCTCCCATTGCTTTGGTTGTTCACTTGTTGTCTACCATAATTTTTGCCTCCATTATTGTTGTTGTAGTTCCCATAGTTCCTGTTTCTGCCCAGATTGTTGTTGTTGAACTGTCGGGTTCCTTGGTAATTGCCTCCTTGGTTCCCTAGTTGGTTTCCAATTGGTTTTACTCGACACTCAAACGAACGATGACCCTTCTTGCCACAGTGGTAGCAAGTGACAAGGTTTCCTTGACAGTCCTTTCCTGGATGATTCTGTTGGCACTTCTTGCAGATATAACGGCGAGATTGCTCATCTCCATTATTCTGCTTGTTACCACGACACTGTCCTTGGTTACTTCCTCCGTGGTTAGGCTTAAACCTTTTGTCCTGACTACCTTGATTAGTCCTACCTTGATTGTTTCCATAGCCCACGGCGTTCTCAACCTTGCGTTTCCCACGCTTCTCATCTTGTGCCTCTTGAATACGCCAAACGGCTGCAGCCCTATCATAAGCTTCCTGTAGCGTATCGTACGTCCTGCACATCAAGTCTTTCTGCAGATGAAGTTCGAGACCAGACATGAACTTCCTGACTTTAGTCGCTTCATCAGGCATCAGCTGACCTGCGAATCGGGATAATTCCATGAATTTCTTGAAGTACTCGGTCACGGAACCGTTTCCTTGTGTCAGATTCACAAAGTCTAAGTACTTTTGATCCTGGACATGGTCCGGGTAAAAGCGAGTGCGAAGTGCGGTTTGAAGAGCCTCCCAATTGAAATTGGGTTGCGCCAAAAAGTTCTGGCGCGTACTCCTCCACCATGTATTAGCTTCGTTCTTCAAGTAAAATGCCGCGCAAACCACCTTGCGGTCTTCGGGACACTCAACTAGCTCAAGGATCTTATCCATCTCATCGATCCAATTCTCGAGCTCAACAGGGTCCTCATTGCCTATGAAGTTCCCTGGCTTCATATCTGCCACTTTCTTTGCACACTTAGTTGCATTATGTTTTCCATTGTTCAAATCCAGATCCATCTACGCAAATTGGGCTAAGAATTGGTCCATTTCATTGTTGTTGTTGTTGTTGTTTGGTGCGGCCATTGGTACTTGGCGATTTCTCCTGGTGTAGTATTGATGTGGTCTATCAGTCATAATCCCTACACTATAGCCTATTGTATTACTTATAAAGTACCAAGAAGTACGAACAATCACGCATATACGGCACGTAGTGCACAATTAAACAAGTAATGTCACACATTGACCATCATTTAACTCAATTACTCATGTATTTCCACATAGACTGATCACGTCTCAACTTTTCATCTACTTCCAAAATTGGAAAAAGGATCAATCAATCAAGAAAAAATTGCAAATTTTGGTGTGCAACACCCTCTCTGAGTCTACTTTCATAATCAAGAAGGATCAATTCAAAATCAATTGTAAAACTCGAGATATAAAGGAAACTCTACAGCTGCTGTCACAGCCCACCAGAACAGAAACACCGACTTTGAAAAGACTTAAACTGACTTTAAAATTCTCAAAATGAGCTAGGCTTTCTCTGGAAGTTAGTCAAACGTGTCTAATAGTCGCCATAAAATTTTGAGGTCAAAACAAGATCTGGAAGATAGGCAACAGTCGGAAATACTACAGCTAGTCACTTTGTAATTCTACTACAGAACCGTCAACTTTGGAAATTCGTAGCTAATTCTCCAGAACTCGTATGGGGTTGAAATTTTTATGGGAGCTACCTGGGTATGTCTACTTTCTGGGAAAAATTCAAGGAAAAATAACTCCAAAGTTAAATACGTCTGCTACAACGAAAACTCACTGCTGCGCAGATTCAACAGCACCCAAAAATCAAAGTTTTCGCGTTCTAACTCCATGAACACTTTCTAAGCCCATAATTAATGATAACAAGCATAACACAACCTTAATTCATCCAATCATACTCCAAAAATTCAGAAGGCTAAATTTATAAAACTTCCCCAAATCGGGTCTTCAAAACAAAAACATTCTTCGTCCCAAAGCAAAACGCTAAGAATTTAACTCTAGTCCAAAAGTGACTATTCAAGAATCGTTCTAAAACTTCAAATGTTGCTTGGCTATGGAGCCTTATTCAAACCAATAAATAAAACTTAAAGTATCTAGTCTAAGAAATCTAAAGAACTCTAATAAGCTTAATCGTCGTCCTCATCGCTTTCGTCCATCTCTTCCTCTTCATCGGAATCATACTCGTGCTCTTCATCTTCACTAGGGTCTTCTTCACTTTCTTCATATTCCATGGGATCTTCTTCAATCTCAGGGTATTCATCGACATCTTCCATCGGATCTTCTCCTACTTCTTCATCGTCACTAGAATCTATAATAATCACTTCTTTCTCATCACTAGAGCTTATGTAGATCACGTCTTCTTCATCACTGGACTTAATCTCAATAACTGTATAACTTTGCCACTTAAGGTAAGTCTCCATCAACAACTTGCATATGAAATCTGCACTTACCGTCCATTCACCTTGGCAACGATAATCCCTATCATTCAAACGATTCATCCTGCCCATGATGTTGCTATATTTTGTAATAATATCCCCAAACATCGGTTTCATAGGTAATGCCTTCACCATACAGTAAGCCTGAAAATCTGGATTTCTATATCGAGGGAATTCTAAGGCTCGGAATCTATCTTCACAATATTGAACCACGCGGTCACGAAAATCTGGAAAATCTTCACCTTCAACCCAACGTGTCACAACAGGATGCTTCTCTACTGGCAACACACGCTTCCTTGCTGTATGCTTAGTTCTAGCCATCTACAAGAGGAAACAACTTAATAAATCTCTAATTTAAAAGGCATAAACCGTATTCCAAATGACTACTCATCGCAGACCAATAATTATTTCCAAGACTCCAAATCGATGGTTCCAACACTTTTGAAGAATCTCCCAACGAAGTCTCTTAAAGTAGGCCTAACTTAGATTTCAATCGGAATACTCCAAATCGAATGGGTGGATGGGCACTTGTTTTCTATCATATTTTCTAAACACTTACACATAACAATCCTATCCATACTACCCAAATTCCCACGGCTTGTCGAATTTTAAGTTATTTTCTCCTATATTCATTTTAGTTGCCCTAACAAGTTTCAAATGTCTTTTTAGAATGCCGGCTCTGATACCACCTGTAACACCCCCAAATGGCCCAAGCCGGAGACCCTGGGGATGTCACTCCGTACCCGAGAGGAGCCCGGATACAAGGAGATTTTATAACATGGTTCACAAGCACACACATCCACAATAATAAATTAAATCCAATTAAAATAATGTATTATCGAAAACCTTCGTCCTAGCCACAAACCGGCAATAACAACTAAAGCGTTTAAACTACTAAAGAGTTCAATTCAAATAAAACAATACTACTAATGTCGTCCCATGTGATGCGCGTCCCTTTCTACGCCCGATAACCTTCCTCTAAACCTGTGGTGCGGAATGAAAAAGAAACACCACAGTACAAAATCAGCATTGAAATACTGGTAAGCAAACATCCAAACATGTAAAACGATGATGGATAGTTATAAAACAAGACTCATTTGTAAGTAAGAGTTTTTCGCAAACACAGCAGTAATAAAGTTGACTCTTGTTTCAAAACATAAGAGTTCTCAATTCCATAATATATTTCCAAATCAATTTCCATATTATTAGGAAAAATCCAAATCCAGTGTTAACTTCGTTCCGTTAACAAAACCAAACAAATCCATTATTACTTTGTTGTGACGGGGAAAACCAAATACTACAGCGTGCATGACCTTAAGTGTCGACACCCCCCAAAGACTACGCCGGTCAGAGGAGTGAGTACATGTTATTGTCCGGGGACTTGCAACCGGATTAAAAGAGACGGGACCGCAGCCAACACCGCCCAAAGAATAATAACGTCCCGCACAACATCTTCCACTTTACGTATTAGTTCATTCATTATCATGGTGATGTTTTCGTCAAAAACATTTAACAAGTAGAAATCACATATTCCAAGTCATGTATCATGTAAACACATTTTGAGACGTAATAAATCAAATATTTGTTTGACACGAAGGAGATAAGCACACTAGGCTTGGCACATTTACTTACCTCAAAGCAAATTCCAATAATAGCAATCAATCAACGTACTCTACGTACTCGTCGTCGACGAACTCGTTACCTACACATAACAATATGCTAATCAAACCAATATTCTAGCAATATATTTGCTATACTAATTACATGCATATGATAGTCCATGGTTTAGGGTTCTAACACTTCCCCAACATCTCATTCAATTCACGCTCCAAAATAAGCTTAAAGCTTTGCCTCAAAAACCCTTATCCTAAAGTATGCATAATCCATCATAACTCCACCAATTCTATTACTCCAGTTTACCTAACAGATCATGGTCTAGAAACAGTTCCATTGGATTCAGAACGTTCGAAATAATAAGTTTAGCCTCAAACGGATCTTAATTTCGATTCCTGAATCAAAAGTTACACTAGTTTCAAGTTTCCAACTTCATTCAAAATATCCATACGGGAATTGTCAATCTTCATGAAACTTTTCCCCCAAGCATCTAGTTCATCCTATAATCATACTAAACCTAATATAACATGATTCCCACATTCAAATCAGATTGTTATCCACCTAATATGATCATTCAAACTCCCAAATCATTCAATCAAACTTCCCTTTCAAACTAGGGTTTCTTCCCAACACTCAAGAACATGATAAACCCTAAAACTTGATAATAAATCTTACGAATCCATGAACAATGATCCTAACCATAACAAACTGAAATTTAGAGATTGCATGCAACATACATGAATCATGAACAAGTGATCACAAGATCAAGAGATCAACAAAGAAAAGAGAAAAAGAAACGAAACAACCCAACCCGCTCAACCCGCCGCCCATGGAGGCGGACGGAGAGAGAGGCGGACGGGGATAGGGAGAAAGAAAGAGAGAAAAGAGAAAAGAAAAAAAGAAAAGAGAAAAAGAGAGAGAGAGAGAGAGTTACCTTGCCGGAAAAGAGAGAGAGAGAGCGGCGGCGGCGGTGGGGTGGCTGCCGTCGGTCACAAGGGAGAGAGAGAGTGAGAGAGGGACGGGTAGAGTAGGGAGAGTGAGAGAGATTAGGAAAAATAGGAGAATGAGGGTTTTTATGAGAGTTAGAATTAAAATTAACTTCATAAGTAGGAAACCCTCTTGGATTAGGAAACTTTTATTGTAGGAAGAAATTTAGGTCAAAAGACACTTATTTCCCCTTAGTTTTGCCAAGAGACAAACACCTCCCCCAAACTCAAGTAAAAGACACTAAAACCTTTGATTAAAGTCACAAAGTTCCCCCCAAACTCTCAAAGCATTATAATTAACTCTCTATAATTACTTTAACTTCCCAAAACTTATATTAATATCACAAAATACCCGTAGTCACAAAACGGGGTATTTCAGGTTTGACTGGTCGGAAAGATACGTGTTGATACCCTAAGCCAGGCTTCTTCATACATAGGCTTCTCAGCGTTGGATGAAGCCGGAGAAACAGAAATCAGAACGATGCATTATGAAATAAACAAGTTTGAATGAAGTTAAATTATGATTAAGAGGAGAGATTGAAAAGCAAAGGGCAGATATATGCGAGAAGAAGAATTCCGTGAAAGATTGTGTGTAGAAAATACTTATTGTAAATTCAGAAGACGAAAGTATACGCAGATCAAAAATATTATCACATAGTTGGATATCCTGGAATTTCACCCATTATGTGATAACAATAATTTGAGGTTTTCTAACTTTACCAGTGACGCACGAATATCTGCGATCTTGGACGGCATCATCTTCAGTATACAATGGATTTGTTAGTTGTATATTGATACAACTTCTGAATCTCAATTGTATTGCTTGCAATTTGATACTGATTTTAAACATGGGAAGCAGTTCTTATATAGTGAGTTCTTCCATACCTGTGCTCACATGTTCTGCAATATATAATTAATGTAATTTCTAAATTCGATGTAACCATTGCAAGTTGAATTTTCATCCTGTTATTTCATATGTGTTGATCATGTCTTGAATTGACAATTCACATTCGTAGTTAATTTATTGTGCAATTTGCAGAGATGGTCACATGATCGCAATTACTTCTGCACTATCTGATCAGCGAGTGCATTCCAAGAGGGTCCATATATCAATGAGCTATTTGGAAGCTTGTTACCTAATTGCATCTGAAATTGAAAAGAGATGCTCTGTAGAGATCTCTGCCAACCGTTCAATATCTGTGACTTTGTGTGTGCAGATTCAGTATGTGGGCAGGTGTAGTTCCTCTTCGTGATGTGGTAGATATTGCAACAAATGCATTATTTGAAGTTTGCATGTGTGGAATCTCGAGGGATTGAATTGTACAACAGCATGTGAGTGTTATAGTCTGATAGTATTCAATCCAATGCGACAATTGAAATACTGTTGTTACCTGTATGCAAAATTTGGCTGTATTATTACTGCAGCTGGAATTGTTAAGTTAGGTTGTGTCTGAACATGCCAAGTTCACTTGAAATAAAAGGAACAGAGATTGTTACTTTGATATGTCACAATATATATGAAACATAATGTAACTTAATGCATTAGATATTAAGCAAACCATAGACAGAGCTTTGAATTACACGCTACATGATGCATGTCATCAAAGTAATAGTTAGATCGCAACATTAGGTTGTTATGTTTTTGCAAAGATAATAACGTAGAACAATACTGGAACAGGTAGACAGAATGACAATATTTAAAGAAATGTCTGGATATTCTTAGTACAGAGTACTTTCATACGTTGAGGCTACGCTGGAAACACTTTCACCCGAAATTTTGGCATGCTCGGATCAACTAATTCCACGGCACATGCATCTCCAGTACGTACATTAGCGCTTCTGGCAAATTGATACCAAGACACTCGTCTCTTGTCGCTGTTCTCTCCACCTGGGAATTTACAACGGCAGGTCCAAGTTGTATTATTGGAAGTCCCTGTAATGTACACAAGTGTTGTCCGCTCTTTCAAGTATGCCCTGCTGAACTGAATTGGTATATTCTGTGATGCAAACATGAGGTTGTCAGTCGCTATCGTTGCAATTGAATATAATGCCGTTGTAAATGAAAGCTAACATTGAAAGTTTACCAGTCCGCCAGAAGATTCCAAATGGGACTTCTGTATTTGAACAGCGAAACATGGCTTGTTGCAGTGAGCCTTGTAGGAATCAGCCTTATTCAATGCGCGAGTAGCTGCACACTTTCTTGCATTCAGGATAGAAGCTCCAGCACTGTAATCTAGCTCTGATGTAGTGAGACCATAGATTGTCACTTTGAATTTCGAATGTCCCTCGTACTTGAAAGTCAGCATGTGCCCAAATGAGAGCGAATAATGAGCTGCAAATTCCTTCCACCCTGTTGTCAAATATATGTCGTTACCTCTACTTTTCATTTTTATCTCCCATACTCGGCCATCTGGGAGTACAAGCTCTGCATTAATTCCAAGATTGGATCGATGATGTTGCACAAAGTCATCTGGCAGTCTCTGCAGTGAATAGATGCTTGAGATCTTTAATAAATCTACCTCTTATTACAATTAATATTAATGTTATTTAATCTCATTTCTTTCTAAAAAGGACACATATACATGTATATATATACACACATATATATGCGACATAAGGCCTACCAAGTTGTTGTTGTCTTCATCTCGATCCGTGATAACTCGGAAGAATTTCATTTCCAGATAGCTGCAAGAGGAATATAGTGATCTGTATTACTGAATGTGGCATAGAGGAGACGATCTAAAACATATGCATGTTAATGCGTTCTCTTCATTTATGCTACATCAGCAATTGGTTGGGCAGAAGTTGCGATATGGGGATTCAAAGACATGTATGATTATTTACTGAAACTATGAATGATTAATGTCAGTGCGAGTTAATTTGCACGAGATATTTGCTCAGCCACAACGTAATGAATTCACAGACTGATGCTATTTCTTTATAACTCTTCATACGTAAAATAACAATATGCAGTGGAAACTATCTGGTAGAAATTAATTGTACTTAACATGATTGAATCTGCACCGTTTTTGGTTTAAGGAGTTAGACCAATAAGTTTTGTGTTTAGTGACCTGCTATGTTCCAAAAATTGAGATATCTGGACATCTGTAATTTTGTAATAAATAATCAGTATTTGAGTAGTCGGTGGCCTATATATATTGGTATAATCACGTTCCATATGACTCGGTGGCCTATATATATTGGTATAATATCCATAATTGGATAAAGTATGGTTGCTATTTTACGCATAAGCTTAATTGTATATATCTGCAAAGGCTGTCTTCTGAAGCTGCACGTTCCATATGACTACAATTTAATCTATTAGTGAGATTAACAACAGTAAATCCATAAATCTTGTACTTACAATTATTGGTATAATCACGTTCCACATGACTACAATTTAATCTATTAGTTAGATTAACAACATTAAATTCATGAATTTTGTACTTACAATTTCAACACATGTTTTTTCCCGATCATTTTTTTTTTAATTTTTTTTTTTTTTTTTTTTTTTTTTGCTCGTTATCCAGCCAAATATACCAATGTGTGTCTTAAATTGAAACCAAAGATGAACTTCTTATCAACAAATATATCTATTTCCGTTCGGTACCAATCAGACAGATTTCGTCGCTACGTGGAGTTTACTATTTATAGATCAAGACATTGGTACCAGATCTGGAATAGAAATCACTAATATAACATATGAAAGCAGTAGCACCCGATAAATGTCAATTATTTGTTCACAGAAGGGAATGAATATGAGCAATGTAGATTTCTTCCTGTAAGCGATTATACAGACAAAGATGATGCTATTTGGAATCAGGTACCTGTAGAGTGATGATATTAGAACCTGTGACTCGCTGAGATCTGATGAATCGACTTGGAGAATTCCTGACCTAAACAATCACGAATAGGAATACTTTGAATAAGTAGATCGCTGTGACAAATACGTTATGACATCCAGTACCTGTTCGAAATTATGATTGCGAGATAAGTTGGAATACCTGCTAGAGAAAAGTTAGAAATCAGGGAAGATTTGGCTGGGAGGATGAAGTTGAAAGGTCTTCTTACCAGCACAACGAAGTTGGGTAGTTGTAAATTTAGGATGTGGATATTTTGTTTCTTCAAATCATAAAGTTAGCTCTGCTTTTGAGGTATCAGTGATAAATTTTTATAATGTTATTTTTCATTGTATTTCACAAATTGGGTGTCCATAAACACTATATTGATTGTCATGTGTAATAATCTTGATCAAGGTTTTTGCTTACTGACGTTATTTTTTAATGTTCTGAAGTAATGAATTTTATCTAGTAAATTGTAATATTAATATATATATAATATGTGCCCAGTTATGACTTTGACAGTGCAGACAAATTAGAAGATCATATTTGGGTGTAATATATGTATATGCGACGCCAAGTTCATTATATGAGGAATGAAACACATATTAGCAAATTATAACAAACGGAGAACTTTATGTCGAATAATGTAAGGGAAATACTGTATCTCTATTTGAGATTTTATCACTGTTATTTTAATCAAATGTGTGCAACTCGAAATGGCATGGTGATGCGATAATATGATGCAGAAAAAGTTGTTGACACGCACACCAAAACGGAAGAAGAAGAAGAAGAAGAAGAAAGAAAGAAAAAAAAAAAGAAGAGTGGAAAAAGAGAGGGGAAAAAAAGAAAGAAAAAAGGAAAGAGATGTTACAAGTTGTTGACATCCTAAAATTATGAGGCATAAGTTACTACGAAACGGCTGCAATGTCAAATTGCAAGAGTACCGGAAAAACAACATTTAAACTCAAACATCCAGAATATCTTAACAGATTCATTTTCTACTAATCCTCTCCTGTGGTTGTTGGAGACCGTTTTCGCTTGGATCCCGATGATGACGTGCTGGATGTTACCGACCGCCTACTGGCAATGCTCATTCGCTGCAGTTTTTGGAGAAATTGCGTCCGGATCTCGAGCTGCTGTTGCTTGAGAAAGGTTACTTTTCCCAGTATTTGTATTTGTCGCTCCACTCGTTGAATTTCCTTTTCAGTATCTGTGATCATTTCATCAACATTTTTACCACTGTTGAATATTTTGCGACAGATAGCTGCTCCCTCGGCCCTTCCTCTTGGAATACTGCGTGTTTCCTCGGTCACGTTTTGCTCAGTTGCAGTGTTATGGCAGCTTTCCATTGAAATATATCTGTCGTAATTTCGATAATTACAAACCGAAATAAGGTATATATTTCTAATGGTCATTTGTTGCAGTATATAACTTACTAACGTGGATTACGAACACAACACACGTCGTTGAACTGGCAATACAGAAGTGGATACTACTCTTGCATCCAGATTATACTTCTCTTATTTATCTGCACATTGGAAAGTAACTTTGTTAGATTTGTGTATGTGGAAACAATATCTTCAATTTATGCTAGTATATAATGGTTACCTTGAAGTGTTGCTCGGCAAATAGTTGAAATTGTGGAATACTAATTTATATCTGTTCTTTCAACTTGGTCTCCAAGAAATTTCAGAATTCTGTTGACAAGTGTCTTCAACCAAATCTTTCACTTTTTAGGAATACGAATTACAGTATAGGTGTAATGGGTGAGCTGATGCATTGGTTCCTACAAAGTCATGATTGTCAAGCAGATTTTAGCAGCCACATGTGTGGCATGCATGCAACCTGTGCTGTTGCCTCAACTAATGGCTTACTCACATTGCCTTGAATTTTCTATCACAATGTGCTGCATTCATTTCAATAGCAGTAGGGATGTCTATTCTTTCCAACTGTTTCCTACTTTCTGGCTAGAAGCCATAAATTACCACATATTCAAATTAATATAGGAAATATTAGTCATAGTATTATTGTAATTTCGTGGAATGTAGCTATAAATTTGATACGTTGCATTTCTGATGATTTGTGGGCGTATTTATACGAAGGTGTAGTAGAAATAACAATATAAATTGATTTTCGTGCATATATCTTAATATATGTAATTAAATGTATATTATATTATACACAGCAACAACTAATTTGTCTGGGATAGTACTTCAGTTTATATACAGCTCCATTCACAGATGAACTCATTTTGTAAATAAGTAGATCCGTGTAAATATTGGACGGAGTATTATAAAAAACCTTTTTTCTTTAAATTTTTTATTTTTTTTTCCTTTTTTTTTTAATTTGTTTTTTGGTGAGTGAACACTACTTAACCAAATTCCAATGTCAACGTGGATTGGTAAGAGTATGTGAATTCGCCGAAATTAACAACATTACATTACACAAATTATTGATGATGTTAGTGTTACAAAATGAACCAAGTACAAATGCTAGAACCAGTTACTACGCTCTACGGTATGTATTCCCTTTTTTTTCTTGCTCGACAATATCCTGAACACGTTCAGGTAGACCCATTGTTTCGAATGCATAACATCCATCGTGATGTTTGAAAGCTACACAGAGCGCATCTGCCGCAGAGTTACCTTCACGATGGATGTACGTTATCAAACATGATTTGAATTTTTTTTGTAGTTCTCTAATTTCTTCGATTTCGGAACAAACGTCTTCTGGGAAAACATGAGAACACACACCAGTTATGTGGTCAATAATATTTTTGGCATCGCCCTCTGCCCATATATCAAGCCAGTTCCGATCTAATGCATACTTCAAACCTTTGCACAGTGCAGATGCCTCTGCAAAGTCAGAGTTCTTCTCATGCTCAATTTCAGCGAAGGCATACACACAATCACCTGTACAATTCCGATATAGACCAGCACGAACTATAGTTGGCCAGGTTGGACGTCTGTAGTCGCAGTAGAATCCCCCATCGAAATTTAGTTTGATGATATGTTTTGCAGGAGGTGACCAGTGGATTCTAAGAGATGATGTAGATGGGGAGCGGATCTTCTTGCTAGTTGAAGAAGAGGATGCAGTTTCATTGCCTTTACCTGGGTTCGTAAAAGTATGATGACCTGGCGTACAAGTCAAATATGGATTCGGTTGTCTCGGAGGAGGCAAGTTTTCGAGGAAGAATATACATTCATCATCAACATTGTCTGAAGCATAGGGCGATTGCAGATCACTTTGGTATACCAAAGGTTGCTCGGTGATTTGCGGAAGGAAATCTGATGTGTGGGTAGGGAAATGTAAATGTATTAATACTTGATGGTCTGGTATTGGAATTGGTGAACCATAATTCTGTGGTGAGGCTGAGTATGAATGTGATTGTGGGTGAATATTTGACGAAAGAGGGGAGTACTGATACTGGGGAGATGCAATGGAGTTATAATATTATATTGTGGAGGGGAATTTGGTAGGGGAATACCTGTATTGTATGAGCCATGCAGGAAATCTGTACAAGTAGGCGGCGATGCATAGAAGACTGGTGACCCTGGACTTTGCATTGGGGGACTGTTCCAGTGACAATGTTGCGGACTGTGCGATAGTGCTACACCGACACCGTAAGCTGCATGCATAAATTCGTTGCCACTGGGAGGCGATGCGCGGAAAATTGGTGATGTCGGGCTGTGAATAACGTGAAATTGGTGATTTCCGGCATCATACATTGTGTTTCCAGTCATTGGATGATAGGGTGAGCCCATGTTAGGCTGCACTGTGTTGTTGGGTGAGAAGATGTGAACATAGCTCCCAGTTGGAATGCTTATTTCAGTGGTGGGAAGGTCTGTTAGCAAGGTGGTTAAATTCCAGCAAGAATGCTCTTCATCAGAATTGTAGCCTGACATGGTGAATAGATTGAGAAATAGTTCATGAAATGCTTACAGTCAATCTTGTAACATTATATAGGAGACCTACAAAGTGCAGGTATTTGAAGTCATCTCGAAGCATGTGTATTAAATGTAGACAAGAATATTTTGTGTTGGTTATGAAATCTAAAAACTGATGCAACTCTTTGTTTTTGTTTTTTCCCTTTTCTTTTTTCCTCTTTCTCTCTTCCTCACCAAAATTTCCAAGGATCGTTTATTGTTTTTATTCTGTGTACAAGTTATTATATTATACATACGTATTAGTATTATATCCCTGCAACTGTAACTTGTTGTAATATGGAATATCAGTTTAATTAACTGCAATTGTGAACATGGAGAACTTAATATAGATTAATATTAAACGGAAGGCAGAGGACGAATGTGTTTGAAGATGCAATAGTTTTTGGGAAAGAAGGGGTGGGGAGAGGGGGGGGGTGGGGGGTCGGGGAGGGGGGGGGCAAAAGGCAGGGAGATAACAATGGAACATTACCATGATGTTATCTCCTTGCATTTTTTCCAGGTGAACAAAAGTTGTAGTGCTAGTGGATCACAGCAGAGCTTCTATTGTAGTAATGCTTCTATGTACACATGTGGTTGCATACTTGATCTGCAGTTGGGCGCATACACTGGCATTGTGTGCAACTATGCCGTCTCCACTTGGCGAACATTCCATTTGTTGACCCTTCTGCGGTTCATGCTTGTGGATCCAGCAAGTCGAAAATAGAACATGTTCTTAACACTTGACTCATTAGCTTTAAGTAATAGCTCCTTGTGTTCCTGAAATGAATCAATGTCTTGTAGTTAGCACTCTGTTCACAAAGCAACTATAACATTGATAAATTATGGATTCAAGCCGTAAGTGTAGGGTGCATACATCTCCTGTCATTGCTGACAATATAACAGCACTTTTCTTCAGGACAGCCTCGACACCATGTCCGAAAACGACAACATTCAGCTCTCCAGTGTCATCTCCAATTTGGACTTCTAGACGACCCCTACAAAGCAAAAATGAATGTATTCAAAACCTTTTTTCTCTCTCTTTTTTTTAAAAAAAAAAAATTTCCCTCTTTTTTTTTCCCATTCTTCTGTTTCATAGTTGCTATTCTATATTTGGTCACTGCAGATTGAATATACAGCTTAAGTTGGATAGAAGAGAATTATATCAAATTACCATGGTACAGAAGTGCAATCAGAATTGTGGCAACCAGAACAGTTGAATTTTTCTCCAGTTAGATAGCTAGTCGCACGAGTACACATATTGCAAGCATGATACCACGGTCTTTGTGTTTCAGGTAAGGCAAGAACTGAAACTTTCACCCACACATCAGTGTCTACAGACTGCAGGAAATATATAGAGAACTGTCAACCGGACATAACAATAAATTCCCAACAATACGATATAACTATGGTGTAAAAAAATACCGGTTTTTCTGGGAGGTCCGCAATCTTTGACAACTTGAATTCAGTCTTCTTTGTCTTAGGATTCTTCTGTGCCAACAATAATTCAGGATTCCTGAGTTTATCAATCTTCTGATAATTTGCATCACGCCTATGCGGGAGAAACAGATATGAGATTAAATGTGGGAAATATATCATGTTGTCGCAATTAGAAACTGTATAAGTAGTTGCATTCATATACCAGTCAATCAACTCGTCAACTCTTGGATCCTCGATATTGTGCAGGAACATAGTGGACATTGTTGTCCTCAGAGAAAAATCTACAAACACATGTACAGCAATTACATGAATATAATGTTGTGCAAGCTATGTTTTCATATAATGCATTCATATTTCCATTCCGTCCATAATCTTGTAATTCCATACTCATTAATACTGACGTTAAGGGAAAGTTACCCAGATATGTTGTTGAACACACATTCGTTGCAATTACAACCGGATGAGCACTGGCCAGTATATTTAGTTTATCTCCTTCTGTTGTGGTTGCATCGTCCCATAAGGATAAACAAACTGGGACACCGCTGAAATGATATATGTAAATATAGCCTTCAATAATTGCACGCACCAAGAAGCAACAGTTGAACACTACGTAATACAAAACAATGCTCAGAGGCGGGGTACTTACGAGTCGTCCAGAACAATGACATCCCTCACTCGAGCACGACCTCCTGAATCTTTTCGGGGTACTGTCTTCGTGGACATAACAGCAATGATGATGACAGCAATATCTATGATCATAGTGAAATACAAACAATACAAATAGAAGTGTGTATTTATTATGGGGAAACATTTAACACTTTATGTTAATATGGAATATCTATGTAGAAATTATGCAAAGCAGTGCATATAACCTACCAAATTTCTCACGGGAATTCACAAGAGTGCGAGCTTCTTCCAGACTTTTCAAATTATAGTTGCTGCCACAGCCTTCGTCCACCTTATCTTCAACTGCAGTTACCTCCATTTCTTTGTTAAGGACAAGGGAGAAATCATGATCTATGTAACGGTACTTGGGGTTGACAGGTCGCACAACACCATTGCTAAACCAGTACGAATGATAGACCTGTAACTTGTTGTCAAAGTTGGGTATATCTGCATCAAATGATGTTGCTTGGATTTGTTTGCCCTGCAACTTGAAAAAAAATTTATTGAACATGGAAACCGAAAGATTAAGAATAACAATTGTGAGCACAGCAGCAGAAGCACATTACATTTGCGAAATAAAACAAACAAACAGTCAGATTATTTGACCAATATCTTTGCATAAATTTAATTACAACCTCACTGTCACAGAGCACAAAACGCTGGTACTTTGTGTTGGAAGCCTTTCCTGTCAATATCCGTGATTTCTCGGCCACACGCAGTCGGAGTTTCCATTCTTTGCATTCGTCCGTCAATCCAGACAACTTTAAAGTTTTACCTTCCATGATTTCAATGAATTCCTACAAAAGGCATTTGAATGGTGTTAGTATATAACATATCAAGATTTTCAACTAATGATCAAGTCTGTTTCAGGTAACATTATATTATATTACTGCGCACCACATGAGTGGCATCTCCGCATGATGAAACCAGCAAGCACTAACCATGAATGGAATCTAAAATGTGCTGTGTACGCGTGTTGCTCTACGCAACAGATCTTTGTAGACAACATTTTGAGTTGTGCAATTAAATTGAATGCCGTCAATTGGTTCGATTAACACTTTAACTGCGGACCCTAACTTGGCTCTGGATAATGCCACATACAGTTGACCATGCGAGAATACAGGTTGCGGTAGGTAAATACCAACACGTTTCAGAGTTTGGCCCTGCGACTTGTTGATGGTCATAGCGAAGCATAGTCGAACTGGAAATTGTTTACGCTCGAATTCTATGGGATAGTGATCTGTTTGGGACGGTCTGAGCGGGATCCGAGGAATGAACACGGATTTCCCCTTATTTGGACCGACTGCAATTTCAGCATATATTACATTAGGCAACAACTCCTTGCAAATAAGTTTGACACCATTTGACAATCCAGACGACGGGTCAAGGTTGCGTAGCAACATTAGTGGACAACCTGGCTTCACTTCTAAGTGGTGAGGTGGGATCCCATTGGGAGTTAGTGTATGCAGAAATTCTACTGGATGAGTCGACTGATTCTCTGGCAGAGATCGATCGAAGCTATTATATGTATGAGACTGCCCTGGAAATCTACTCAGCAAAATTTGATTGATTCGGTCTACGCAGTCATTCCGAGGAGTCAGAATTGCTCTTTCAGTAAGGTACCATGGGTCCAAACAGTCAGATTGGAAATTGCAGTATACAGCTTTAATAAACAAATCTATTGACATGCTTTCATCAATAAATGGCACAATCATCGATTTTGGCAAATCTATTGTCGCTTCATCAACATCTTGCACACTACCATTTCCAATCGACAAGAGAAATTGGCAGAAGGTGGGATCGTCAACAGCACGCATATTTTCCGTAAGATAAAGCAAATGCATACTGGCCCATAGAGGTGAGTCAATAATGCTGTTGGAGATACATTCCTCCTTAGTGGCACGCACCGTCACAGGCAGCACCTGCCTGAAATCACCTCCAAAGACCACGACCTTACCTCCAAATAGCGATTCATTGGAACATATATCACGAAGCATACATTCAAAAGCCTCTATATTCTGCTTCTTCGCCATCGTCACCTCATCCCATATGATAACTTTGGCCTCACGAATAAGGTGAGCAAGAGCTGTCTGTTTTCCAATGTTGCAGGTATTCTTATCCGTGGTATCCAAGGGGAGCTTGAAGCGAGAGTGCGCAGTTCTTCCACCAGGCAAGTTTGAGGCTGCAATACCAGTGCTAGCAGTAGCCAGAGCAATCCCTCCACCACTGCGAACATATGCCAGCAGAGCTCTGTACAGGAAAGTTTTCCCCGTGCCACCTGGTCCGTCGACGAAGAAACATCCACCTTTCATTTCGTTGATATGATTTGTGATTATTTTGTAAGCTGCTGATTGCGCGTTATTTAGCTGGTCGATAGCAGCCACGTCTTCGGCTGGAATCGGCACTGCCAATTCCTCTTCAAATTCCCGATTCACGGAACCCATTTCCTCACTATGATTAACTGGTAACGAAGTAATGAAATCAATCAATTGTCTCCCCATTGCCTCTAGAAATATATTCACTCCTTTAACAGTTCTGAATAGAATTTGAGCTTCATTCAATCTCCCCTCTTTCCGGAAATCTTCAGACAAATTGATATACATCCGATCCCACAGAGACCGTGGATTGCCTGGTTGGCAGTACACAAGGATAGTGGCAAATAAACGCCGCAATGTCTGGGGCATTTGAAAAGTCGCAGCTTCTTCCAAACAATCTTCAAGTGCTGTGTCTTTTTCCAACAGACCGAGCTTCTCACATGCTTCACGGTATGATTCACATATGTGATTCCTCACTGTCCGCAGCTGCTCGTATGATTCAGCACCTCGGACATGAGTCAGTAATAATCGGAGGAAAAAGCGGTCTCCCTCCGAAGGATTAGCAGCAACAATACGTCCAATACTGTAGCCCTTCTTCCGAGGTTCCCAGCATAAATTTGTCTTATTCCACACGTAATGTTGTGGAAATTCGCTATACAACCAACGCTTTGCACTTTCGTCACGCTTATTGGTTTCGAAATATTCCGTCAACATTGTCTTCGCGTACTTCTTATCCGCGGCAATGTATGGAAGCTTCGTATATTTGTCGAAGGAAATAGATTGCATGCCGGGAAGGTGAAGTGGAAGTGCAGTTACAGAAGGATACATCTCGTTGAGCGGGAAACTGTAAAGACGCCATGCAGCCTCCGGAGGTGAAATCCACCTGGCAGACTGAAAGGCTGCAATTTCATCAATACCACTTGTTTGATTTGACACAAGTTGGAATGCAATTTTATCGTGCCCTTTGTAAATATACTTGTACAGATATTTAACTGCCTTGATTGTTGAGCAAATCTCGACATTTATGTGGCAGTCATATTTCGCCAGCAAGTATGGATTGTAAGGCACGACCCATCTATTATCAAGAGTAGCTCCTCGAACCTCAACAGTGCGACCGTTGCGCTGTCGGCGATAAATAGCAAACGAATTATCACCAGTTCTTGTGGCATTGCAAAAATCCCGGGGATATCTGTTCTTGCATCCAGTCCGAGGTCGCATACATACATTGTTCTTGTTGTGTTCACCACAAGGACCGTGCATCATATGCCTGACAACGGCATTGTAGAGATGAGGATTGACCTTAGGATCAGGAATTTCAGCTGAGATATACCTGTCATACTCATCAGGTTGCATCAATTTCGCAAACTTTTTCAGAATCAGCAGGAAATGCACATGTGGAAGACCACGTTTCTGATACTCAATGACATACGTATAAGCTGCAATCGGGCCAAGAATTTCTCGTTCGACTAAATCACGTTTCAGCTCAACTACCTTCGCACGGAAAATGCGAGCTACTAAATCCGGTCGATTCGATGCTTCCTCATGAGGCAGGAGCTCATCTTGGATTTCAGACCATCTAGGATTGCAAGTCATCGTTACAAAGTAATCAGGCTTCCCGAACTGACGCACAAGGGCCATTGCATCTTGATAACGACGCTTCATATCTCGTGGTCCCCCAACAAATGAAGGCGGTAGAACAACATGACGACCAATGTTCTCAGGATTCGTTTCTCCTGCTGCCAGACTATCAATTATACCTCGATAAAGCTCTGCGCGGATATCATCCTGGTTGAAGCGCACATAGTCAAGTCGACTTGTTTCCAATTTGATGTACATGTCAACGATATATTGTTGAAGCAGACGACCGAAAAATAAAATCGAAGAATGCCGCATGCTTCGAATTTGCAAACGGTAGCAGTAGTACTGCCGACAGGTCACAGTTGGAATCTCTGACTCTGCATCCTCTTTACCTGCATCGACCAAAATAACAGTTACAACATCATGTAAATATGTCTGCAAAGAAGAGAAGATTGTGTCATTCAAGAACATTGGGCATGTGCAAACCTGAACGTCGCTTCTTCTTCTTTGGCCCTTTTGCGGCATTATTCTTCGCAGGTTTCTTCTCGATACCAGTATGCCAACCAGGTTGACCATAAGGGAACATAATCGGGTACTGTAGTGGGTCGTAGCACCCCAAGTGGTACTTGATTGGTTCTGGCCCACCCTTCTTTCGCTGCACCAAGATATCACGCGAATACATGCATGCACGATATTCATCATCTATCCAGATGCCGGCAACCTGATCTGAAGTAGGCATGTTATGGGTTCTCTGATCCAAGCCGGGATCACACCGAATACGTATATCACAGTCCATGAGATCGGGGGTCTCAGACATTGACTGGAATTTTTCATTATAGGGATTTGATTTCAGGATGTCAGTCAGGTAAGCAATAATGGACGGATCAACATTGCTGAACGTCTGAGATCGACAATGTAACTGATAAGCAGGATCGTAAAAATATAATTGCAGATATCGAGGTGTCTCCTCACCGGGGTCAAGGTTATTAATGTAATGATATATTTGACCCTGAACCCTGAATGTATAAATTCCTTTGCTATTTTTGAGGATTTCACGATCATTCTTCACGCCCATAGATGTGAAAGAAAATAAACTGTTGTATGCACGAATCGAAGTTCTGAATTCCTGACTTGTTGCATTATCCGACAGTAGCAATGCAGCCAGTGTATCAGGAATTTCATGTGCAGCAAGAACAATTCGGCCTGAACTGCAGCAAAATCCATCTGGTTCGTACGCAAAAAGTTTGGCCTGGCAATGAGGACATATCCTTGGCTGGGGTAGCCGACTCGGTTCAGTGGGAGGAGAGGGGGGATCACGTTGCTACTTCTTTCTACGCTTCTTCTCTGCAAGACAGACACATTGAAAATAATAATCAATACCGTGAACAGACAAGAGGGGGAATATCATGACATCAGCAGTAGTATAATACTCACTCGATGGTTTAGCGCTAGTGGAAGTACCGGGAGGATGCTTGCTGGACTCACCTGACAATGAGCATGATGCACCACCTTTACGAATAGGCTCCGATGATGCAGGAATGTCAGATGATGACTGAGTTGCAGCATATTGAAATAAGGGAGGTGCAAATGAATCATGCGCTGTGCGAGAACACGGAGCAGTAGTGACGCTAGAAGGAGCAAATGCCAGTCCATGATTCTGCTGACCGTTGTACACATCCAGAGCAGTGACACAGAAACCATGCCGGACAACAATCCGGGAAGATCTAGAATGTGGCGTTAACTGTGCAGTTGCTGTGGACGGAGGCACTGAGGTACTGACTACATTTGTTGAGGCTGCAGGGCAATGTTTTGCCGGGAGACATGCAATACCACGTTTACGTAATCTCTGAGACGAAACTTTCCCCGGACCACTGTGCTTTCGTTGCGAATCACATTTAGCCCGAGGCACAACAGTTTTCTCCTCTCCTCTGCATTCTCGACTATTGTTTGGACTCACACTGCTTCTGTTTTCACATACTGGAGAAGCACTTGAATCAACTTTTGACGGTCTACCCCTCTTCCGACAGTTTCCTGAAGTTGCCACGCTACTCACTGCCTTGTCTGCATTAGCAACATTACAGTCTACGTCTTCTCCATCACGAACAACAGCTTTGGGCGTCTGTTCTTGTTCATTATGTACTTCTTTACCACCGCTTCCAGGCAACAAAGTTGGCCGATGAGTTACTGCTTCCGAATAAGTAAATTGTGAACCACAGGGATGCACAATGTCAACCGATGATTCTCCACAAACGATGTCTGCAACCTCTTCTGTCACAATCACAGGAGCAGCCTCATGAGCAGCGGATGAATCTTCCCTCTCACAGCTATAGCAACCTTCTGTTGATATGGTGGATGAATTTACTTGATCACGAAAGAAATGATTAGCGACAACCTTCGAGCTGTTTGGAACTGTTGAGTCTTTGGTTCCCTGCAATTTTTTCTGAATACCACTGGGGTCATTGTGCGAAGTTGCACCCGATCCATTCTTCTGAGGTCTTCCTCTTATGCCACATTCACGACGAACCCCAGGTGAAATATGTACAGCAGTTATCCCTGCTACAGCATTTCCAGTGATCGGACAATCACCGACACCAATCTTACTCACTGGTTCAGTTGCAGCACAGTGACGAACATCATTGCCTGCAACTTCACCAGAACACCTGCGGTCAGCAGTTGGAGTTACAGAAGAAGAATCAACTCGTCCCCGCAAAACCTGATTCATTGCATCAGAACACATAGATTGCATGACATCACAACAGTCAGCATCAACACATGAATTTCCGCTGATAATATTGGCGACCTGCAGTTTTTCAGAGGGGGGAGGTGCTTTAGGAGTAGCTGATGTACTATCTCCGGCACAGGCCGTGTCAGACGGTGCAGTTACAGCATTGGACTCTACGTGTTCACGGAAAAATTGATTCCGCACTACCGCATTAACATCACACACTGTGGCACCGTTCTCTCGCTCGAGCCTATGTCCAGGCCGGACAGTTAGCCTCTCTGAAATTGCACCAGCTTCATTTTTCCGAGGTCTTCCTCTTCTACCGCGTCCACGCCCAGTCCTGCATGATAGTTCTTGAGCAGATATCCCACATTCAACATTTTCAACCTCGGAACCATCCCTACCAGCAACGACAGTCATTGCAACACTACATGATTCGGACGGTGTAACTTGCCAGGTACGGCAACCCAGAACATCAGCCAATGAACTTTGAGGACTAACATCAGAAACCTCCCGTATTTCAATCACGTGAGACGCGGGAGTGGACTGCTGTGTTACATTTGAGGGAGACGATATAACGGTATTGGATGAACCACCCCCAGCGGAGGGATTGTGCGCCTGGTTGGACACACCAGCTATTTCTATTTGTTCACGGAAAAAATGGTTGCAGGCACCCGCTACATTATCAAATACTTTTGGATTGTTGTCTCGCACCGTCCTTCCTTCAACTCCATCATTGACCTTCTGCGAAGTCAAATCAGCTCCGGTTTTCCGGGGTCTTCCTCTTCTACCACGTACACGACGACCCCCACGTGAAATCTCTGAAGTAGATGTTGCATCGACAGCATTTGCAATTTCAAAACAATCCACCGCATTAATTCCAGTAACTACACCTCTACATGATTCAGTAGCAGCAGAGTGACGAACATCATTGACTGGGACTTCACCTTCTTCTCCGAAAAGCTGATTCATTGCATCGGAACACATAGATTGCATAACAGCGGAACAATTAACATCAGCACATGAATTTCCGCTAATAACATCGGCGACCTGCTGTTTTACAGAAGGGGGAGTTGCTGTAGGAGTGACTGAGGAACTACCCCCAGCAGAGGCTGTGGCAACCGGTGCAGCAACAGCAGTGCCCTCTACGTGTTCACGGAAAAATTGATTCCGCACAGTCGCAGTAAGATCAAATATTGTGGCATCATTGTCTCGCTCCACCCTAGCTCGAGCACCGTCAGTTCCCCTATCTGAAATCGCAACGACCTCATTTTTCCGAGGTCTTCCTCTTCTACCACGTCCACGCCCAGTCTTAAATGATAGTTCTTCAGCAAATATCCCACATTCAACATTTTCAACCTCGGATTCATCCCTAGCAGCAACTACAGTCACTGCACCACGACATGATTCGGACGACGTACATTGCCTGTTACGGGAACCCAGACCACCAGGACATGAATTTTGAGGCTGAGCAACAGAAACCTCCCGCAATTCCATCACATGAGACACGGAAGCATACTGATGTGTGTGATTTGAGGGAGATGATATAACGGTATTGGATGAACCATCCCGAGCAGAGATATTTTCCTCCGGCTTGGCTACACCACATGTTTCTATTTGTTCACGGAAAAATTGATTGCAAGCACCTGCAACATTATCAAAAACCTTCCGATTGTTGTCTTGCTCTGGACTTCCCTCAACTCCGTCACTGACCTTCTGTGAAGTCAACGCAACTTCATTTTTCCGGGGTCTTCCTCTTCTACCACGTCGAGGACGACCCCCCCGTGAAATCTCTCCAGCAGATGTTCCATGTACGGCATTTGCAATTTCAAAACAATCCACCGCAGCAATTCCAGTAACTGCACCACCACATGATCCAGGCGGCATAAATTGCATATTATGGCATCCCACAACATCAGTACCTGAATTTTCACTAATAATATGATCAACCTTGTCTACTGCAGTCGCAGAATCGACGGCGCCATCACTGCATGTACCTTCAACAGAACGACTGTTTGCATTGACCTTTGGTACGGCAGAGTACTCAACTTGTTCTACGAAAAATGGATTTCGAGCCATTGCAGAAGCATCCAACACTCTTCTACTGTTGCCTATGTTGAGCATTCCGACACCGCTGCTGCACACATTGTCCGAGGTTGCACCACCAGCATTTTTGCGAGGACGCCCTCTTCTACCACGGACACGACCACTACAGTCCACATTTCGTCCACCGCCTAAATTATCAGCATCAGGCAATGCGAATGATGCATCAGTAGTGCCAGCATATACAGGATGGATAACAGTCAATGGTGATACATCATCTCCACCAGACACTAAATTCCTACACAGTCCAGAATCCTGCAATGATTCTGATTCAGCAGGTACAGCAAGTTTCCCTGTATTAACTAACTCTGGTGTGGCCTCACGGCTATTGCATGCACCGTGTGAGGTTACGACAACTGCATTTTTCCGAGGCCGCCCTCTTCCGCCGCGGCCACGAGCACCAAAGCTTGCAATTCTACCACTGCTTACTTGATCAACTGGAGGCAATCTACAAGACTCACCATTTCTAGCATTACATGCAGTACTGATAAGAGCTGGCGGCTGTGATATCAGCACGCCGGGACATTCAATCTCTCCATCACCCAGGGAATTACCGCGCAGTCCAGAAGCTTGCAATGCTTCTGATTCAGTGACCGGTGGAGTCTTGTCTGTATTAGTAGCAGACATACCTATATTTTAAATCATTACTCAGCACACACCACAACAAATCTACAATCGAAGAATTTTTGTGATGCAGGGAATTCTGGACTTTTTCCCATATCTTGGGACTTTTGGTCTAAACTTCCACCTCCCTCATTCTGCAACGGTCTGCTGCCGTTAGTGAATACACACTTAACTCAATTCAAACTACTTCAAAATTTACTTATTCACTGACAAAATTTAAGAGACGCACATGTTCTAACATAACATATTCATCACCAGTAATGACATTTATCTTTTTAACATACATCCCATATTATATCATATTAATCATCATATTGTACAAATCACACAAACAAATATGCACTCGTAGCATTTTAACCATCCAATAGAATTACGACCACATAACAACATATAAAGTTCACACATCACTAATAAAACAAGCTATGGCCAGCATTTTGAACGACAGTACCCGCATCATTTCAGAAATTGCAGAAAATAACCTGTGATATGCAAACAACAATGCGAATACAGCAACCACTCAGCCCAATAGCTCCTTCCACGTCGCTGAAAAAACAGATAAACCCAGAAAACAAATTGAAAAGAAAAAGTAAAAAAAAAAAAAAAAAAAAAAAAAAAAAAGGAAAATTTAGATCATCCCTGGATTTCAGTCATGCCATAGAACAAACCATTCATTTGAACATCTTACCAGGAAAACAGTCGACAATGCGGTCCAATGAACTCGTCACAACCGGCAACACATGTGTAACCCCACAAACCAGCTGAAACAGATAACGTAATGCAATTAAACATGGGATATTCAAACACACTGAATCAAACAAACAACTGTCTAACCAAATTTTGTTCCCGGCACGAAATACATCAAAGAATAGAAACAAAAGTTGATCACAAACAGGGCAATTTTGTTATGACATACGATCTACAAGCTGCTGAATAGCATGACACAATACAGTCAGGTGATTACCAAATCATTGGTATTTAATAACACCCAACCTCCACATCCAACGCCATATTACACCAAACTATAAACATTTAATAGGGGACCTACAAACTGCAATCGATCTGTACATGCAACTGTAGCGGAACACCTATGTACATAGAATAAACCAAATCATCAGCATTTAATAACACCAGACCACCATACCAAACCCAATCTGACCACAAACTACACACATTTTATCCAACAACCAGAAACTGTACCCAGTCTGAACATGCAACTCCTCCATTCAACCTCCGAACGGAAAATAAATTAAACAGTGAGTAAAATGTTGCGAAAATATAAATGAACAATTTAATAAGATAAAGAAGAACTATCCAGAAACAGAGACAAACCATTGCACACACCCCTTACATCAAAATTCATACATGCAACCCCAACAGTGAACCTTTGAAGCACAAAAATGAAGAAGAAGAGAAAGAATAAATTTTTTTTTTTTAAAAAAAAAAAAAAAGGGGATAAATTCATCCCAAAACAGGGAGAGAGCTTTGCACATACCAGGAAAGAGATCGAAGAGAGTAGACAGTGGGAGAACAGAGACATCGTCTCATTAAACCCACGAGAATGTTGCGACACGTGTAAGATGTGTAACAGCAGCTCACGTCAGAATAGTGGCGGGAACAGTACATGTACTTGGGCTCCAAGCAACAAAAGGCGGTGCTAATCCCACCAATGAGCACCGACACAGAGTGAGGGCAAAGTTCTGAGGGAGAAGACGATCAAATTACCTCAACCACTGTCTATAATCGCCGTGGTAGGAAGGTTGAATGAGCAAGGGCAAAATCGACTGCTAACAAATAATAACTTTCTGGATCAATTTGATGACATCTCCATCAATCTAACAAAAGCTATTTTTTCCTATCAATTTCACATTTGCATCCAACTAAGTAGACAATATTACGGCCACCAAATATGAAACCCACACGGAAACATATGGAAATACCATGGTTGAAATGGTCAATATAGAAGGCAGCATGATCAAGATCAAATAACCCTTTAACCAAAATAGAGTATATTGAATAATTTAAAACTGTGCCTAAAATCACTTACTACAAAAGTACCTACCTAAAATTGTTAATTGCAAAAGTACCTCTGCTAAATTTAGACAGCTCACTCTTGGACTTTTGATCATTCTCTGACCCGACAGTGCGTACGTCGCCAAACGACGCAACCCTAAACATCTAACCGACACAACCCTAAACGTCGCATATTTCTTCTGATCCTCTAATGAAGAATAAGCATCTCTCTCATGTAGAGGAAAGCATGCCTAAGATGAAATAACCCTCTAACCAAATACTTTATCATCTGAAATACAGCGAGTAGCAAGGGCGTAGATAGAAATTAAGAGAAATTGGCATTTAATGAATAATTTAAAGGTGTGCCTGAAATAACTTATTACAAAAGAACCTAACAAAAGCTATTTTTTCCTATCAATTTCACATCTGCATCCAACTAAGTAGACAATATTACGGCCACCAAATATGAAACCCACACCAAAACATATGGAAATACCATGGTTGAAATGGTCAATGTAAAAGGAAGCATGGTGTAGATACTGCTTTATGACATGGCAGATCTAGGCCACGTGGCAACCATCCAGCACACCATATTGTGCTCCACACACACAGGATCACCAGCCGAGCTGATCCATGTGGGGGCTGCGAGACAGAGCCCTCGCATACCACTGCACGGGACTTGTAGGGATTTGTGGTTTGGAGGCTAGAGTAAGCCCTGTCGCGTGCGAGCCAAGCCCGCGCGCGACCTTTAGTAACTGTTTTGAGAGATTTATGGCACGAGCTCCCTAGACCCGGTCAATCCGGTCAAACCCGGTCAACCTCGTAACGGTTCCGGTACTCGCGCACCACGTGCTCTAACGGTTCCTATATACTCGGACGAACGTGCCGTTATGGTTAAGCCAATTAAGCCGCCATTAATGGGCGCACTAACCACACTACAACGGTCACGTTCTCCAGTATATATACATCGTTACCCTTTCCATACAAAAAAGGAACAACACTGCCATACGCGGAAGCTCTGCCAAACCTCTGTCTCTCTCTCAGACATTGCTACTGACTTGCTCTCTCCCTACACACACCCCTATTCTTCCTGTGCGATCCCTGATCCACTACGTACGGTGTACACGGAGGTCTCCCTGCCGGAATCTCTTGTGCACATTTTGGTGAGCCCGACGTGAATCGAACACGCAAAAGCAACCATGTCTCAGGAGGATGATGTCAGCAACCGGTCGCCGTCCACCGAAACTCCCTCGGGAGACGAAGTCCGCCGTACTCCGACGACTCCCGGCGAGGCCCCAACTTTGGAGTCTTTGGACGCCACTGTCCAAAGTCAGGCAAAAGCTCTCAAGTCTCAATCTGCGCAGTTGGAGCGGATCTTGGCCGTTCTGGGCACCCTTGCGCCAAATCCTCCACCAGGTACCGCCACCCCTCAGGGAGGAGGAACCCCTACTGCTCCAGGATTGGGAGTATCGGCCACGCCCCCCAACCCTCATCTGCAAACTCCACCGTCAGCCACGCAGCTGCCTTCGATCCAAGGATCAACAGCGCAAATGCTACCCCCTGCCGCTCACGCCTCTCAGCCCACGGCTTTGGCGTCTAACCCAACTTTGCAGTACACTCTGCCTCCACCGGCGACCATATGGGGAAACGCGGGTAGCCAATACACTCTCAATCCTCCGGCGACATATGTATCGCCACCGCCTACGGCAGCCCCTCCGGCAGCTACCGAGGGAAGCCTCCCAGAATGCATGACATCCTTGCAGAAGCGCGTGGACTCCATCCTAGCTCATCAATCGCTCGCGGATACCATCATCCCGAAGCTAGACAACGATCCACCCATCCCACGAGAAATTTATCTCATGCCTAACCCGGCAGGGTACAAGGCTCCCAAATGGGACAAGTTCGAAGACGTCAATGGAAACGCCCATGAGCATGTCATGCGTTTCATCGATGTCATGGGTCCATACGGAGCTGATCCCAAACTGCTGATGCGAGAGTTCCCAAAGACTCTTGGGAATGTAGCATACAAATGGTACCGGACGTTGGAGCCCGGATCTGTGAAGACTTGGGACGACATGGTCCAGAAGTTCTACACCAAGTTCTTCCAGATGGAAGAGAAGGTGACGATGATCCACCTCTCGCGGATGTATCAGAAACGCGAGGAAGATGGAATCACTTTCATCAAGAAATTCAGAGCGAAATCCTTAGAATGCAAGGACCCAATGCTCGAGAGTCGGCTCGTAGAGATATGCCTGCAGTGCATGCGGGATGAGTACAAGAGCATGCTAATCAATTTGCAAACACCCACGTTTTCAAAGCTCATCGAGTGCACGATGAACATCGAGCCCATCGTCGAGAGACAGAGAAAGAAGAGCGCTTCAGAACGACCTGCGAGCGGCACCACCTACAAGATCGGCAGATTCGGCTACAAGCGAGGACGCGAAGCTGAGGTCAATGCAGTTTCGCCCCAGAAGCAAGCAAAAGTTACAAACTTCGACGCACCGCCCCTGCCCTGCTCGGTGGAGGAGGCAAGCGATCTCTGCAGACAGTGGCGTAAGGACGGCGTCCTCCCACCGCTCGAGAAAGCACCCTCCAAGGAGATGACGAGGGACCCTAAGTGGTGCGAATACCACGGCAAGGTCATGCACCCCACAGCCGAGTGCAAGAAGCTCAGATTCGCACTCGATCAGAAGATGAAGAGCGGCGAACTCATCGTCAGCGACCATCGGAAGGATGTGCGCAGCAACCCGCTGCCTGCCCATACAGATTCGGGCTCGAAAGGCAAAGAGGTCGCCATGATCTCGATAGTCGACTTGGAAGAAGTCGCAGAGGATGGTCTGCCCATCGTTGCTGAAGTCCATGAAGATGAAGACTACAGCATGGACACGGAAGATGAGCGTGCCGACCGCATGAAAGGGTCGCACGGCTTCGACAGATTCTTCAACGAGATGAACTTCTCCGAAAAATGTCGAGCGGACATGACAAAAGCAATCTTAAGGGTAGCAGAGGACTACGAGGAGGACCTCGTGGTCTCCAACGGGAAAGTCGTCAGGGCGTCCCGTTCCACAGAAAAGATTATGACCTTTTCTGCCAGCGACAAAAAGACAGATGCGAGCCACCAGAGGCCCCTGTACGTGACCGCCATCATCAACGGCGTCGAATTCAAGCGAGCATTCGTCGATGGAGGAGCAGCGGTCAATGTTGTTCCACTCCACACACTGAAGCTAGCAGGGATCCCCGAGCACAAGGTAGTCAAGCGTCCATCCCCGCTGGTTGACGATCGGGTGGATCCGCCTGGGCGTTCAGATCGGCAAAATCAAGTGCTCGGCGAAGTTCTATGTCATAGACGCGAACACCACATACCACATGATCATAGGTCGGGCCTGGATTCATCGCTTTGACGCAATCCCTTCAACGGCTCACCAAGTGATGAAAGCTATCTGGAACGACAGGATTGTCGAGATACCGGCCTCAACTAACCCGTTCAACTTGGACGAAGCGCATCTCAGCGAGGCGGTGTGGTTCACCGAGATGGCGGACGAGCAAACACCCGGACCATTCAACCCTACTCCTTTACCTCTCTGGGAGGACATCAAGGACCAGTCACCTGCAGGCGTGATGGTGACAAGGGGAGACACCGAAGAAAAGCCGCCTACCCACGAAGAGGCGCCGCGCATCGCATATCATCGCAAGAGTGTCTACACTCTGAAGAGGATCGCAAAGCACGACCCCGAGGGCAAGGAGATAGAGAGCTTCTACGCCAACGGGAAGAAATGCTATCGCATATGAAGGTGCGCGGGGACGTCCTCACACGGGCATGGGGATGTCCCTGGGCAAATCAATCAAATCGAGCAAGTTGCGCTCACAGAAGAGCCAACACAGGGCACTCCAGAGGAGAAACTTAAAGAAGCCCCCGAATGCATGGAAGACAGGCCAAGACCACAAAAGCAAGAGCTTAAGGAAGTGTTCCTCAGCCCGAACGAGGAAAAGAAAAGACCAGTCTTCCTGAGTGCGGACCTCACAAGCGAAGAGGAACAAGGACTGCTGCAGCTCCTAACTGAATACAAGGACGTGTTCGCATGGGAATACGACGAGATGCCGGGTCTGGACACGAGCATCACCATGCACCGTTTAGACATCATCCCAGGGTCTAAACCGGTCAAGCAAAGCACCAGAAGCTTTAGGCCAGAGCTCAACGTGAAGATCAAACAGGAGATTGTCAAACTCCTAGATGCCAAGTTCATAGAGCCCAATCACCATCCCACATGGTTGGCCAACATCGTGCCAGTGGTGAAGAAGAACGGACAGCTCCGCATCTGCGTGGACTTCCGAGATCTTAATCGCTTCTGTCCTAAGGACGATTTCCCGCTGCCTAACATCGATTTACTCATTGATTCAACAGCAGGCCATCGCATGTTCAGTTTCATGGACGGCTTCAGCGGGTACAATCAAATCAAGATGGATCCCGAAGATGCAAGGAAAACTGCATTCATCACTCCCGTGGGGGTATTCAACTATACGGTAATGCCATTCGGTCTTAAGAATGCAGGCGCAACCTATCAGCGGGCCATGATGGCCCTATTCCACGACATGATGCACAAAGAAGTGGAATTCTATGTGGATGACCTGGTAGTCAAATCCAGGCATGAAGCAGATCACCTTGCAGACCTGCGAAAGGTATTCAACAGATGCAGGAGCTTTCAGCTGAAAATGAATCCCATGAAATGCGCGTTCGGCGTGACTTCGGGGAAGTTTCTGGGATGCGTAGTCCATCGCCAAGGAATCGAGCCTGACCCTGCGAAAGTGTCAGCCATCACCAGCATGACACCACCTCAAGACCAAAGTACCTTGAAAACATTCTTGGGAAAATTGTCATATCTGCGGAGATTCATCCCGGCAATCGCCGAAATCACATGCTGTTTCAGCACTCTTCTCAGGAAGGACGCCGCGTACAACTGGGCTCCTGACCATGAAGCGGCATTCGAAAAGCTAAAGGAGATACTTACATCCCCGAAGATTATGATCGCGCCTCAACTGGGATCGCCGCTGCTGCTATATCTTACATCAACAAGGAGATCTATAGGAGCACTCTTGGCCCAGGTATATGAGGGACAAGAGAGGCCTATCTATTACATCTCTCGCATTGTGCAGCCTGCTGAATCAAGGTACACGGACATCGAACGTCATTGCCTTGCCTTATTCTTTGTAATAGAGAAGTTGAGACACTATTTTGCATCGCACAAAGTAGTGGTGGTCACCAAAAGCGACCCCATAAGATACCTGCTAACTCACACTACTCCGGGCGGGAGATTGGCGAAATGGTACATGACCATCTCTCAATACGATATCACATGCGTAAAACCAAGAGCGATCAAGTCGCAGGCGGTAGCAGATCTGCTGGCACAGTTTCCCGACAACAGTCACGAACCTGTGATCGAGGAAGAACTCGAAGGCCCTGAAATCTACGCGATCGACGTGCCCTATTGGACCCTCCACTTCGATGGTTCGTCAACCAGAAAAGGCGGAGGCATTGGGATAGTCTTGACAAAGCCGGACGGGGAAGTCATACAGATGTCCGCGAAACTCAACTTCGCAGTCACGAACAACGAGGCGGAATACGAGGCTCTGATCGCGGGACTCCGTGCGGCGAAAGCTTTGGAAGTGAGCAACTTAACAGTCATGGGAGATTCCAAACTGATTGTTAAACAGGCCTCGGGCGAATATGGCTTAAAGGAGATCAACCTCCTACCATACCGCACCCTAGTGCAAAAGCTGATGCAGCAATTCTGCGACGTGAAATACGAGCACAAACCCCGAGCGGACAACAGGCATGCAGACGCCTTAGCAACTCTGGGATCTAAGGTCAGCATAGACAAATGCCCCGCAAGGATTTCCATCGAAGTGCGAACATCGTCGGCATTAACAGAAGATGCGTGCGACGACGAACACATGGATGACGCAGACTGGCGAAAAGCAATCCTGCAAGCTATTGCGAAAGGCACCAGCAGCGAGGGCTGGGCACTCACGAAAGGATACTGTATCCACGACAACACCCTTTACTACAAGGGTCCCGGAGGAATACTCATGCGATGTGTCTCCGAACAAGAGGGACAACAGCTGTTAGAAAAGATTCACCAGCACGCTTGCGGAGAAAGCGAGGTGTCAATCTACAGGAAAGCTCAGAGATACGGCATCCATTGGCCAAGCATGTCTACAGCCGCAGCCCTGATACAAGGGAAGTGCGAAAGTTGCGCACTAATCAAAGATTCTCTTCTTGTCGCTCTAATCGACGACGACACAGACTGGAGAAAGCCATTGTTTGAATTCCTCACCAAGGGCACCGTGCCCGAATCGAGAAAAGAGGCAGACAAATTAAAGAGGAAAGCTTCTCGATATGTGGTTCAAGAAAATCTGCTTTGGCGAAAAGGTCACGAAGGCAACTTGCTGCGATGCCTAGACGATAGGGAAGCACAAGAAGTCATGGACCTCTCCCATCAGGTGGAACACCAGGGAGGTGCGAAATTATGCAGACAGCTCCTCTCAATCGGATACTTCTGGCCCACGATGGAAGTCGATTGCCGCACCAAAGTGCGACGCTGCCAAGAATGTCAATTCAAAGGGAACCTAGTGCACGCTCCCGCCGTGGACCTACATGCACTAGGAACGCCATGGCCATTTCACACATGGGCTTTGGACTTCATTGGCCCCATCCGACCAACGTCACATGGGAACCATTTTATTCTCACCGCAACCGAGCTGTTCACCAAATGGGTGGAAGCAATACCACTGAAGACGGCAAACGCGCTGGCTGTGGTCAACTTCATCCAGGAAAACATCATATGCAGGTTCGGAATCCCGAATACTATTCTTTCAGATAACGGTACTCCTTTTGTTAATCGTCAGGTAGCTACAAAACTTGCGGAGTACAATATCAGGCAGATATGCTCTACCCCCTATTATCCAAAGGGAAACGGGCAAGCCGAGGCGACTAACAAAACGCTGCTGAGAATTCTGAGCAAGATGGTCGCAGATGACCACAAGAAGTGGGCCGACTCTCTTAACATAGCTCTGTGGGCCTACAGAACTTCTCCAAGGACACCCACAGGGGCCTCGCCATTTCTACTATGTTATGGGGCTGAAGCTGTGGTACCTGCGGAGGTCAGAGTCAATTCGGCAAGGCTGGCCTTCCACGCGCTCTACGAAAACCAACGCGATCATGATTTAGTCTTGCTGGAAGAAAAGCGAGAACAAGCCAAAAGGACTAACAAGCGGTACCAAGAAAGAATCGCTCGCGCCTACAACAAGACAGTCCAGCGACGGGATTTCGCAGTTGGCGACCTGGTCTTGCGCGCATCTGATCACTGCATGCGAGAGGCAACCCACCCAAAGTTCGCAGCTAATTGGGAGGGACCCTTCGAAGTCACAGAAGTCTTCGATAGCGGCTACTGCAGCATACGAAGGTTGCACGGCACAACCTCAACTCCAAGCTCAGTCAACATGCGCTGGATCAAGAAGTACTATCCCTGACTTCTCTTGTTTCATACGTTTTATGATAACGTTGCTTAATGTCTCATGTGGCTACGATATTCGCAATCTCCTCTCCCATATGAGAGGATTGTAATCCTATCTCTCCCATATGAGAATGTCATAATAAAAGAATTCTCCCAAATGAGAAGTTCACATTTATCAGCTGTTTATATCGATTATCTAATTTGTTACAACTGTTAACAATAATTTATGCGCTTCAATAGTAACAAATGTAAACACGATCTTAAATGATCATCGAAGCCTATCCCTTACGATAGCGAACGCGATCTTAACTGATCATCAAAGCCTATCTCTTACGATAGCGAACGTGATCTTAAATGATCATCGAAGCCTATCCCTTACGATAGCGAACGCGATCTTAACTGATCATCAAAGCCTATCTCTTACGATAGCGAACGTGATCTTAAATGATCATCGAAGCCTATCCCTTACGATAGCGAACGCGATCTTAACTGATCATCAAAGCCTATCTCTTACGATAGCGAACGTGATCTTAAATGATCATCAAAGCCTATCCCTTACGATAGCGAACGCGATCTTAACTGATCATCAAAGCCTATCTCTTACGATAGCGAACGCGATCTTAAGTGATCATCAAAGCCTATCTCTTACGATAGCGAACGCGATCTTAATTGATCATCAAAGCCTATCTCATATGATAGCAAACGCGATCTCAATCGATCACCTAAAGCCTATCTTCTACGATAGCAGCCAAACACAAATGCGATCTTAAGTGATCATCTAAAGCCCATCTCCTACGATGGCAGCCACTACAAATGTGATCTTAATCGATCATTTAAAGCCTATCTCTTACGATAGCAGCCAAACACAAATGCGATCTTAAGTGATCATCTAAAGCCCATCTCCTACGATGGCAGCCACTACAAATGTGATCTTAATCGATCATTTAAAGCCTATCTCTTACGATAGCAACCAAATACAAATGCGATCTTAAGTGATCATCTAAAGCCCATCTCCTACGATGGCAGCCACTACAAATGTGATCTTAATTGATCATTAAAGCCTATCTCTTACGATAGCAGCCACTACAAATGTGATCTTAAGTGATCACTAAAGCCTATCTCTTACGGTAGCAATCAAATGCAAATGCGATCTTAAGTGATCATCTAAAGCCTATCTCCCATGGTAGCAATCAAATGCAAATGCGATCTTAAGTGATCATTAAAGCCTATCTCTTGCGATAGCAGCCAAATGCAAATGCGATCTTAAGTGATCATTAAAGCCTATCTCTTGCGATAGCAGCCAAACGCAAATGCGATCTTAAGTGGTCATCTAAAGCCTATCTCTCACGGTAGCAATCAAATACAAATACGATCTTAAGTGATCATTAAAGCCTATCTCTTGCGATAGCACCCAAACGAAAACACGATCTTACATGATCATCCAAAGCCTATCTTTTGCGATAGCAGCGAAATACAAAAATGATCTCAATCGATCATCTAACGCCTATCTCTTGGGATAGCAGGTTATACAGATGCGATCTTATAATGATCTTCTCAAGCCTATCTGTTACGATAGCAATTTTGGTTAAATATCCAAACCCGTCTTATATGATGGCAACACGAGCGCAGAGTTATCTTATTAGATCTTCTAAAGATCTGTCTGCTGTGATAGCAGTTTATGCGAGAAACGATCTCAAACAAAGCCTATCTTCTATGATAGCAATTTGCACAGCTCAACGATCTTGATTGATCTCTGGAAGATTATCTGGAACGATAACAACGTTGTGAACGTGATCTCATACGATTTACAACGACCAACTACAAGCCCATCCGTCAAGATGGCACAGCTGCGAAATAACGATCTCGAATGATCTAGCGAAATATCTGTAAATTGACATCGCATATGTGAAATCATTACATGTCATTATGCAAGGCAAAACAAGCCGAAATGCATGCGAAATTGTATTTTGTTGCAAAGAACAACTGATACAAATACTATTTATCATTATGAGTCAAATGACTTACAATTTATCTATCTAGATAGCAGCTTACAAGCGAAAAGCTCGCATCTAACTACACAGCCAACATGGCTTACAATACATTCGAAAAATGGCTGATAAGCCAGCAGAAACGGGATACGGAAACCCGGACTGCAAAGAATGAACCGCCCTGGCTTCGAGCGCCGGCTATACGATGCCCAAATCTGTGGGTGACATCTGTAGCAAAGGGGATCTCGCTCTGAAAAGAGCCACATGAAACCATACGCTCGACATTCTGCTATCCGACAAGACCGTTGTCAGATAGGCTCCCCATAACATTTGCCCAAGGAGCCACCGGTTCCGGCGATCTACAGGCAAGCAGCAGCTCCAAAGGGCAAGGGCTCCTTGTAGACGGGGATGAACGTGACGGTTCGTCACCCCGGGCTCACAAACATGAAAGTGACGGATTCTTCTTCATTACTGCTGAAGAAGAATCACGCCGTTCATTACGAGACGGTAGCACGGTCACTACGGCGCTGCACCTCGCCACGAGGCGGCCGGAAACATGACCTGCACACATAATACACGAAGAAATTTCTTCGAACACACATGAGGTATTATTGCATCCTCTTTATGACGGTTATAAACAGCAATAAGCCTCATAAAGTGGATCTTGGAAACTATTTCTATAGCACAAAGCGCAAACTCAGGATTCAAAGCTTGAAGTTGCCATGAATCAACGAAAAACAAGCGTTGAAGCCAGCAGTCGCAAGGACTCACGGCAAAGCACATGTTTGGGATGAAGAACCCAAATGACAAAGGCAGGGTTTATATAGGCCCTGTAGAGACTCTTCGGTTGCTTAAGATGAGTCAGCAAATTCAAAAAGAGGGTAAGTTCAATCACTTACGCCTTGAAAAGCGGTAACAATCAATTACCCTACTAAAGGCTACGACGATTCAGTTGCGTATCCTAATAAATGACGGATAGTCATGATTCGGATGGACTTCCCAACGGAAGCGTGCTTATCTGCCGAGAAATTAGCGCGAAAATCAAGCAAAGAATCAATTGCTGATGTCATAATTGGATATGCACAGAAATGTCCAATCAAATCCCGAAAGGGGCAAAACGGGCAAACTCATTGTTTGTTGTTAAAAAAGAAGGGGGAGAAACCCTAGCAATATCACATTAATGTTCAAAACATTACATTAATGTCTCAGCCATTTTCCTGTTTTCTTTTCGAAAATTCGAAAAGTCAAAACAAATTTTTGACTAAGGAGTCCTGGGGTGCGAACTGCTCGCTCAGCTTCTCCACTTGTTTCACTTCTTGCTTCAGTTGCTCGCACTTGGCATTCATTTCCTGATACAGCTTTACAGCTTCATCAACCTTTTGCTTTTGCTGCTCCACCTTCTGCATCTCAGCTGCGAGATTCTGGTGACCGAGATTCAAAGTTACAGCTGCGCGAATCAGTGTAACTCTGTCCTTGAGGAATTTAAAGCCAAGTCTGCCTTGGACTTTGAGCACGAGATTTTGGCACATGCCACACAGCAATTCAGCACTCTGGGCCGAAATGGTCGCAGGTGTAGCCGCACACAACTGCTCTAGTATCCAGATGGCTTCAGTAAGGAATAGCCTCCTGTCAAAAGGACTGATCTCCAGACACCTCACAAACGATCGGGGGTATCTGAGGCGCATTCGAACCACCCAGTCTACATCGGTTTGCTTCAAACCTGAGACGTCAAAAACAAGTCATGATGTCAAAACTAGCAAGCAAATAATGCGACGTACGAATGGTAAAATCTCTGCTTACCGGTCCCTTCCAGAATTTCATGAATAGAAGGAATGCGAGCCACCGGGTTGTTCGAAGACTGCCCTCGCTCCATGGCTCTCCTATCAGCTGCGAGCTCCAAACTCTCATAGTTAGGAGGAAGAGTGTAAGCTGCACCAGCTGCGATTACATTCCCAACCTGCGAGCCCCAAATGCTCCACGCAGGAATGGGTGCTCCTGGCTCAGTCATCGCCGGAGGCACAACCGAGGTCGCTGGACGGACATTCCCGGATGCGGAAATGGCAGCATCGCTCGTCCTTTCCTCCTCACCACCAGTACGGACACTTTCGTCCATCCGCACAGCATCAGCTTCGACATCATCGGAGAGCTCGATGACATCCTCGAGACGCTCACTTACATGTCCAGCGTCCGCGACGGGCTTCTCAGTATGAGAGCTCGAGATGGGAACATGGGATGCAGAAGGCTGACTTCTCTGCTCCAGCTCAGGTTCCTCAGCATGACCTGCGATACCAAATGCGACAATATGAGGTAACTTGTGTTATAAGTTATTTCACTATCTTTGCTAAAGCTAAGAATAAGCACCTCCGCGCGAAGGTGGGATTAAGGTATCCTCATCGTACACTAGGGACGTGGAACCGTGCCCTATCAGTGTATCTTCACTAAGCAAATCTTTAAGAGAAGCGTGACCTGGGACGCGAGTAAACCAGTCATGATTTTGCTTCAAGTAACTAAAGCCTAGTATGCGCATATCACTCAAAATAATTACCTGAGGGTTCTCCGCATTTGCTTACCAACCAACGGCGAATGTCAGGCTTTGACACACCGTGCTTTAACGCACCCACAATTACATCTCTATAAGTAACTGCGAGATTGAAGATCTCACCTTTATCGCCACCTGCGATCTCTGCGAAGTCCGCTTGGACTTGCTCTAGCTCTGCTGTGTCCTCTCCAGGAACCTCATCTTCCTCCTCCACATGAGGAGCCACTTCTTCGGGAAGCTCGTCTTCCTCGCCAGTTGGACGCGCTAAGTCGTCAACATGCCGCTCCTCGAGGCTCCGCTGTTTCACAAGCTCGAGTTCCTCTTCCTCTCGCTGCCTTCTTCTCGCAGCAGCCTCCGCGGCTGTCTTCCGGGATTCAGCAAGAACATCCTCGCTTATGGGATCATCTGAAACGCCAGCATGGGCATTTCTCTTTTGCCTCTTGGCCACGAGGCCACCAACGGCTTCATCATCATCACCTGCGAATATACAATTGGTTCAAAGAAAAGAACTGCATAGAAGTTATGATAAAGGACAAGAAAATGCGGCGGAAGTACCTCCTGACTCTTCCTCGCGCATCACAACTGTTCCTTCTTCTTCTTCTTCATTACTTGCTTGGGGCTCCTGCCTCTCTTCCTCTTCCTCTTGATTGAATGGAACGAAGGTTTCAACTGCGAGATCTTTTCGCACCTTGCCGGGCATACGACCCTTACCTTTGTCCTTGACAGAAAAGGACCTCGCTGGGGGCGAAGCTGGAGCGCTCCTAGGGGAAGAAATCGTAATCCCCTTTTGCCTAGGCCTCTTCGCTCTCGGCGCCGCAGTCGCTGGAGGGGACGGGTCATCCCTAGGAGGAGACGGAGCCGGAGGGTTGTCTATCAGCGAGTCAGCAAAAGTGTTCATGACCCCGCGAACTTTTGTTTCGACCTCGGCATCCATCCTCCATGCTAGCCGATACGACTCCCCCCTTCTTCTGGTCGCAACAATGGTATCCACCAGCGATTTGGAACGGTCACCAGCTGCGAACCTCCGCACATGACACTAGACAATACAGAACAAAAAGCATCAGTGCAAGCAAATCAAAGAGCTCAAAGCACACAAGGAAACTGCTTACCTCAGCAAACGCCTTGCTATATTTGATGACCTGCGTGTCACCCTTCTTGATTGCATCGACCTGCTCCTTCAGAATGAAATCGGGGCACAAATGATTCTCGCGGTCCAACAACGAGTAGCAACCGTACTCAGACTCGCTCAAACTGCAATTGGGGCGAAACGGAAAAGAGTTTCTCTTGATCAAGGGGGCCCTTCCTGGCTGCGCCGCCGCCTCCGTCTCCATCCTCGTATGCTGGGCAATCCAGTATGCGATCCAATTCTGGGAACAACCACCCCTGCGAGTTCCCGCAGGCTGCTCAAAGGGAAGATTGCTCATAAGGACCGTCTTGCATTCCTTTGTCAGCAAGCGCTTGTAGCACCCTCTAACGATAGACTGGGGCCAGATTGATGGGGCCACCGCATCGAAACCAAACTGAGGAGAGACCCGAGTGGGGTCAACATCCACTGTAAGCCTTTCATATCGTGGCGCGAGCTCACGAATATGCTCTGCAAGTGCAGGAAGAGAACCCCGCAGACACCAGCAAAAGAACTCACGATAGCGTTCGTGGAAATGCGGTCCCTTTTCAAAGAGAAGGTCTTCTGACAAGACCATACCTTCGGAGGGGTATAGCTTCGGAAACCACCGCACATTCTCAACACGTGTGGCGTAAGGCCTGGCAGTGAACTCCCTTCGCTTGTCGCATATCAAGCTCCAAGTACACTTGGTGTTGCTTGCCCCGAACCATCTCGCAGCCCTTCCGCTGTTGAGCGCTTTCGTCTCGCCTGGGGGACACCACTTCTCAAGTGGGAGGGGAGTTGGAGCATAAGACGGCCAACGCTCGAAAACCCACATTGTCAAAAAGCTGATATTGACAAAGGTCAGAACATCGAGGCGGCCACGCGATTCCCTCATCGCCAGAACCAGCTGATCCAGCCTGTAATATAGCGTGCCCAAGACCAAGGGTCCAAGTGCGACTCTCTGGCCAAGAGCGAGCCTCACGGCAAGTGGCAGCACATGGTAGAAGACCCCATCATGGGGGTGACCATCAATCAGAAATCTCGACAGCCAAGCACAAAGAAAGGCGCAAAGGGTCAAATGATAACCCTTGCCCTCTACGTAATTCTCGGCCTCCGGGTCCTCGCTCAAAAGCTTCTTAGTAATGCTGCTGCTCGCATAGTCTCGGAAGAAGTACTGCAACCACTTGTTCCAGGTATTCTTCGCGGACGTATCAACCAGCTGCCAGTTCGGAAGAGGTTTTGTACTGGTCCACCGAGTGGAGATTTTCTTCACCTCTGCTAGGCACTCCTCCATCTGCGCGTACAAGGCTAATTCCGCAGATGTCCTTAAGTGACTCAAGGGGTCCACCTCGCCCATGGGGGAAAGCTCATACAGCATTTGAACGTCCTCGAGCGTGGGGGCAGCCTCGAACTCAGCAAAGTGAAACGTATGAGTCGCAGGCGAATAGCGGGACAGAAGGTCTAGAAGCATGGACTGATCCAACTTCACGGCAGCACCCTTCATAGCACGAACAGCAAAGAAAATGCCAGCTTCATCAAGAGTTTCGGCGTAATTACCCAACACGTGGTCAGTCCACTCATCCATATAGTCCAACTTCTGGACAAACGCCTGAGTAGAAATCGCAGTGTATGGGAAGTGCCCGTTCTCGATTCCCAATCGAACCACATCCTCGGAGCCAACTAACTCGAGCAAGGCTGAGTTAACTGGGCGAGTCAGTGTCAACAACCGCTCAACGGGAACAGGATCAGGCATCCTCTTCGCCTTCACCCTCGCGTGGTAAAAATCTTTCCCACCCAGAAAGGGGGCTTTTCGCCACAGAGCCTGCGGAAGCTCCGGCATCTCTTCATCTTCCTTGACGGGTCTGGTTACTCTTGTTTTGGCCATTCCTGCGAAAGGGCAAAAAAAAAGGGGGGGAGAAATACCACACCAGTCAGTTTGAATTTTGAATTCGAGACTTATGCAAAGGAATGCAAACAGTTCCGGTGCCGATTTCAGAAATTGGGTAATTGCAAGATCCAATATCGTCGAAAGAGTAAAGCGAAGCGGGTTTAAAGATCAAAGCCTCTTCACAGATTTCATGAGTTTACAGATTCAACGCAGTTCAAGACAAACGCCGGAATTTTAAAATCAAAAAGTAAACGGAGCCAACCTTGTTTCCTTGAAGCCTGCTTGGATATGCACAGTTGAAGAATACGATTTGCAGTTCTGAACTGATGGTTGATGATCTGGATCTGCTCTCGAAGATCTCCGGGTACCATTCACTTTAAGAGAAAGAAGCAATGCTTTGCAATGATGGGATACAAGGTATTTATCCAAAAGAATGAAGGGTTGCGTCCCTTCAGTAGTCGAATCGCAACCGTCACCGTCGTGTCGCGCAATCACAGGACGGGCTGACGTCACGCCTAAAACCCTAAAGGTCAGACGGCACGACTCTAGGGGTTTTAGGTCATAATTACACGCACGGGGGCTGAATCTACCCGTATTTGAATTGGTACGTGACGACGACGCGCATGTTGGTTTCCGCGCATGGAAGCCTATACAGCTACAAGCCTTCACGCGCAGAAAGGGGGCTAATGTAGATACTGCTTTATGACATGGCAGATCTAGGCCACGTGGCAACCATCCAGCACACCATATTGTGCTCCACACACACAGGATCACCAGCCGAGCTGATCCATGTGGGGGCTGCGAGACAGAGCCCTCGCATACCACTGCACGGGACTTGTAGGGATTTGTGGTTTGGAGGCTAGAGTAAGCCCTGTCGCGTGCGAGCCAAGCCCGCGCGCGACCTTTAGTAACTGTTTTGAGAGATTTATGGCACGAGCTCCCTAGACCCGGTCAATCCGGTCAAACCCGGTCAACCTCGTAACGGTTCCGGTACTCGCGCACCACGTGCTCTAACGGTTCCTATATACTCGGACGAACGTGCCGTTATGGTTAAGCCAATTAAGCCGCCATTAATGGGCGCACTAACCACACTACAACGGTCACGTTCTCCAGTATATATACATCGTTACCCTTTCCATACAAAAAAGGAACAACACTGCCATACGCGGAAGCTCTGCCAAACCTCTGTCTCTCTCTCAGACATTGCTACTGACTTGCTCTCTCCCTACACACACCCCTATTCTTCCTGTGCGATCCCTGATCCACTACGTACGGTGTACACGGAGGTCTCCCTGCCGGAATCTCTTGTGCACACATGGTCAAGATCAAATAACCCTTTAACCAAAATAGAGTATATTGAATAATTTAAAACTGTGCCTAAAATCACTTACTACAAAAGTACATACCTAAAATTGTTAATTACGAAAGTACCTCTGCTAAATTTAGACAGCTCACTCTTGGACTTTGGATCATTCTCTGACCCCACAGTGCGTACGTCGCCAAACGACGCAACCCTAAACATCTAACCGACACAACCCTAAACGTCGCATATTTCTTCTGATCCTCTAATGAAGAATAAGCATCTCTCTCATGTAGAGGAAAGCATGCTTAAGATGAAATAACACTCTAACCAAATACTTTATCATCTGAAATACAGCGAGTAGCAAGGGCGTAGATAGAAATTAAGAGAAATTGGCATGTAATGAATAATTTAAAGGTGTGCCTGAATTAAGTTATTACAAAAGAACCTACTTAAAATTGTTAATCACAAAAGGGTCAATATAGTCACTTACTACAAAAGTACCCACCGAAAATTGTTAATTACAAAAGTACCTCTGCTAAATTTAGACTGTTCACTTTTGGACTTTTGGTCATTCTCTGACCCTACAATACGTACGTCGGCAAACGACGCAACCCTAAACATCTATCCGACACAACCCTAAACCACAAATGGAAATTCACATAATCCATTTTTCTGCTCTGGAATTGAAATGTACATCCGACTCACACATCCAAACCACAGCCACAAAATCCATTCAGAAGTTGCATTAAAAGACAAACATGAAGGGTAAAAACGGAAGTCAACAGAAGCTAATTTTTTTTGATCGAATCTACACCTGCATCCAAAGCACACTACCAAATTACAGCCACCAACTATATTCAGGACACGTAATTAAGAGACCACGTCGGGGACAGAAATGGAAGTTAACTGAAGCTATTTTTTCCAACAAATTTACATCTACATCCAAGTCACACAACCGATTTACAGCAACGAAATGTATTGAGGGCATCCCATAAAGCAGAAACACCAGGGGCAGAACCGAAAGTTAATAGATTGTATTTTTTTCATCGAATTTACATGTGCACCCAAAGCACACCACGAAATTACAGCCACAAACTCTATTCAGGATAGCTAATAAAGAGACCACAGCAGGGACAGAACTGGAAGTTAACTGAATCTATTTTTTCCAACAAATTTACATCTAAATCCAACCACTACACCAAAATTACAACCACTAAATCTATGGAAAACAACCAGTAAATGACAAATAGCAGGGGCAGAACCGGAAGTTATCAAAAGTTATTTTTTTCATCGAATTTACGTATCGATCCGAAGCACACTACGAAATTACAGCCACCAACTCTATTCAGGATAGGTAATAAAGAGACCACAGCAGGGACAGAACTGGAAGTTAACTGAATCTATTTTTTTCAACAAATTTACATCTATATCCAACGACTGCACCAAAATTACAACCACTAAATCCATTGAAAACAACCAGTACATGACAAATAGCAGGGGCAGAACCGGAAGTTATCAAACGTTATTTTTTTCATCGAATTTACGCATCGGTCCAGACCAGATAACATAATTACATAATGATGCCATTATAGCCTCAGTAAAATACCGGTCCGCAGGAGGACAACACAGACATTTCAATCCGAAATAAATTGGAAGGAGTGGCGAAGAAGGACGTGGCAAACTACCGTTGGAGGACGATGGCGGCAAACCCACATGCAAGCCAATCAATGGTCCACGGTGTGCAAAACGCCTAGCTGGCAAAGTGGCCATATCTCCTTTTATTATAGGTAGTATGATATATATATATGAGGTAATTCTGAAAAAATGAATGAATTCCTAGCAAACCGCGGAGTAATTTGTTGACTTTTTGGAGATCATATTAAGATAACATAACTCCACAGTATTTTTTTAGGGGAGAACTCCACAGTATTATGAAAGGGTAAATAATTTTTTGTATCATTTTGTTAGTTAAACATTCTCTCAAAATACCTGAGAGAAACAACAACACTTACTTTATGATGATGAAGTGAGTGTTGATACGTCGATATTTTCAGACAGTATTGCTCTTGTTCAGGAGATGCAATCTAGAAAGTATAAACAGTGGAATACCCAACACCGTTCTTTCTTGCGGGACTCTCTGAGACCGTAAGACATCACATGACTTTTTTTTTTTTTTTTTTTTTGACGAACCTACCCGGGAGGTAGGGCGGCAATACCCCGCGTATTATTCAAAAGAAAGAAATCGGGCTCCACACCCGTAAATACAAAGTGGGGGGACAACAAACCTTACCCACTAGTACTAAAGGCCTCTAGGGACTACAAATAGAAATAGAAAAATAAAAACAGAGTTCAATGAGGTCTGTAGTACCTAAGACCTAAAGCATCTTGTCTACAGAGCATAACAATTGAAGGTGGAAGCTCACTTGGTATAAGAAACTGTGAAAAGTCTGAAAAGAATGCCCATAAGCCGCCAGAGCGTCAAGACATCACATGACTCGTACAATGTACTTAAAATTTAAGACATCATAGTACCAGTTTAAATATTCGTCTCCTCAAGTTTGATGCAGAGACACTTTCACAGTTTCACCCATTTTAGTTTGGGAAATGACACTTTTATCTCTATAGCGTGCCAAATTTCATTACACTAAAACACTTATAATTGTGACGTCATTAGTCCAGGGGTGGCGAGCGTACATTATTTTTTGTGGCATATTTATCCTTAAACTGTGGAGTGACGCAATTAGGGAGTGTAACTGTGCGTGTGTCTTGAAATTTGGCATGTTAAAGGGGTGAAAATGTCGTTTCCAAAACTAGAAAGGGTGAGAGAGTTTTCCTCAAACATCAACCATGAATCACTCAATTTTTGTTTCATTTTTTTGGTGTGCACACATAGAATCATCATACAGTTTAACAGCGTGTTTGTACAACTGAATCTAAGGCCATGTTTGCTATCGGCTAAAATCTGAAAATTGGCTGTTTTTTATTCTGGATGAATAATTCGACTGACTAAAAATCAAAACGCATTTAGCATGATCTGAAATTATAGATTGTTAATTTGATCCATTAGAGAAATTTTAAAGAGCTATATTGTCAATTTATTGAATACAAAGAACTGTGATCATGCTAATGTCAAAAAATATTAAAATTACTTTTTCTGATAATTTCAGCCGCATAATTTCTAATTTTGGAGATTTTACAATTGCACCGGGATGATTTTAATATGCAGATTTTCAAATTAAAATTTTGTGTCATAACGAACGGAATGAAATTAAAAAATCCGTAAAAATGATTAAAATCGTGGATCCTACACGCGCACTAAATAGTTAGTTTAAAAATATTTGAGGAAGTAAGTTGACCGAAAAAACTAAAGAGTAGTTGGAAAATTCTTGCACTAGTTAGTGCTGCCTCTAATTATCCTGAAATTTTCAGTTAACTGTTTCCATCCGTCACCGTGTCACTTTGACCCGGTAATTTGAATAACAAAATAGGATTGTGGATTAAACTTTGTTCTTCAACATCGTGAAAAGATCATTAAGTTATTGCATCGTTTAGCTAAACAACTCACCAGGCCAAAATAATCCGTTGAATAATGGAAAAAAACTTAGTTGAAATTTTCAACCAAAACAAAGGTAGTATGAGCTTAAGATCTGCAAAATGTGAAAGCATCTATAAAATTGAAGATTAAGATCTACAAATTATTAGTTCACTTTAGATTTTATTCCAAATCGCCAAACGGGTAGTATAAATTAAAACTGATTTTAATCAAAACAGATTAAAATTCAGGTCAATTTCAAAAGAAAAAGATTAAAATTGAGGTGCCCAAACATGCACTCCTCAGTCAAACACCAATAATTGGCATTTTAATGCATTCATACGACATAAGAAATGGTTGGCCAGGAACTAAAGATCAAATACATCATTATTATTATCATCATAGAACCATAGAGAGACAAGTACATATAATCTCTTGATCATCATAAATCCATACCTGCAGACAACCTCAATTTACATAAAACTCCCCATAACCATCTCTCTCTCAGCATCTCTCCCAAAACCCACCTTTCTCTCTGAGAGAGATTTAAGGTTAGTACTGCTGCAACATGTCAGCAGAAGCCATGATGGGCTGGTTCAAGTACATATAACTCCAAGGGTTGTTAACAAACACATCACCTGATGATTCCTCAACAACATTAGAACAGTGGTAACTCTCTTGATGATGATGATCAAATCCTAGGTTGTTGTGGCTGTTACTAGCATTCATGACAGTGATGATCTCATTCAGGGACTGCAACCTGTGGCTGAGCTCAGCAACTTGAGCTCTCAACACTGAGTTCTCTCCTTCAATGCTCACCAGCTGCTGGGTGGTGACACTCATGCTTGTGATGATCTGATGGTTCTCCTTCCTCAGATGTGCCACCTGAGCCGTCAGATCGTCCAGGTGCTTCTGTTTCCTCAGCCGTGACCGCCGCGCCGATTCGCGGTTCGATATCATCCTCTTCCTCTTCCTCTGATCCATCAGGTTCTGGAGATCTTCATCTGAGCCTGAGTTTAGCAGCAGAGATGAACCTGATGATGTCCCACTTGGTGATGCCATGATTAATTACAAAACAACCCCAAACTTACAAAAGAACACACTTATTATTATTACTACTATTATTACTCAATCTGATAACTAGGTAGTACTACTAGATGATTGAAAAACACGATATTTTTTGTTGTTTTTACAGAAAATAAGCAGGACCCAGAAAATATATAGTGGTAGACAGAAAGCTAGTTAATATTGTTACTTATTCAGAAGAAGGGTTTTGAGAAAATAAATCATGAGATGAAATAGAACCAGTAGAGGAAGACAACTGAGAAAGATTGAACAAGATGGGTCCTGCGCCTGTATGTAGAATTTATCATACACCCAGAAAGAAACAGTTCACTCAGAATTTGAGACATGAATCTGAAACATCAAGAACCAGAGGTTGAGCATTTAAGAGGACTTTTCACAAACAGGTGGTGTGCACCAGAAACAAAACAAAAAAAACTCAGGTTATCTCCACAACTAAGGAATCTAAATAGAAAAGAACATAAGTTTAGAACTGAACATGCAAAACAGCAACTGGGTTCTTGATTAATTCACAAGAACAGACCCACAAGAGAGAGAGGACAAAGAAGAGGAAGAGAGCTATGAGCTTGGGGGAGGTAAAAGAGGAGGAGAAGAGGGGGCTTTGTGAAGGTGTTTTGGGTGGGATTTATAGGAGAAATTTGATGGAGAAGAGGTTGGGGGAAAGATATGAAATGGGAGTTAAAGTGGAGAGAAAAAGCACTTTGGCATCTACTACTGCTGCTCTCACTAGAAAAAGGAGGAGAGGGGGAGAAAGATGATGGAAAACGTGGGGACCACCGATAGAAACCTCCGGAACCGTCCAGATCCAGCTGTGATGCAACGACAATCATTGATTTGATATACTACCTGAATGCAAGAGAGAACCGTGAAAATAATACTACCTCCGTTTCTTCTCTATCGCACCAGTTTGATTTTTATAACTATTCACTAGGTCACTTTGACCCGGTAATTTGAATAACAAAATTATGTAATTTTTTGATAATTTTTTCACGGTGTTGTAGAGTAAAAGCTGCTCTATAATATAGTGAAAAAATTATTACAAAATTGCATCGTTTTGCTATTCAAATCACCCGGTCAAAGTGACCCAGATACGAGTCAAAAAGTTAAATCGGTGCTATAGAGAAGAAACAGAGTTAGTACATTTTTGATAATATCTTCATGGTTTTGTGTAATAAAAGTTGATCTATAATATGGTAAAAAAAATTATCAAACAATCGTCATCGTTTTGCTATCCAAATTACCCGGTCAAAATGATCTAAATACGAGTCAAAAAGTCACATTGAAAAGAAAGAAGTTGAACGGTGTGGTACTCTTTTTTTTATTCTGTTTTGGTTTTTATCATTTTTTACCGAGTCACTTTGACTCGATGATTTGATTAGATACAAAAATGTAGTACAAATGGAACGGTAAAAATGTTTTTTTACCAAGAGAATGAACACTGTATTGAAGATGGGACATAAACATTCGCTACAGCTTTTTTGATAAATTATTTCGTCTTCGTCAACCGGGTTTGAACACGGGACCTCATGTAAGGGATTCTAATGCTCTCCCACTTGAGCTACCACCCTAATTGCATAGCCGCCGAAAATTTAATACTTCTACTTCCTCGGTCTAAATATTTTAGTTTTTAGAAATTTTAATTCTTAAAGACAAAATGTGATCGGTATATATTAATAATTTTCACCATATTTGTTCAAAAAAAAATAATTTCCACCATATCATTACTTAAATACCTCTACTTTTTAACGTTTGTATGATATTGTTCCTACTTTTTTGTAACAAATTGGAAAACTTGTAGTATTATAAAAAAATAAAAGAAAAAGGAAGTGGGAAAAATTTTGGACAACCAAAAATATAATAAATAACCAAAATAATGGGACGAGATGGAGTAATTTTGTTGTCAGTATGAGAAATTAAATTGCTAATCCCCCAAAAAAAATCTAAAATATTGTGAAATTTAACATTTGTTATTTGAGATACTCTCGGCCACTTGTATAGCTTTAGGTCATAATTAACTTAAAAAACTGTTGGGAATATGCCTTGAATATGCGTAAGAAAGCTTGGCGAGGAATTGGTGACAAAGCGGGGCAAAGAAACGGACCAAACGAAGGAGCAAGACGGAGAAAACAAGCAGGAGGAAGCAGTCTGTTCGTGCGAACACATGATGTGTTCGTACGATCACTGTTCGTGCGACCACATGATGTGTCCGTACGAATACTGTTCGTGCGAACACATTGAGTATTCGTGCGAACATATTCTAGAGGCGGCCAAAAAGTTGTTTACTTGTTAGTTTAGCTCGATTTTGATATTGCTTTAGGGCACAAGCTGTATTGTAAGCCTATATAAGGGCTATAGGTCATGCTTTACATTGTGTGGGTTGTATTCGTATCTTTTCTCTCTAATCAGTGGGGGTTCACGGGTCGTGGAGGTAGTTAGCATCGTGCTAGTCAACCACATTATATTGGTGTGTTCTTGTTCATCGTTTTCATCGTTCTCTAAGCTCATTCCAGATCATAACAAACTGGTATTAGAGTCAGGTTCGGGGTTCCAATATCAATGTGGAGTTAAGGCCATCGATTTCACAATTCGGTGAAATTCGAAGCTAGGGTTTCGCGATCAAGGTGGATCACGTGTTAAGGGGTTACGGATATAGACTAGGAGCTGCAAGAAGATAGCCGAGGGGATGACCAAGATCGACAAGTTCACTAGGAGAAATAGCTTCAGCTTATTGCAGATCAAGGTATGTGCTTTGTTGAAGCACTAAGGCATGTGATTTCCATTGACGGAAGATAAAGAGGGGACTTCTAAAACCACTAAGGAGTTCAAGACGATAGAAGAAAGAGAACACTCAACGATCATGTTGTGTTTGACGGACGACGTGGTCACGAAGGTTGCAGATCAAGAGACGTCTGAGAAACTATGGAGCTAAACCAACAAAATCAGTGTGACATCTTCATCACTTACCATTTCATTACTGTTTTGCAACTCAAGCAAAATAGTATTTAAACGATCCAAGTGATCTCTCAGAACCGTACATTTCCCCATGCGTAGACCAAAGAGTTATTGTTTCAACAACAACTTGTTGGTGAGCGACCTCTTCTTGTAGAGGCTCTCCAACTTGGAGGAGGTAAGATCAGCTCTTCACACGAGGGAGATGCGGCGTAGGGCCGGATATGGGGGTTCAGACGTTCCGTACTCTGACGCATTCATGGTGTCCAATGGGGGTTATGGTAAAAGGAAGAAAAAAAGGGTTCTAAGTTAATAAACGACGTATGTGCATTGTGTAAAGAGAAGGGTCACTGGAAGAGGGAGTGTCCGAAGGCAAAGGCGTTTGCATATATGGCTGCAAGCGCAACAGATTACTTCCTTCTCTAGGTTCCGTAGGGGAGAAAAGGGGGAATTCTTGTTCTTTGCAAGGAGGCGAATGGTGGAATAGGGGAGTCTTTGACGAGAGACACGACACGTGAAAAGGTGACACATAATAGGGGGCTTGCTGTAGGGACTCGCAATGAGTCGGAACAACATACTATTTTGTTGTAGGAACTTAGTGGGAGTTGGAACAGCAAACATGGGTTTCAATTGCAGGAAATCGGCTGTAGTTGGAGCATCGGTAGGGTTCTATTGCAGGAACTTGACGAGAGTTGGATCATCGATGGGGGAACGTTGCAGGAACTTAGCGAAGTTCGATCAATTTGTGATATTGGGTATTATTGGAGAGAACCGGCTAATTCAAGTGCAAGCGGAAGAAGAAATTCAAGGCAAGGTGGAGATTTGTTGGGAATATGCCTTGAATAGGCTAAAAAAAGCTTGGAAAGGAATTGGTGACGAAGCGGGGCAAAGAAACAGACCAAACAAAGGAGCAAGACGAAGAAAGCAAGCAGGAAGAAGCGGTTTGTTCGTGCGAACACATCGAGTGTTCGCGTGAACAGATTCTGGAGGCAGCCAGAAAGTTGTTTCCTTGTTCGTTTAGCTCGGTTTTGGTATCTCTTTGGGCACTAGCTGTATTAAAAGCCTGTGTAAAGGCTATAGGTCGTGCTTTTACATTGTGTTGGTTGTATTCGTATCATTTCTCTCTAATAAACGTGGTTTTCCGGGTCTTGGAGGTATCTTGCATCGTGCTAGTGAACCACGCTATATTGGTGTGTTCCTATTCATCGTATTCATCGTTCTCTAAGCTCGTTCCAGATCATAATAAAAATCTTACTCCCTAATAGTCTCGACAACACTTCTATGATCAACGCTTTGAAAACAATCGCTCATTAGCGAACTTCAGTTATGATAATTGGAAAAACAGATCAAATCTAATTTTTAGAGGTTTCAAGCCGAAAACTCTCGAATATGGGAGTCTGCAAATGCGGTAAGATTATTGTTATTTTAGTCTTTTAATTCTTAACTTAAATTTTTTCAATATCCCAAAATAAAATTGGCTGGAAATGTAAATTTGATTCCAATTTAGTGCATGTTTGACATGGCATATTTTAATTCAAACCGGATTAAAATCAAACTTCTTGGACAATCTCATTTGTTATGACAAAAGTTGTAAGGTGAAATCTTCGTATTGAAATAATCTGAAAACAATTAGGAATGCACTTTAGACGGGTAGGCCGGGTTGACAACCTTGCCCAAGCCAGCCCGAGACCGAGTTAAGACTGTTGTCAGCCCGTTCCAAGTCCAAATATATTTGTGCAAATCGGGCTCAAGTAGAATTCGGACTAGTCCTCTAAACTCACTACATTTGACGTAGTTGTCACTTTAATTCAACAAAAGTAATCAAGATCATAAAAATTAGATTAAATATGAACAAGAAGAAGCATTTGAGATTATTCAAAAGATGGTCAGTTAGTTAAGGTTCAAAATAAAATTTTATGCCAAATTATATCTAATGAAAACATTACCAAATTCTAGCATCATTCTGGAAACTAAATCACTGGGTCAAAATGACTTGAAAAAATCAATTTTCAATAACATGCTGGGACGGAAGGAGTAATTAAAACCTGTAATGCCAAACATGCACTTAGAACTAAGATGATGTCGGTATTACTTTCTTTTTTGCTTAAGTGGTGAATCTGTAATTTTTCTCTTTTCTTGTTGTTGCAAAGTGAGTGGCTGGAATGGGTGCATCACTTTCAAGATGTCATCTCTGGCTTTATATTAAGTCTCGAAAAGGAAAATGTTGGTATCACTGACACGAGTCACTTTGGGAATTAAAAAAATATCTTGAGATCATGCACTGATTTGCCTTTTCGATGGTGTCACTGGACCATCTGATCATTGTTGCCGGTTTGCTATCCTCTGCTTCTGGTGCACTCTTTTTCCGCGTGTCACGGTCGGTCCGGTCCCACCCGAGTTCTGTGGAATTCAGGTTTCGAATCACCGCTCGTAAACACTAACCACACTGTACGTGTTCTGCCTGTTCAATGTCTAAACTACCCTTCGACGTAGATGCCTTTTTGGATCTTTCGGAGGTTAAATGGGTAAGTTCGGTAGGAGACAATCAGATTCTCTTTGTACAAGTCTGTGCCCTTTGTACTTGTCTCACATGCATAGGCAAAACTGTCCACGTGAACGTAATGGTTAACAACTTATTATGATAAAAGTCACTTTCTTCCCTTTAGTTTCATTGTAAGACACTTTCAACCCTTCCAGTGTGTAAAAAGACATTTTCTCCCCTTCAATGTGCCGAATTTCAAGTAGATTTCAGGCCAGATTGTGACACCGTTAGTCTGGACTGAGGTCCGTCACCATAAATAGTTATGGAGATTTATTTTCTTCCATAATTATGCGTAAAGTATATTGTACCACTAAATAAACCCATTTCTTACATAATACATAAGTATATATATCTTCGTTTTAAAAAACATACCAATCTCAAAAACTATTTTAAATGATCCAGCGCCATAATATTAGGGTGTACATTTTCTAAAACTCAGCACACTTGGCTAGTTTAGATGTGGACCATGTGGTAGTTTTTGTTTTTCTATTACAAAATAAACTGAGGGGTTTGGACAATTTTGAATCTTTCTCTTAGTTTTTTTAGTTTGAACCAGGCAACCGATGGTAAGTCAAGTCGACAGACTTCACATTGTTAAAGATTTGAATTCCTTACTGTCCACACAATGACAAAATAGAAAATGAAAGTAGTGTTAGACCAGGGGAGCGGTGGTATCACCAGGGTACCGATTAATGCATTTTTTGGCTTTTGGAACCCTAAAAACCAATTTTACATTTTATAAAAAAATTAGGGTATCCAAACGCACTCACCGAGTGGGTGAAAGTGTCCTTTTCCAGACTAGGAGAAATGAAAGTGTCATTCAGTGAAATTAGGAGTGAAAGTGTCCTTTTCCAGACTAGGAGGAATGAAGTGGTATTAATTAGGCAACGCCAAAAGCTCCTGTAGTTATGGCTTTTGCATTACGAGCCTAGAATGGGTTGAAATTTATGTTCTCACCCCTATATAAGAATTTTGTGGTTCATGACCCTTTGTTTCCACATATCATTGCAAACTGGGTTTACACGGGACTCTAGAGAAAGATACTCATACGAGAAGAATTTGTGGTTCATGATCCTATCAACCGGTTTCTGGGTTTTAGATTCAAAACATTTCAAGAGAAAGATACTCATACGAGAAGCATTAATTCAAAATTTAGTTAGCCAATCTTGTGTTTTTGAAGCGGTTTGAAGGAGTCGATTTTCCAAGAAGAACTGGTGGTTGATTATCTGGATTTGCTATCGGAGGTTCTCAGAAAACATTCACTCTAGAGAGAAGCAGTAGCTTGCAACAATGGAAGATGATGAGTATTTATACAAATCCACTGAAGAGTCGCGTCCTTTCAGTGGTCGAATCGCAACAGTCACCGCCGAATCGCGCAATCACAGGCATATGCCGATGTCACGGCTAAAACCCTAGAGTAACAGACGGCACGACTCTAGGGATTCTAGGTCATAATGACACGCACGAGGGCTGATTTCTCGGACATTTGAATTGGTGCGTAGCTGCAACGCGCGCGCTAGTTTTTGCGCATTGAAGTCTATCAGATAAGTGTCTCCACGCGCAAAAAAGGGGATAATGTAGATAGTGTGTTCTAGCCGCGTGAGTCAGCTTACACGTGGCAGTCATCCAGCACACCCAGCTGTGCTCCATACACACCAGACAATTACCTATGCTTATCCATGTGGGGGCTGCGAGACAGGGCCCTCACGTACCAACACGGGACTTGTAGGGACTTAGTGGTTTGGAGGCTAGAGTAAGTTCCGTCGCGCGCGAGCGACAAGCAAGCCCGCGCGCGACCCTTGGTAACTGCTTTGAGAGATTTGTGGCCACGTGCTCCATAAACTCGGTCAACCTCATAACGGTTCCGGTATACGCGGACGAAGTGCGTAACGGTCCCTATATATGTGGACGAATGTGCCGTTATGGTTAAGGTAATTAAGCTGCCATTAATGGGCGCATTAACCCACTACAACGACCACATTCTCCAGTATATATAGGATCGTTAACCCTTCATTGCAATCTTCTGATCTGATCTAGACTACGCAGAAACTCTGCCCATATACTGTCTATCTCTCTCACAGTTGCCATTCTATTACTCTCTCCCTACTCACTACCTTACACTTCCCTGTGTTTCCATTCTCTCTTCTTCGTGTACACCTGAATCTTCCTCAAAAGGATTCTCTTGTACACACTTTCATACTTCGAGAAATTAAAAATGGGGTCGATATAGTTTCTGTTCAATCTGTGCATGGTGGTGTTAGTGGTTGTGTGCCAGTCAACAGAAGGGATAGTTGGTCATAGTGTTACCCTGCTAGCTTTTGGCTTCACATAAATTAAAAGAACTTTTTAGACTATGACGTGATGCAACAAATTAACGAGAATTGATCGTATCACTGTCATGTAACATGTTTGTTGTATGTCCAGACAACATGGATTTTATTTTTTTTTTTTTGTTTATCTTTATCTATATATTCTGCTAAATCTGATGTTATAAAGCTATTTTCTTATTGAGTACCACTCTGTTTCTTCTCTTTAGCCCACTTTCTATTTTTGGACGTTTCCTCTCTTGATACCTCTTTCCCTTTTTGGCATAGTTTTTGTTGCAAACTACCCAAAATACCCTCATCAAATACCCACCTTTCATTTCACATACCCCACCACACCCACTTTCTTTCTCTAAAAAAATATCCTACCCATATTTCTTACTGGTACCATCTCTTCCATTCATTATTAACAGCACCTGTTGAGGATAGATAGAGAGAGAGAATGAAACTGAAATAGAGAGGGTGAGAAAAAGAGAGAGGGAGAGAGAGAGAGAGAGAGAGAGAGAGAGAGAGAGAGAGAGAGAGAGAGAGAGAGAGAGAGAAGAACAGAAGGAGATCGGCAGATGAAGGGGACGACCACCAGATCTCGACGGCGGCGGTTCAGAGGCGGCGGTGGTGGCGATGGTGGCGAGGCCTTTCCTCTCGAATCAGATCTCTTCTCTCCCTTCTTCTTCTTCTTCTTCTTCTTCTTCTTCTTCTTCTTCTTCTTCTTCTTCTTCTTCTTCTTTCGGAATCAGATCCACCAGATCCTTGAATCAGATCTTTTTCCGGTGGAGGAGGCGAATCTGTGCCTCCGGCTATACACGAGAAGGCGGTGGCGGTGGCGGTGGCGAATGGGTCTATGCTCTCCGGTGACACAACATCAGTCTTCTTCTTCTTCTTCTTCTTCTTCTTCTTCTTCTTCTTCTTCTTCTTCTTCTTCTTCTTCTTCTTCTTCTTCTTCTTCTTGATTTTGTAGTTTTTTCTTCGATCTGTGAGTAAAAGTCTTGAATCTGTAATATTATTGTTTGGATTAGCAATGTTATGATGTTGGTAGTGGTGATTGACTGGTGGTGGTGGTGTTCTTCTATGGTTCTCCATTTTTCTCTGTATTTTTTTATCTGCAACCGTTGGGTATGTAACTTTCAGATCTACAAGATTTTTGCTATTGTCTCATCTGTATTGGAGGAGTAACAGAGGTGTGTTCTCGGTGTTGTTCTGTGTTGTTCTTAACCAGAGAGGAGAGAGAGGGAGACAAAAATGAGATAGGGGTGGAAAGGCAGAGGAGGGGTAACAGAGTAATTCATCCAATTTTCTTAATTAGCGTGCCCACCCAAAATGGGCTATTCAAAAGAAACGGAGTGGTAAGTTACAAATATACACATTCCTCTAATACACGTTCTCTCTCTTCTAAAAGGAGTGTCATGATTTTCTTCCGACTTTCAACTATTTTGAGGATATGACTCGTATATCGAAATGATATTAAAGGTTGTTATACTTTTCACAACGTTGTAGAGTTAACATTACCCAACAACACTGTGAAAAGATTAGCATATTCTAATGTCAATTTACCTCTTCAAAAGGTTGCAAAAACCAGGTGGACACTCATTGAAGTTATAAATTAGTTTAAGTGAATGATTTAGCTAATACGCTCATTTGATTTGGGTGTTTTATTATTGCTAATTTTTTTGTCATGTCCGCAACTTTTTATATAATCCGGAATCCTAACCTTAAAATGATGACTTCGGTAAATATATTAATGTGAAGAAACAAATCCGGATTCACGAATTATTATTTTTAAAGAAAATGAAAAATTAATCCTAAGACAACCAGGAAGTCCAAAAAAATCATCTGAGTTCTGAAAGAACCCGAGACTCCGAGAACTTAAATTTTTAAGAGATTATGGGATGATTGACCCGATTCTAGCTTTGCCAAACAACTCATTTTAGGAAATGGGTGCTAGCTTAAATAATATGAGCGTTCAAAAATTCTTGCATCAGGTCCTGAGTTCGAACTCAGTAAACGACAAACCGGTAAGTCTCAAGAAAAACAGCCTATTTTAGAATGAAGTAAACGAAAGTTGGAGAGAAGATAGTTATTTCACAGATAAGTGACTGTGATATACTATCTGCATTACCGTACCTAAATTTCGATCTGCGCATGAAAGTGATTTGAGGGGCAAATGCAATGCACAGACAGAGGATCTTGGTAGGTCTCAATCGAGTTATCACCATTCACCAACTTGCATTTGTCTTGCTTGCCTAAACTCACTTTTTTCTCGAAGTACAATTATACGAACAAACAAACACTCACCAAACTAGTTTATATGCCCCCTCTAGAAAAGAAAAAAGAATGGAGTTTATGGTATTGGGTTGGCGCCGTAGATTTGATCATAATATTATTCCCAAACTCTATTACAATATATATTCGATAATTATGATGATGCAGTGTGTGTACACAAGTGTAAAATATTTCTTGTCTTTCGTACCCCAACACACTAAAAAGTGTTCAATATTGCCCTTATTATAATTATAAATAGAGTATTTTGATATATTGACTAATGTGTTTGTATGCTACTTTCTTCGTGCGTTCGATCATTCTTAATCAGGGTACAATATCTTATATATATGCGCCTCTGAAAATGAAAATAGTGGTGCTTATTCTATTGGGTTGGCCTCGCAGATTTGTTCATTGTTCATAATAGTATTCCCAAACTCTGATTACAAAATATATATTCGATGATGTAATGTGTGTAGACAAATGTAAAATAATTCTTGACTTTCGTGCCAAAAACACTATTAGGTGTTCATTATTGTCATTATTAAAACCAACTTAAATGTTTTGATATAAGGACAAATGTGCTAGCATGTTAATTATATATTCGTGATGCATAACACTTTCTCTGTGCTCTCTGATCATTCTTAATTTTGATCAATTATCTTAATAGCTGTCTTGTTTAGAATACAATGGAAGTATTGAATTTGTTAGTGTGAAGTATAAAGATCCCAAAAATCGGGACAACAATTTATCATAGTTTCACTAATGAAATAAACGGGTTGCTAACTAACGAGGGTTGACACAACCAGAGGTGGATTGGTGGAACTTCTAAGACTACGCTTGTGACTGAACTCGAACGCTTCTACGTGAGAGTTTGTTTAGTTTCGGAGATCTTAATGGGTATGATTATTCTTCTTACAACACGGGACTCGCTGCCTCTGCTTTTTTGGGACACACTAGTTAAACTCATGCTTAGTGCAAGTGTCTGCAAATTAAATTAAAAAGGTAAATTACTTTGAGCAGACAGACTCGCAATTGAAGAGACTAGCAAGCAGCGGTTAGATTATTCCAAAATTGAACTCGAGATCTCTTAAACCAAAGATTTAAGAATGCAAAGGGTACCAGTTTACTTAGAGCATCTCCAACAGATCATGCAAATCAACATTTTATGCAAAATATAGAGGATTTTGTAAAAAATAGGACTCCAGCAGTACATGCATCTTGAGAGGCAAAATGCAGAACATGTAAAACCCTCGCCAAGTTTGGCGAGGTTAATTGGTTCTGCAAAATATTTGGACCATGTTTCCTATTTTTTCTCAAGCCATGTTCCTACAATTACTACATAATGATATATGTGTTCCTACAATTTAGTTTTCTCTCTCATCAACAATTTATCATTTGCACGTGTTGTGAATGAAGATTAAATAGAAAAAACATATTTTGCATAACTTTTACAAATTATTGTTGGAGCAGGACACCTTTTACAAAATGCAAAACAACATTATTATGTATAATTTGCATTAAAAATACATACTACTGCTGGAGATGCTCTTATACCCGAAGACTGAATAATTAGTCTTAAATTTGTCAGTTAGGGGCTTTAGGTTATATCCCCACCTAGTAGGCTCGATGGGATAAGTGAAACTCGACCCACTTGTGATCCATATGTCACGGGCTGACTTCTTCTCAATCCCGTGCGGCACTTGAACCTCTCAAGTAAGCCTAAGAACAACGGAAAGAATCACGAGAGCTTGGAGAAAGAGCTTTGTATTACTTGTGAAGAGCTTACAATGCTTGGATGGTTTGGAGCAAATGAGCTCCACCCCTTATATACAAGTCCCTTCTCCATGGAAGGATCTAGATAATCTACGATCCAACGGCTATGATCAAGTGGACTAGAACCTTCCTACATGTTCTAGCCTAAGATATTTTCTATACAAGGATCTAGAGCCTCCTACACAATTTTGCTACATACAAGTTATGGAAGCTTCTAGAAATGAGGCTACAATGTGGGCTAAAGTGGGCTAGGTGAATCCTAGACCCAAATAACAAGTGACCCAAGTGGGCTAAGGAGTCATGGGCTAGACCATAAGGCATAAACCAAGTAAAAATGGATCAGCCCATGACATTCTCCCCCACTCAATTTGGCAACGTCCTCGTTGCCTCTCGGAAGCGGTCGATCACGTCCTTGTGCTGCCATAGAGAATCCTCCGCTTCCCACGTTGCCTCTTCCTTCGGTAGACCCTTCCAAAGAACCAAGTACTCCGTGTACTTGGGTGTCCCTTTCTTGCTCATGACCCGCTCGGCGATGATGTCTTCAACCTCCTTGTCAAAGGCGGTTTTCACATATATTGGTGCACGTCCCGACTCCGAACGGCTAGCATCGTCCTTATCCTCATGGTAAGGCTTCAAGTTGCTCACGTGAAAGACGTTATGAATGTGGAGCTTTGTCGGTAACTCCACTCGATAGGAAGCCTTCCCAATCTTCTTCAACACTCGGAATGGCCCCATGTACTTCCGAGTAAGACCCTTGTGAAGGCCACGAGTGCTCTTGTGTTGCGACGGATTGTACTTGATGAGCACCATGTCCCCTTCTTGAAACTCCACATGCCGTCGCTTCTTGTCGGCCCATTTCTTCATCTTCTTGGCCGCCTTGTGCAAGTATGAATGGGCCAAGTTTTGTTGCTCCGTCCAATCCTTGGCCAAGTGGAATGCCCCCGGACTTGTCCCACGATAAGGCGTCACCAATGTAGTTGGAGTCAAGGGTTGTTGTCCCATGACAATCTCGGCTGGACTCCTCCCCGTTGCCTCGGACCGTTGTAAGTTGTACGAGAATTGGGCCACATCAAGCAACCTTGCCCAATCCTTTTGGTTGGCACTTACATAGTGCCTCAAGTAGATCTCCAATAAGTGGTTTACCCGCTCCGTTTGGCCATCGGTTTGCGGATGAAAGCTAGTAGAGAAGTTGAGCTCCGTGCCCAACAATTTGAAGAGCTCCATCCAAAATTTGCCGGTGAAACGGCTATCCCGGTCGCTCACTATTGACTTCGGAACTCCCCAATACTTCACCACGTTCTTGAGAAAGAGTTTGGCTGCCTCCTCGGCCGGACACGCGGGTGAAGCCGGAATGAATGTCGCATACTTTGAGAATCGGTCCACGACCACCATAATAGTCCCATATCCATCCGACTTCGGCAAGCAAGTGATGAAGTCCATAGTAAGACATTCCCATGGCCTCTCCGGTATGGGAAGTGGCTCTAATAGTCCTCCTTGAGCCCGTTGATCCCCCTTGTCTTGTTGGCACACAAGACAAGTTCTCACATAAGTCTCCACGTCGTCCCTTAGTTGTGGCCAATAGTAAGCCTCACTCACCAAGGCTTGAGTGCGGTGAGTCCCTGGATGACCCGCCCATTTCGAATCATGACACTCCTTAAGAATGTCCCTCCTCAAGTTGTCCCACCGTGGGACGTAGATGCGGCCACCGTTGGCGTAGAGAATACCATCTTCAAGCCAAAATCTCCTTGTTTTCCCTTCATTAACGAGCCCCACGAGATTCTTGGCTGAGATATCGTGCTCCAACCCCTCCTTGATGCGATCAAGTAGGGACGAACTTGGTCTCGTCATGGCCACCAATTCGGCCTTCCGGCTTAGTGCATCTGCCACGACGTTTGCTTTGCCCGGCTTGTACTCCAAGTCGTAGTCGAACTCGGCTAAGAAGTCTTGCCACCTAGCTTGCTTGGGACTTAGCTTCTTTTGAGTTTGGAAGTAGCTAGTGGCAACGTTGTCGGTCTTCACCACGAACTTGGATCCCAACAAGTAGTGCTTCCACGTCCTTAGACAATGCACCACCGCCGTCATTTCCTTCTCTTGGACCGTGTACCTCCGCTCGGTCTCGTTGAGCTTCCGGCTCTCATAGGCAATGGGGTGGCCCTCTTGCATGAGAACTCCCCCTATAGCAAAATCGGATGCGTCGGTGTGCACTTCAAACGGCTTGGTCACGTCCGGCAACCTTAGCACGGGCTCCTCCATAACGGCCTTCTTCAAGTCATCAAAGGCCTCTTGGCATCGGGTACTCCACTCCCATGCCACGTTCTTCTTCAACAACTCCGTCAAGGGCGCCGCTCGTCTCGAGTAGCCTTGGATGAACCGTCGGTAGTAGTTCACCAAGCCAAGGAAGGATCGTAGTTCCGTCACCTTTGTGGGAGGCTCCCACTCCTCGATAGCTCGAACCTTAGCACCGTCCATCATGAGTTGGCCTTGGGCGATCTTGTGGCCATGAAACTCCACCTCCTCAAGTGCAAAGGAGCACTTCTCCTTCTTCACATAGAGCTCGTTGTCCCTTAGAGCTTGGAACACGGCCCTTAGATGCTCGATGTGCTCCTGCATAGACTTGCTATACACCACAATATCGTCCAAGTATACGACTACGAATTTATCGAGATAAGGATGAAAGACCTTATTCATAAGGGTGCAAAATGTAGCCGGTGCATTTGTAAGACCAAACGGCATCACAAGAAATTCGTAGGCACCATACCTCGTCACGCATGCCGTCTTGGGTTCGTCTCCTTCCGCGATCCTTACTTGGTAGTACCCCGACCTCAAGTCCAACTTAGTGAAGTACCGTGCTCCACCAAGTTGATCAAATAAATCCGCGATGAGTGGGATGGGATACTTGTTCTTGACGGTCACCTTGTTTAGAGCCCGATAGTCAATGCAAAGCCGAAGCGAACCATCCTTCTTCCTTTGAAAAAGAACCGGCGCACCGTATGGAGCCTTCGAGGGTTGGATATACCCGGCATCCAACAACTCCTTAAGCTGCTTCTTGAGTTCCACCAACTCCGGCGGCGACATACGATATGGGGCTTTGGCGGGTGGCTTAGCCCCGGGCTCCAACTCGATCACATGGTCTACCTCCCTCCGTGGTGGTAGACGCTTGGGCAACTCCTTGGGCATGACGTCCTTGAAGTCGTCCAACACCTTAACGATCTCTTGCGGGATCTCTCCTTGGTCCCCCACGGCTTCGACCTCCTTAACGGTTGCTAAGAAAGTCTCTTCTCCCTTCTTGAATCCCTTAGATAGTTGCATAGCGGAAAGGACCTTGCCGGCATCCTTTCCCCTCTTCATTGGCACCATGCATGAAGAACTCTCCCCCACGATGCACATGGTGTCAAAGGGCGGCATCGGGAAAGCCTTCTCCTTGTCCATGAACTCGGCCCCTATCACCAACTTGTAGTCGTCCATGGGCACGACCGTTAAGTCCACGGGACCCTTCCACTTGTCAAGCTGCAACTCCACACCACGAGCTACACCAACCATAGGCTTTGCATCGGAGTTGACGGCTTTGATGTTCCCTCGTTCTTTCACGACCTTGAGCTTCAATCTCTCGGCCTCCTCAACGGAAATGAAGTTGTGGGTGGCACCCGTGTCCACCAAGGCGGGGGTGACAGCACCATTCACCCGAGCCTCAACGAACATCAACCCACGGGTCTCCCTCTTAGGCGTGAGCTCCTTGGCTTGGACGGCATTGAGCATCTTCAATGTTCCCATCTTGGCCTCGTCCTCCTTCTCCTCACCGGCTAGCATTGCCGATAAACGACCCCTGCTTGGACAATTAAAGGCCAAATGATCCTCTTTACCACAAAGGAAGCAAGGCTTCTTACCTTTGCCATCGTTCCGGGCAGCCGGCTTGTCCTTCCGTGCATATGACTCCTTTGACGTGCTTGGACGGTCGGTCTTGCCCTTGTCCTTGTCCCTTGCTCCCCCACTCTTGCTCGGGCCACCTCTTGAATCCTTGGGTTTGGGATCACCCTTCTTGTACTCAACAAGAGACTCGGCAACGGCGATCGCTTGATTGAGTGTCTGGACATTCCTCCGTGCTAGCTCACTTTGGACCCAATCCTTCAACCCGGTCCTGAAGTTGAAAAGCTTGTCACCTTCACTCATGTCGGGTATCTCAAGCATCAAGTTGGCGTAGCTATTGATGTAGTCCTTGAGACTCCCCGTGTGCTTCAACCAACGTAGCTTCTCCCTTGCTTGATCCTTGGCATTCTCCGGGTAGAATTGGGCTTTGATCTCCTTCACAAAGTCCTCCCAAGTGTCAAGAGTTGCCACACCTTCCTTGAGCTCACCTTCCTTCCTCTTCCACCATAGAAGAGCATTGTCTTGGAGGTAAAGAGAAGCGGTGTTCACCATGCCTTCTCCTTCCTCGATCTTGAGATGCCTACAATAACGTTCAACATTCCATATGAAAGCATCAAGTTCTTTAGCATCTCTCTTACCTCCATATGGCTTTGGCTTGGGCGCCTCCACCCTTGGCGCCACCTCCCGAGTCACGACCGGTGCACCGTTGGACAAGAGAGCCCTCTTGTACACCGACCATTCTCCCTTCAATTCCTTTAGCTCCTCTTCCAAAGCCGCGATCCTAGCATCCTTTGAGACGACAAGAGCCCGTACCTCCTTGAGCTCCTCACGAAGGATGACCATGTTCTCCTCGTCCTCTACTTGCTTGTCCTCCACCCGATCGAGCCGCTTCATGGCCCCGTTCAACCTCTCCGCGGATGCATGGAAGCCCTCCTCGAATTCCTCCTTCCACACGGTGAATTCATCCCTTGGAGTCACTTCATCCTCTAGCACCTTGGAGTGTTCGAGCACCGTCTCCTCCACCTTGGAGAGGCGGTCACACCAATCGGTGTACGGATCCCTTGACTTCCCCCTCTTGGAAGTCTTCTTCGTGGCGTCCCTACCACGGTCATCGGCAACATCGACAAGAGTTGGGTCTTGGACATTGGAGAGAACACCTTCGTTGCTGGCCATCTCACACCTTGGACGCTTTCACGAACTTCCCACACGACCTGCTCTGATACCAACTGTCACGGGCTGACTTCTTCTCAATCCCGTGCGGCACTTGAACCTCTCAAGTAAGCCTAAGAACAACGGAAAGAATCACGAGAGCTTGGAGAAAGAGCTTTGTATTACTTGTGAAGAGCTTACAATGCTTGGATGGTTTGGTGCAAATGAGCTCCACCCCTTATATACAAGTCCCTTCTCCATGGAAGGATCTAGATAATCTACGATCCAACGGCTATGATCAAGTGGACTAGAACCTTCCTACATGTTCTAGCCTAAGATATTTTCTATACAAGGATCTAGAGCCTCCTACACAATTTTGCTACATACAAGTTATGGAAGCTTCTAGAAATGAGGCTACAATGTGGGCTAAAGTGGGCTAGGTGAATCCTAGACCCAAATAACAAGTGACCCAAGTGGGCTAAGGAGTCATGGGCTAGACCATAAGGCATAAACCAAGTAAAAATGGATCAGCCCATGACACATAGTAGAGAAACAAATAAGCTTGGGCCTAGATAGTTGTAGTGCTCTTATTTTGTGAGGTGGGTGGTAGGCTTTGTTAAAGCCCATCTTGTTGGCTCGATGCGATAAGTGAAACACGACCCACTTGTGATCCACAATAAAGAAATAAATGGGCTTTGGCCTAGTTAGTTGTAGTGCTCTTGTAATTCAGACTTTAATTTTGATGGCCTCATATCCCACTAATAAAACTAGTCTCGAGTATACTAAAAAGAACTGTTGGGTGATTTGAGAAAAGTGTCTTGTGACCCATAACTTACTGTTTAAACCCAAGAAACAAGGTCCTTGCTTTAATGAGGGATACATGGAATGGATGCATCATCTTACAAAGTCCACACAACGATTTTCTCTGCTTACTTTGTCTACTCAAGTGCTTAACCAATATTTTTAAGGGGAGCACTACAGTACGTCCTGGCCCCACAGAAAATAAGTCGTTTTAGCCGGTTTTAGCAAGTAATTACGGTTTTACTCCCAAGGCGCCGTCATCAGAAACTCGGATAGAAATGTAAAGAAACTTGACAAAACTATAAAGTTTAAAATAAAGCTAAAGATAAAAATAATTAAAAGTAGACAAAACTGAAGTGAAATGGACGAAACTGAAATGAATTAAATAGAATCGTAAACAATGCTCAATAACTGAGCTATTACAGAAGATTTGCAAGCACCGAAGCCTAAAAACAAGATACATAATTGTGATACATGAGCAATGGACACAAGCACACCTTGAGACGGTCGTGTCACCTAAAACAAATAAAAAGCATTGCGAAAAGTAACGCAAATGCAAGAACGATAATGCATTTGTGTGCTATCCTTTAACTATTTAGTATTTCTTCATTTTCATATTTCATTTGTCTCGTTGTTGCAATAATTGTGGCCCATCCTTGCATTGTTTCCTCGCAAAAAGTATGGAGGTTCTTCATTGGCCCGTACGAAGTAGCCGCATTGAGACCCATGAGGTTGTGGGCACCAGAAGAAATCTCTACATGGGTTCTTTGTGTAAGGACCTGCTGTTCTCATCACTCGTATCCTTCCACAATTATAATATATTGGTCGAGACTCGGTATTACGATGGAATTGGTGGGAGGAGTAGTTGAAGGATGTATGTGACATGGTGATAATGAGAAGTTGGGGATATTTGGAAGGGGAGAAAATGATGGAAAGGAGGTGTGAATGGCATATCTGATTGTGCAAGAGTGAGTTGGTGTATAAGTTGAAGAAGTGAATGGGTGGTTGATTGTTGGACATAGATGGGGAGTAAATTGTCCGTAATGACAGGTTTAACTACTATGAAATCAAAAAGCAAGTATGAGCTGAGTAACACAGAGAAGAAAGCAATGAATGTGGTTATGAGTGATAAACGTACATGTCAATATAACAGATAAAAGTATAAAGCCAATAAACATTAATTATAACCAGGAAGATGACATTGTCAAACATCTGAACAAAAATCATACAAGTTAATTGTTTTGAAACCACATTTAACATTACAACCACAATAACATTCACCACATATATTACCCAACAGAAACCGGTCAGTTATTTAAAAAAAAAAAAAACCCACAAAACCACGGAGAGATCAGTATGGACCGCCCTGCTCAAAGCTAATGACCCTCACAAGCTGAAAAGACCGTAGGCATCTTCTTCTTCTTCTTGACGAAAACCTCCTCATTGTTTCCCTGAGCTTTGAAGTTGTTCATATCTTCAAGAAGGACTTGCCTGGGGCCTTTGTATGTGGAACGACCAATGAAATTAGCAACTCATATCCTAATTAAATCTTCATTGATCTTTATCTTCCCTTCAGGTTGGGGGGAGGGGGGGATAAGCTCTCTCAGATGTGCCATGTAAAAGCACATAAATGCTCCACAATCATAGCTGGACAAAGAAGAAGATATTACTGGACATATGGATAGAAACTTAAATAGGAAAGAATGAAACATAAGAGTGCAAACATTATTTTTTAACTTGTCTTGGAATGTCATTGGACTGACATTGTTTCTTTCATGGAAGAAGCTACCACCTTAGGTGATCCATGAGCATGCCTGATGGGTAGAGAAGCTGCAACCTTGGGTGATGCATGATCAAGCCTGATTAAAGTTGAAGATACTTGAACTGGAGACTTAAGAAAAGCAATAATGTGGTAAGTTGATGTAAGAACTAAATGAAAGAATTCACCTATAAGATTCCTAGGCGAACCTCCCTGCCTATGGCATAGTATTTTCGTAATCAAGTATGGAATTATATCAAGAAATAAGTGCTAAATGGAACCGACACTACGCCATATAAGAAAGGTAGTTAGTTCAGGCAAGAGGTATTCGTTCCCCCCTCTTTAGGTGTCGGCATGAGTCCCAAATAAACTACCCACCTCCGGAGGCTTGTTGGGTGCGGCCTACACTCACATAAACAAGCAGATAGAATAGATTAGCAGATTGTACAAGACATAAACATAATAGACAGAACAATGTGTAATGCAGGTTGCAAACCATTCAAGAATGTTGTAAATCCTTGCTGGGTGCTTTAGGATTTTATCCGGAAAGGGTTAAGGTGCTTTAGGTTTTTATCCAGATAGGGTTATGGTCTATGTGCTCTTGAGTTTTATCCAATTATGATTTACAAATCAAGTGCTTTACATTTCACTTATTAGTTTCAAAACGGACCATGTTGCTAGCTAGGTTTATGGTTTAAGATTGAGCTTCGACGGGATTGGATGAATTTGACTTTTTTATGACAAACATATCGTGTAAAATATGTAGTTAACATGAGTTTACATTGTTGAAGTTGTACAATTTGTATCATAACATATTTTAGAAAAATGAGCTTCTCCAACATGGGAATAAGTATAATATTTCATATTGAAATTATAAAGTTTAGAGATTCTCAATAATTTTTACATTGTTATCTGTTTTCTGTTTCATGTTAACCAAAGGCTCAAGACTTATATCTGCCTTTAACCTATGTGAACATGGTTGTTTCTCCTTTACATTTGACTCATAGTTTAACTTTGGGGTATTTGGGGTATAATACACGTATCTACATATTTATAAATATTTAATGTCTAAATATTTTTTTAGAATATTAAAATAAAACAGAGTACAACACTTGGATACTTAGTTTAATACGTTAAATGTGAAGATGTGGCGACACACATTAATTCCACAATCATCCAAATTGAAACATATTGTTTTAGGAGATAGGTAACACAATATTGCCGGTTACCTTCACTCTTATAGTGGACAATCATACTTATGTGGTTCACAGGGCTACAGTTGATGACGGCTTCATATACATTGAACATAAGGTACCACACTTTGAATTGGTAGTATCCACTTATATAATCCAATTTACATTGCCTATATATTGTAGTATTGGTATAGTAGGTACGTGGTTATGGCATACACTTGCCTATGGTACTATCACACTTATATATTATGGGAAGGATCCACTGACCAAATTTTATCACACTTAAATATTATTGTATCCGCTTCCATGCTTGAATTACAATGTGTTGTATAGTACATGTATGTGGTAATTGTTAGGTGAGCAAATCCTCATGCGGATGGTCATTGACCAATAGCTATCATAAGTACATTACAGATGGTATTCACTTGTCATATATATGGAAGATTCATACTTGCATTATAATGTCTTGTATTGCATGTATGAAAAATTCATGTTTGCATTATAATGTATAATAAATCTTACATTTTTGTGGGATTGTTAATTGAGAACATCTTCTTAAAGATGTTTATTGACCAAAATATATCACACATACATATCTACATGTTATTTTGAACGAGAAGGACAATATGATATAAAACTATGTCAAATGTACTCTCTGGACTGTTTAATATTTTATCTTGAAGTTCTTGAATTCTATCCAAAGTGTCTAAACATTTTTCTACAGTAAATCAATGTTAACTATGTTTCTCTTGTTAATTTTTGGTGGTATAACATTAAATTTCGCGTGTTTATGATCATTATTAGGCATTGAGCCGTAACAAATAAAGTTAAGAATTTTTGTATGCAGCCATGTTCTACACTAGGATCGTGTATGAAAAGTTCGAGGAGCAAGCAGTGAAGGCAAGACACTACAAATCTGTTGACATTCAACAGCTACCTGAATATGAAATGGATGCAATCTATGTCACAAGGGAGAAAGAAAGGGCATCTCTGGTAAGTTCATACAATACACTGTCTGTTATTGTCGCTTTAAAATTTTATCTTCTTGTTTTAGGTTTCTTCCCAGATCTGCAATTGAAATATCTGATGTCCTTTATTTACTGAGCAATTCTTTCTAGTACTTAGGTTATTTTTCTCAGTATTTAATGTTTCTATCTGAAATATCAAATGAAATATCTGAGTGGCTTGAATTTTGTTCTGTCATCACACCATTCTATGCCAACGAGATAATAGCATGCTCTATTGTTTCTGCATGAGGTTTGAGTCATCACTGATGGTTTGTGGCTAGATTACGTTTGTGCTCTTCCATAAAGGAGTTCAATTCATTCCGGAAATGTTGTTATCGAATCGTTGACAAAAGACGGATAGTGACTTCTACATGAATGATCCAACCATGAAGGACCCAGAAACAAGACGGTGTGACGATCCGAAAACCCGTGGGATTACATGAAGGTAAGAATTAAGTTGATTGGTGACTTGGGTGGAACATCACAAGAGGCTTACGACTATTGGCGAGAACATGTCGACTTGATGATAGGGAGTCTCAAGAACATTATTTTGAAGCAAGAAAATGAAGAGCTTGTGGTTAATGTCAACTCGCAAGAGTATGCTCACGTAAGGTCTCCATCCAAAGAGGATACAAAATCCAAAGGGAGCTTCAAAAATATTCAAAATTAAGTGCGGGAGATGTCAAGAATATGGACACAATCGAACTACATGCCCGAATACTCCATTTGGTATTTCCGATCAAGATGTCGGACAATCGCAATCGCAAGCCCTATCTCAACCAACATAACAAACGATGATTTCCAACGTCAAATACAACTGGTATGAGAGAATGAGTGACCAATACTCTTTCGGGGGTGTTGGGGATGATTGAGTTTGATTTATTCAAGGATTATATTAAATGTTTGCATGTTTTTGTTAAGTACCCTGACATTTTTATCATTTATTTGGTTCTTTTTGTCTGATGTTTTAGTGTGTTATCTGGTTTTTATGTGTGTTTATCAGCTGTTGTGAACTTTTGACAATTTATGAATCCGTTTCTTTGCATTTTTATATGATTCAACGCTTTTAAGCACTGGGGATGGTGACATGCTATAACCGGTCACTTCCCCATCAAATTCCGCATTTTTTTTTGTCTTTTCGTGGGGGTGGGGGGGGGGACCACAACTATTTTATTTGCGCCCCACCTCCATGACTTACACTAGAGAAACCCTATTTTCAATGGTGGACATAGAATTTGAGTCAAGCGGTCGGGGGGGGGGGATTAATTGAATTAGTTTTTGAAAAAAATGCAATATTGTACATTATGTTAATTTCTTTTTGAGCATATCATTTGAAGAATTATGCCATAACAACTTTTTCATCAGGTTTATGTTGAATCAAAGAAGTCATGATTGGACTACACGATGTTTTAGTTTTTGTCTAATTATAATAGATTGATGTTAATTTTATAAATTGAAAGGACCAATCTGGTAAATTTTTCGACTTTCAGGAGGCCATAGGTTATAGGTAGTATATTTGAAAAACACTTAAGTATCGAAGGGACTAAAACAAAGTTACAGAACTCAGGAGGGGCCGTGCCCCCCGCCCAACCCTCTCTCTGTTCGTCAATTAATATTTCTGATGACTAACTTGTTTTTCGGGGCATTCTCTAAAAATTAATTAGTTACTACATATGTTTCTTCTGTTTCTTTCTCAATCATGTTTTAATTTGTTACTGTTCACTGAGTCATTTTGACCCGGTAGTTAACTAGCTGCTCAGAGTCAACACTCCGCATATTGCTATTAAGTTGTGCAAGGTCCCATTCATTGGTTCAATTGCACCATAAGATTTTGAATTGTGAAATTATTATTCTCTGGCAAAACATTAATCAATTTAGAACCTGGATTAGTGGGCACCCAAGCGTTTTTTAGTCGAATGCTTTCTCCATTGTTAATTTCCGTCGCAAGCCTTGCTCAAAAATTTCCCTCCCAACATGGATACCTCGCCAAGCAAAATAGGGGTATAACCAAGATCCACTTGCATGAAATCATTAGAGGGGAAGTATTTAGCTCTAATAACTTTGCTACATAACAAATTCTTGTTCTGCATGACGTCATCCTTATTTTGCAAGAAGGGAAATATTAAACTTCTTTAAATTCTTGAATTTGCATGCCTCCAGCTTCTTTTCATAGTTGCATTTTGTTCCAAGCAACCCATGTAATTCCCTTATCTTGATTAGCTTTGCTCTACCAAAACCTTTGAATCACCATCTTCATCTTTTCGTAAGTTTCAGTGGGTAGCTTGAAGTAGAATATACGCATAAGTGGGGAGGGCTTGAGCAACTGCTCTGATCATTACCTCTTTACCTGCTACTGATAAATTTCACTCCTTCAATCCCTTCAGTTTGTTGATTACTCTCTCCGTAAGATTGTTGAAAGTAACCTTCTTGTTTCTACTCATGGTTGTATGAAGGCCCGTGTATTGATCATGCTGACTCATCAGGGATCTCTGCTACAAGCAACACACTTTATCTAACTTTATCTGGGACGTTTGGAGGGAAGACCACAATCGACTTGTCTATATTCATCAGTGGTTCATATGTTTTTCGTACTATTGTAACATTTGTAGCAAGGTTCCAATATTGGATGTGTCAGCCTGTGTAAAAAACATATAATCCTCAGCAAAAAGTAGGTGGAAGACCACTTGTCCTACTTGAGAAGCAGTTACTACCGCTAGTCTCCCTTCCTCAACTACGGAGGCAACTATCTCAAAAGTATTTATGTGCAAAGAAGAAACAAATGGGTGAGACAGGGCAACCATGTCGAAGACCCCGCTCCGGATCGATGTGACATGTAGGGGACCCATTCCTTAGAATGGAGTGAGACAATGTAGACACACAGTTGAGAATAAGGTTTCGGAACCTTACTCTAAAAATCCTAGGTGCAAAAGAACTTCACCGAGATACTTCCATTCAATTCTAGTGTAAGCCTTACTCATGTCAAATTTTAGAGTCAAGAACCCCTTCTTCCTTTTCTTTATAGTCTTTCGAGAATGAAAGACTTCGAAAGGTGTGAGTATAAGTCTTTGAGGGAACAAAAGGACTTTGATTGTCACAAATCAACGTTGGGAGAACACTTTTGAGTCCATTAGCAATGCATTTCGAAACAATAATATAAATAAGAGTGCAAAGACTAATGAGACGCTACTGACTTAATTTTCTGGGTTATTTCGTGTTAGGAATGAGGGCGATAATTTTATGATTGTGCTTCTCAATCGAACCACCCTTGTCCAGGATCTTCTGCACCTCTGAAGTCACTTCTCCGCCCACAATACTGCACTACTTCAGAAAAAAACTGCTTCATACCCATCAATATAGTAAGCAAACACTTGAAAATAGCAATAAGTAAGATACCCTCAGATACTAATAAGTAAGACTTCACTTTGTAGTGGCAAATGGGTACTAGCTCAGTGTGGTTGAGCATTCGAAGCTCCTGCACGATGTCCCAGATTCAAACCCGGCTATATGGATTCAAAAAGAAAAAAAAAAAATCAGTTATGATGACTACAGACCGTCTCGTACAGAGTCAATTCGTTGACCCTAAAAGCACTAGTTTTATAAAATGTTCTGATAATGATTAGTTTATAAACTACCACTCCGTTACTTCTCTTTCTCCCCCTATTGACTTTTTCACTCGTACTTGGGTCACTTTGACCTGACAACTTGGATGGCAAAACGATATCATTTTTTGATAAATTTTCCATGGCATTACAGAGTAACACTTATTCCACAACACCATAAAAGAATTGTCAAAAATTTGCTTCGTTTTGCTATTCAAATCACCGGGTCGAAGTGACCCTGTAAATAGTGACAAAAGTCAAAAGGATAAGAAAAAGAAGAAATAGAGTGGTTCATATCACATGATGAACTAGGACTTTATCAGGTGAACAACTCTTTTGACTGTGGAGGACAAAGAATGCTGATTCTGAAACAAATAATTAGAATTGTTGATTTTATTCTTAACTACCGTGCTTATTTCCGTTCTAAATATCTAAAAAAAGCATAGCACACCATTGTTTTGCCATAAACTCATGATAGGGACCCCGCGCCAATTTTGTTTGACTTTTGAGAGTTTCAACAATGCAGTACCACATGATATGCCATATGCCCATAACCATAAGCTTCCCACATGATATTCACAACCATACATAAAATCAGGGAATTAATTCCAACATCCTAAGACAATTTTATCCTTCAAGTTTGATAGAAAACAATTTCACCCCTTCTACTATAAGAAAATATATTTTTACCCATTTTAGTTTGGAAAAAACACTTTCACCCCTCTACTGTCCCAATCTTCAGGACTCTTGCACCCTCATTTGTGTGATCATCATACTCCAAGAGGGCGAATTTTTCCATAAAACTATTTTCACTGCCGAACCCCCACTCCTAGAATAACAACATCGCAAAGGATCCACAAATTTAGCACATTAGAGGGGTAAAAGTGTCATTTCTCAAAATAAAAGGATTGAAGTTCCTTTGCACTAAACACGAGAGGGTAAAATTGTCTTTTACCTATTCTAATATTGGGAAGTCCTGGATAAAATCTGTAACAGCTAGAAAAGACCAATTCATACAAAATCCCCCAATTTGCTGACGCTTTCTCGCATCCACCCTCACCCACCGCCGGCAAATCCCTCCCTTTCTTCGTCCCACACCGCCTGCCACGTGTCTCCGACGCCACATACGGCGATAGTATTTGTATGTATTTCTTTCTTGTTCCCCCAAAATATAATTACCTCTCATAAATATCCTTTATTCCTCTGCGAACTGTAACGTTGCAGGTTCGCTCGCCTTTAATCCTTTCGTTGAATCATTCATTGCCGTTGGATCAATCTCGTCTTTCGCGTGATAAGCCGAGAGAGAGGTTGAGCAGCTTTTTTGTCCTTTTCAGGAGAAGCTTACCTGATTCTTTTTCTTTTGTGGGTGAGAATTGCCTGCCGACTCCTTCCTTGTTGCGATCGCGCTTAGGGTTTTTTTGGTCTCGGCGCTTCAATCGCAGTTGGGTCCTCCGTTCACGCCCAAGATTTCTAGGGTTTTTATCTGGTGTTCTGGACGTAATCGCCGGACGTCGCCATGTCTGGCCCGCTCGATCGGTTCGCAAGGCCTTGTGAGTTCTTTTTTTTCCCTGATCAGCTGTGTCTTTTGGTGTTGGAATTGAGGCTGTGTCGTTCGATTACCATAGAACTCTCACATTTGATAACCAAAAAACATATGAATTCCAAGAATAGAAACACAAAAGTAATAGAACGACACAGCCTCAATTTCATAGGTGTTTTGGTTATCGAATGTGAGAGTTCTATGGTAGATACGATAATTCATCAAGTTCTTGTATGTAATTTGAATAATTAGGTCTGAGATCTTGTGTTTTTGGGTCCTTTTACTGTCAACGGTGCCTGAACTGCCATGAATAGCGGATTGGTTTTGCTCTGTATCTGATCATGATATCATGTTATGGCATAGATTTATGCATAGTGTGATTGTATGGTTTGGATGATTAACTTTTTGTGATTCTTTCTTCATCAATTGGGTTTGTGCTGTCAGTTCCTGGAGGCTAGAGAAGTGGGGAATTAGCTTTACTTTATGTTTTCTGAAGTTGGGAATATGTTGGATCACCGTCGTGTCATGATTCTTATTTGTTCTCTGTTGGCAGCTATATGTCATTTGCGTTTTGTGCATTTGACTTGCAAGTTCTTATTTTTCTTTGTTTGGTCTGCGGCTAAGGACATGAAAGAGGATTTTTAGCAATCTTGTATAAATGGGAGTGTGTCTAAAAACCTGTTGATATGATGCCGTAATGCTGGGTTCTCATTCACGATATTTTAACTAGTAGCCTTGCATTTTAGAGTTTGATTTACTTTTGATCAAAAGATGAACAAGAATGCTTGAATCGCGTGAAGTAACCATGTACAGCGAATTTCTCGGATGTTTAGAATTTGCACTCTTGCTGACTTGATGCTCTATGATAGGCTTCGAGGGATCGTCGGGTAACGATGAGAAAAGGGAAAGGAAATCTGATTTTGAGAACTCCGAAGACGATAAAAAGACGAGAATGGGCTCCCTGAAAAAGAAAGCACTAAATGCATCGACAAAATTCAAGCACTCCCTCAAGAAAAAGAAGAGCAATAAAAGAAAGAATGATGGTCGCGTAAGCTCTGTTTCAATAGAGGATGTTCGAGATGCTGAAGAGCTGCAGGCTGTCGATGCCTTTAGACAGTCATTGATATTGGATGAGTTGCTACCAGAACAACACGATGACTATCACACGATGTTAAGGTACTTCCATCTCTTTCTCCTTTAGTTTAAGTAGTACATGCAGAATCATCGCAGGAATGTTATGTGATGGTAAACTGTAATTTCTGTAGTTGTCGCTCGTGTTTCTGCTTGAGCTGGAATTTACGGAAAGTAATTTTCATCCTCATGCAGCTTGTGACTAATATGACGAGTTCCTTCTTTATGTCGAATATAAGCAGTTTATTTGGACTAGCAAAGAAGATCTAGCCTTTTCTATTAATAGACTGAAGTCTTGGGTATTAGCTTCATGCATGTTCACTCTATCTAATAGAAGGAATATACGCCCGAAGCGTCTGTCACACATCCAGAAGTCATCACTATTTTGTCCTTCTAGATGATGATTAACTGACATGCATTGTGGATACCATATTAAGCAGTCACATCTTGCAGTTAATGGTTTCAACTTTCAGGCTCAGCCGTTTTACAAGCTCTTAATAATGATCTATGTTTTGCTGAACCATTTGATTTTAGGTTCTCGTGCTTAAAGCCATGATACACTCATCTACATTTAGTACCTTATGTTACATGCACGCTGCGAGTATGTGCAGAAAATATGATGCATAGTGCCATTTGATTTTAGGTTCTCGTGCTTAAAGCCATGGTGCACTCATCTACATTTAGTACCTTATGGTATTGGTACCTTATGTTACATGCACGCTGCGAGGGTGTGCAGAAAATATGATACATAGTGCCCTTTGATTTTAGGTTCTCGTGCTTAAAGCCATGGTACACTCATCTACATTTTGTACCTTATGGTATTGGTACCTTATGTTACATGCACGCTGCGAGGATGTGCAGAAAAGATGATTACATTGCTAAAAAGTCAAACTTTTAAGGCAATAAGTACAATTTGTGACTTCAGAGGAGTAGCAGTCAGTAAACAGCCATCTGTGAAAGTTTTAGTCATGTCATCATAAGGACCCGATTCTTGGTATTCTACAGACTTCAGATATACATTATCCATTTTCAAATGCTTCGGTGTAGTTGCTACGGAGTTACATGTAGTATCAACTGGTCATTGTTCTACAATAACTCCAACTTAGGATTTGGAATTCAAAGGTTTAAAGGTTACTACACTGCGGGGGGGGGGGGGGGGGGGGGGGAGGGGGGGGGGGAGGGGAGTTTAAGGGTTCAAGATGTAGTCGTTATAACGGCGACAAAGAACTAGAGCTTACATACTGACTAAGTGTTTGAAACCTTTCAAGCACATTCTTGTCCTCTTAGCTGTTGTACGTTGTTTCACCCTTTTTGTTCTTTGACTCAGTTTGTCGCTACAGCAATATGCTTCTTTGTCCTTTCTAAATAATTTTATTTCATTTGCTCTGGTCATTGTTATGCATGGTAGTTTGAACTTGCTTATGGTCCAAATTGCAGATTTTTAAAGGCTAGGAAGTTCGATATGGAAAAAGCCAAACAGATGTGGGCTGATATGATCCAGTGGAGAAAAGAGTTTGGCGCTGACACTATTATGGAGGTATTACAGATGAGAAGTTGTCCTTGCTTCTGAGTTCAGTTTCCATCAATTATTTTTGTATCGTGGCATTTAACGAGATTGTGTTTGACAGGATTTTGAATTCAATGAGTTGGACGAAGTTTTGAAGTATTATCCCCAGGGTAATCATGGTGTGGATAAGGAGGGAAGACCTGTATATATTGAAAGATTAGGAAAAGTTGACCCGAACAAACTTTTGCAAGTTACCACGATGGATCGTTATGTAAAATACCATGTCAGGGAGTTTGAGAAGACCTTCGCCATTAAATTCCCTGCTTGTACGATTGCTTCGAAAAGGCATATAGAATCAAGCACAACAATCTTAGATGTTCAAGGAGTGGTATGTCGTCTCCTCTATCCTCCCTTTGAGACTTAGAAATCATGGAATGCACCATAACTAGTATCTTATTGAGATATCTTATTGTTTACTCTTCAGGGTTTGAAAAATTTCACAAAGAGTGCACGCGAGCTTATAATGCGACTTCAAAAGATAGATGGTGACAATTATCCTGAAGTAAGATTTTGTCCTATCCTCAATTTTATTGCGACGGTCACAATTGGAATACCATCAAGTGCTAATTTTATATTTTGCCTTCTTCCTGCAGACTCTCAACCAAATGTTTATCATCAATGCTGGCCCTGGCTTCAGACTGTTGTGGAATACCATCAAGTCTTTTCTAGACCCCAAAACAACTTCAAAGATTCATGTATGTGGATTCTTTTTTTGTAGCATTATCTGACAGTACCATGATGCTGTTGATACTTACTATGCTACTTTTGATGTAGGTTCTTGGAAACAAGTACCAAAACAAGCTCCTTGAGATAATTGATGCCAGGTGCTGTGATTTTACCTTCAGTTTACATATCCACGTCTGTTTCTAGGAGATTTGGGATGTATATTTGACATTGTGTGTCCGTTTCAGCTGTTGTGCTCAACTCACCTAATATATAAGTTTTTTTTATGCGACATTCTCAGTGAGTTGCCCGAGTTTCTTGGGGGTACTTGCACGTGTGCTGATCAAGGTGGTTGCATGCGATCTGATAAAGGGCCGTGGCACAACCCAGAAATCTTGAAGGTTAGTGTATGCCTTGTGCTCTTCTAAAGCATGTAGTACAACTTACAACTATAGGACTTCACGTGTCTTCTGTAGTAGCTGTAGTTAGTGTTTCATCTGGTCTGACTGAAAATGATCTCCTTCACGGGGTTCTTATTTCAGATGGTTCTTGGCAGTAAATCACAGCGTCCTAGACAAGTTGTGAAAGTTCTAAACAGTGAAGGCAAGGTGGTTGCTTATGCTAAGCCTAGTGACCCGATGGTATTACGTTTCGACCCTTTCAAATTCTTGCAATTTACATAGTTTGTAGCAAGTTTTGCTGTTTTCAGTGCTTTTACTATTATTTGTATCTATTGCAAGCAGATCAAAGGTAGTGATACATCAACTGGTGAATCTGGATCCGAAGCTGAAGACATTGCTCCACCAAACATAACAAGGAGTCTTAATCACATTCGGTTAACTCCCGTTCACGAAGAAGTTAGTCTTAAGTTTCACTTGACAATGACTCAAGTCAGTTTAAAAAATTCGGTCACAGTTGCCCGTGTTGCTAACAAGTTGCTATGAATGTTTATGAACAGGGAAAGGGTATTGGAAAGTCGAGCTCTGCTGGTGACTTGACAGGCTATGATGAATATATTCCCATGATTGACAAGGCTGTTGATGCTAATTGTAGCAGACAACCATCGTTTAAGAAACTTTCAGTCTCTACGGGTTAGTAAGCCTAACTTGCCAGAAGCTGCAATTTTGTTGTCTTGTTTTCGAATACAGACAGATATGAGAAAGGTCTTCAGATCTTATACCTTTGATGGGTTGTTATTGACTGAGATGATCTTAGACTAACTCTAACCATAGGTTTTCTCCTTGCCTTTTCCCTCAACTACATTATTGTCTTCAACTGAAGAAATCCCCTCATCCAATTAAATCCTATTTATTTTTACACCATCAAATTAATAATTAAATCCATAAATTAGTAATAGAAAATAAATAAATAAGTAAATAATGAAAAAAATATGTAAAAATCCTAAACTATAATAATAATAATAATAATAATAATAATAATAATAATAATAATATATAATTTTAAAACAGTATTTACAGAAAAAATTGGCACATTGTTATTTACTTATTTTCATACAGAAAGAATAAATAACCAATTACCGCAAAAATGAAAAACAAAAATTACCACAAAATGAAAAAATAACAATTAAAGGAATTTATATGTTTATGTTATTTAATTGAAGGTCTAAAATACCATTATTTTTTCAATAAAAATAACGTTATGATTAAGTGATACAAAATATTAACGCATGTTTATACTTTATATACACAGTAAATTTATAGAATATTTTTGTCGAATTTATTTCAGAACGTAAATACATGTTTAAATGTGCACAAATGTATGGTAGTTTATTCTTGTATTTTTTAATTAAGTTATAAATTCCAAGTATTAATTTTTTAGATTGTAATTAAAAGAACCAAAACGTAGTCAACAAATGCTTTGGGGAAGCCAAAGGGACTTCTCCGCTCCCTTTCCCTTACTCCTTCCCTCACTCGGTTGTAGACGCACATTTCTTCCCCTTCCCCTTCCCCTTCCCCTTCCCCTTTATCTGTTGGAGAGCTCTTTTGATAAATAATGGAAATGTTCTTCAGAAATATATGATATTTGCTTACAGCATATGCAAAAATTAGCAGCCATCAGCCTCTTTTACCGCTTTCAACATGATGTTATAGAACTGCCCCGTCTAGCATTTTGATCAGAATTTGATTTACACCCCCAATAAATTGCTTTAACATTCTATATAGGGGCATCTCCACTTCCATTACACGCAAACGAAACGGCACCTAAGGGATTCAGCTCCAGGATGTTGGCAGCATTTATGGCCTTCTTTCTGACACTTTTCACGGTCTTTCACTCTGTGGCAAGGCGTGTGACCAAGAAGCTTCCTGCTGTGTCTGATCATGGAGAAATTGTACATGAACTCTATCTTGATGCTTTGGAGTCTGTGCCCAAGGAGGAGACTCGCCCTCCTTCTCCAACTCCAGTATTCACCGAGGCAAACCTCTTTTCTTCTGTTGTAAAAAGACTGGGTGAGCTTGAAGAGAAGGTAGACACACTTCAAGCAAAGCCGTCGGAGATGCCTTGTGAAAAGGCGGAACTGCTGCATGCAGCTGTTTGCCGTGTAGATGCTCTTGAGGCAGAGTTAATAGCTACCAAAAAGGTAAATGTCTTAGCTTTATTACAAGTACATTCTATAGCAGCTACTGTTATGTTTTTTGTAAATGCTGATATCGAAGATATGATTCTTAATGAGCCGAACTTGAGTCCTGAATCATTGACTTTAGCTTGTGTCTTTCCAGTGGGGCTTACGTTTATGAGGATCTCCAATAGGTTAGGCATATCGATCTTTTAGGTAAATTATAGAGAAGTTTGAAAATACTGGACTCCTGTAGGATAGGCACTTGTTAGGCAAAATACAAAATAGGAATCCTTTGGCGCTGATTTTTTGTTAGGCAAAATCAAATTGCCTCTCGTATTTACATGGATCACACATTCCTAAATTTTCTCACTCATTTCCAACATTTTCTCTCAACATGTTTCAATTCCTGCAATTTGATAGGTGCTCAAACTCATCAACCGTCATCTCTCTTATTTTTTCTCCTCACTGGCAATTTTTTGCCTAACCACCCCTAACCACTACAGGAGAGCACATTTAAAATAGGGTTATTGACGCTAAACCTACCTGCAAAATACATTTTGTGACACTAAACCACCTGCAGTTTCACTTTGCCACCACAACCCCCTACACTTATGTATACAGAGACACTTCACCCCAAATTATTAACGGTGTTAAAGGACTATGACGGAAGCATGGGTATTTGTGTAATTTCAACTCATAAATCAAAGAAATAAATATAAAGAGAGTAAGAAAGAAGAAAAAATAAATCTATAAAGAAAAAGAGAGAGATGATGAAGAAGGAAGAACGCAGAAAAGAAAAGACGAAGAAGATGAGGATTAATTGTCACTCTCCCTCTCTCCTACAATCTCTCTCTCTTTCTCTGAGTCTGCGCAATCTGTCCCTGCCTCTCTTTCTCATGGTCTGCTTTGTTATTTTTCACTCAGTCAAACCCTTGATGTTCATCGTGTTCTCTGGGTTTTTTCACTCAGTCAAACCTTTGATGTTCATAGCCGGGGTATCTGGAGTTCTAATCTGGGGATTTATGGGTTAATATGGAATTAGGCGATTTAGGGGGTTTACGGGTTTCATTATGGGTTCATCGCACGAAGGGTTCAATTGGGCGTTGAAAGTGGGTCAGAGACGGGGAGTTCGTGGTTGTCGTTCGGCGTTAATGGCCGAATGGAACGGCCACGAGCGGTGTTCGTGTGGATTGTCGAGGACGAAGGGAGAGGCTACGAGAGGGTTCAGGTTTTGGGTTGTCCCGTGGCGAAGGCGGCGGGTGTGGAGGGTCGGAGCTGTGAATATGGTGATGGTTATGGACGGTGAGGAAGATTGTGGCGGCGTGGGTTTCGGATCCGTGAAGCAGAAGTGGAGAGAGAACTTAGTTTTGTTTCTTCTTTACTGCGTTTGGTCTTAATCTTCATCTTCTTTTCGTTGTTCTTTTTTTTTGAAATGGTTTTCGTTGTTCTTCTTGATTATCTGTTTCTTCTTTTTTTTTTTTTTTTTTTTTTTTTTTTTTAAATAATTATTTGTTTTATTTATTAGTAGTAATTACTTAAAACCCAGTGCTTCTGTTACCTCATTTAACACCGTTAGTAATTTGTGGTGGAGCGTCTCTGTATACATAAGTGTAGGGGGTTGTGGTGGCAAAGTGAAACTGCAGGTGGTTTAGTGTCACAAAATGTATTTTGCAGGTAGGTTTAGCGTCAATAACCCTTTAAAATATCACTCATTTGAAATGCAAATCTCTGTTTTTATGTATAAGTTGTCTAAAATTAACCTAATAGTATTGGAGATGCTCTAACTGCGTTGCTGGTACGAGATGGATTTGACCTACTAGAAGAGGAAGGTCGGCTGGTGAAGAAGTATTTAGGAAATAAATTGTGTAGGGTGATATAAGCAATGAAGTGTGACATGAATAATTATCTTTTTGGAGATGCTCTTGCACATTCCTTTTCAAGTGGAAGTGTTTAGCAACATTGGCCTAGTGTGGGAGAGAGAAATTATTGGACAGATTATTGAATGTGTGGTTGAGGTGAGGAGATATTAATGGTCAAGTGCTTCCAAGTACTGATAATGGTAATGTTTTAAACATCAACATAGATATGCCCACCTTTATAACAATTGCTCCTTCATGACTTCTACTGCAAGTTGATCTTTAACAGTTGTTGAGATTTATCTTTTTCTTTTATGGCTTGTTTGATTCGATTCCACGAATTAGTTAGTAATCCATTTGCTGTTCTTATTAAGCAGGCTCTGCATGAGGCTCTAATGAGGCAGGAAGAACTTCTAGCTTACGTAGACGGACAAGCAGAAGCCAAGTTTCGGGTGAGTTACATCTTCTTCGGTTGCATTTATACATATTTCTGCTTGTGATTCCGTTTATGTAACGAAAGCATTAATTTTTTTTTTCTCTTTTTCCCGAGTGCCACTTCTTCATGAGCTTGGAAGCATCTGTATATATCAAGTTAGCTAGCTAATAGTATCTGAAAAGCACATTGTTAAATAAGCTGAAAACATCTAATTCAATATTTTCTTAGGTTAATGCTGTTTGTTTCTGATTTATATATCTTCCTTGATCTGGTGGGCAGAAGAAGAAATTTTGCTGGTAAAGGAGGCCCAGCATGGTGGAGAGAGGCTGAGGCTGCTCTAAGCTGACCTGGTCGGCTGTTTGGGATGTCGGCTTCATGGTCACCGGTTATATGGATGCATCATCCCTCGAGGTCGGGAACTGGTTGAGGATTTTCCCATGTTAAAATGAGCTCTACATGTGTGTTGAGAAATTGTGTATGATAAGGTTCCACTGTGTACATTCTTTGGAGAAATTGTTTGAAAAAATGTTGCCACTCGGTCCATGTAAGGACATTGTTTGAATTTGCTTTACTGGGTTCCTCAATCCTCTCATACCCTACCTCTTGGACTGCACTCGAGGGAATACGTGAATTTACATGTTCACAGAATTACGAATACGAGAATTTATATGTTCACTGAATTACGATACAATCTGTGTAATATCAATATCATGCAGTGAGTTGAAAGTGGTTGCTCAAAATTTTACGTGTTTTCTGCCCAAAATAAATGTGAATGAGAGGACGTGTGAGAAAGCTATCCATTTTTACCCAAAAGCTAGATTTGGCCTTAGAACGTGATAATTTGGATCAAGTAGCCGACGAATAGTACGATCCAACATTTTTCTCAAAGAACAAAAACAAACAAAAAAAATGTTTGAGAGATAATGATCAAAAAAGGAGGAGACCAGAAAAAAAGATGGCTGCTGAAAAAATAGAAGAAAAAAGATTCCTGGGCCCTAGGCCAGTAGGCCTATCTCCAGTGGTGAAGTCCGGGCCGAGCAACAAGAAGAGGGTAGCCTTTAACAACAAATTACCTGATCACTTTGACCCGGTGATTTGATTAACAAAACGATATGAGAATTTGGTAATCGTTAACGGACTCTACAATAGTATGAAAAAATTATCAAAAAATTGTATCGTTTTATTATCCAAATCAGTGGGGTGACATTGGACACAAGTGAAAGAAATCGAAGTAAGAAGAGAAGAAGCTGACGGAACGAAGACAGTATAACTCAACCAGATATGTCTTTTCTGTAGGTTTATGCTACATTATAAAAGGCAACAAGATACGTACGTTTCTGCTTTGACAACATGAAATTAGTATGAAAGGATCCTTTCTTCTCGCTATGGCTCTAGCCTCTAGGCAAGAATATCCGTTTTTTTTTCCTGTCAAAACATGAAGTATTCAACTGTTATTCATTAGATACTTTTTATGAATGCTAGTATGTACTAATAGCAGACTCCAGGGGGGAATATGATATTCTTAAATAATTCAGGGGTTTTTTCTGTCTAGTTTTCCTCCCGCCAATTCCAAAGATTTTACCCGCCTAATGAGTTTCAATTGTTTTCTCTTTTGAGAGCCGCCATAGAATTGATTATTCATTGTCAATCCAGGCTTCAATATTTTAATACCTACCCCGCTTCTCCATAACGCTGGATCTCATAAACAAATACAACCGGTCTTCGATCGTTTTGGGCGCTCTCTGCTCCTTATCCTCTCCACTCGTTGGCAACCCAGAAGTCTGAAGCCGTCCGATCCGTTCGGTTCATCAGAAGGTTTTGCCCATCAGATCAGATCTTCACAGGATCGGTATTATCTTAAGAACCCATCTTTTGTATTTCTTGATTGCACTTCATACCAGTTTCAATCAAAATAACATCTATATTCTATTTCATTTTTTGGGTTTTTGTTGTTGGTGTTGCTCTGTGTGTCTTTAGTCTGTTAATAGCTTGTCTCCATGGAGGTTGGTTTTGAGTTTGGAGTTTGTAACAGCTTGAAACTGTCGATGGGTCGGTTCTGGGTAGACCCGAGGCAGAACCGACCCGACCCATAAAGAAGTAGACCCAACCCCAGAACCGAACCGTGAAGCTCCAGAACCGAGAACCGGTGGGTCGAAACCCGCGACCTATTTGAGACCCGCGATGCCTTGATTCCTGAATGATCGAGTGCGCGGTGATAGCTATGCGATATTGACTAGTGATACAATTTTCATGTGTAACGTCAGGAGCAATTCTTAGGTGTCAGTTGTTGAATGGTGTAGAGCACCACATGTCATGCTGACGTGGTGGTCTTGGAGCAAATAAAAATTTCTAGTTTGCAGTGAGAAACCATAGGGAATTGGCAACTTTTGATCGTATTCTAAATTGTATCTCCCTTTAGCTATGATCTATACAGAGACAGACGGTGGAGATGATTAAGGAGGGAGAGAGAGAGAGATTTTCATTTTCGAAACTATCGTAGAAGGTTGAAGAGGGTTTCACGAGGGTCGAGAGAGAGAGACATTCATGGAGAGAGTTATTGAATGGAGTGGATGAGATTGGTATTGGTATGTAGAGAGAATTTAGATTGACAATGATGGAGAGAAAATCAAGGAAAAGGATAACATGGAATATTATTTTCTTATTTTTTTTGAGAAATACTTTTCTTCTTTCTTTTTGAGTTGCTGTAAATAGTCAGTATAAAGGTATAAATGGTCTTATTCAGCTAATCTCCTCACCTAAGAGAGAACTAATTTAGGGTATTAAACACCATCTTTTCACTATTTAGTAGTGGTATTAAGTCTAGTCAAGAACAACCAAACGCAATATTAAGAAATAGCTGGACTACATTTAGCCCAATGCCAACGAATACGGCTAATCCTGAAAACTGATCGTACCAAAGGGACAAAGGCAGAGGGAAGGATGGGGGGGCACACCATTGTTCATAAAGGCATTTTCATACTTTTGCGTAAGTGGATGTGTGGACACCCGAGTGTCAGTGAGGTGTGCAAATGCCTCTGGGGGCATGGTAGGGGCAAGAAGTGCCCCAGCTCTTTCCTCATGGCTCATGGGGGCAGTGCATAGCACCCTTGATGGGTGCTTGGCACAACGACTTTGGGGGAAACGTGAGTAGTGAGTTTTGGATCATTTTGATGTTAAAAGTGGCGTGGTGCCAACACATCAGAGGCACTGGTGAACATGCTCTTAGGAGTTGCTGATATGACTCATAGAGGCATAAAGCACATGAAATGAAGAATTGCCATCCCTTGGTATATACATTTTTGTCCAGCCTTTTGCACTTACTAACATACAAGTATCGAGTATAATCGCCAACAAGTCATACATCTTGTCCTTCTTCTTCCATGAATCAGAACGAACCTGTTACTAGTAACATCGGTTTCATCTCATCTCCAAAGTACGAAATCCAAAACATTGAGCAATTAACCTTCATCGTCTTTATTTCAAAAGAAAGGTGTATATGAAAATATCTAAATGTGACGTGGTGTTTGAATGATGAAATCTTATTAGAATTCAGAGGCATTCTAGACCAGTATGTTACATTTGTTGCAGATATCGTAGTTCTGATGACTGGTCAAGCAATCTCATTCAAGTTTTTTTCCAGGTTTGAATTTTTGCTATGGCTGGTGACATCCCCGTAGACGTTCCTGACTGCAACCTCAATACCAATGCTGCACCGCGCCGAACTTATGAAGTTGTTGTGGCTGCAACTAAAGAAATGGGTATTGGTAAGAATATGGCATTACCTTGGAAATTGCCTAAAGAACTCAAGTTTTTCAATGATGTTAGTACAAGGACACTGGACCCCCTAAAGAGGAACGCCGTCATTATGGGTAGAAAAAGCTGGGACAGTACTCCAGTACGTGTTCGGCCTTTACCCGGTCGCCTAAATGTAGTTCTGTCTCGTTCAGAAAGCTTTGAAATTGCATCTGCAGAGAAAGTTCTCATTTGTAGAAGCCTAGCTTCTGCTTTGGAGTTACTAGCAACTCCACCTTATTGCCAGTCAATTGAGAAAGTGTTTGTCATTGGCGGTGGTGAGATTTTACGGTATGTAATTTTTTTTTTGAACTTTTGACATAATCACCATGCACTATATGTTCGTTGACATGGATACACAGGGGCGGATGCACTAAGGGGCAAGGGTAGGCAATTGCCCTCCCCCTGACTTTTGAAAATTTTCACTAGTACCCCTATTTTTATAGGATTTTAGCAAAGACATCCCTGTGAAAAATGTGTTCTTTTCCCGGCTGAAATCAAATGTTACAATTCTACCCTTTGCCTTATTTCTTGCCCCGGCTGGTTTCATTTCCTAGCTCCGCCACTGGGGATACATGAGAGTTAACAGATAATCCATGCAGTATTGATTTTGACACCGTGTCCCAAAAAGCAGATACCCACTATTATATTGTTGGTGCGATGTCAATAAAATCAATACTGCGTGGGGGTTATCTGTCAGTTCTCGTAGTGCATGTATCCTACTGTCAGCAAACATATAATGCATTGGGTTATATGTCAAAAGTTCTTTTTTTACTATCTATTTCTTTTAGGTAGATCTTCCTCTTATCTATCTCCCTTTCAACTTGTGATGTTCTTGTGCAGAGAGGGTTTGAATGGTCCCGAATGTGATGCCATCCACATTACAGAGATCGATACCTATTTTGAGTGCGATCATTTCATACCTGTGACTGTCGACACTTCTGTGTTTCAACCGTGGTACTCGTCGTTCCCTATAGTGGAAAACAATGCTCGCTATTCCTTTGTCACTTACGTCCGTGTGAGGAGGAATTCAACATCTGAACCCCTTACTCAGACCAATGGTCTGATTTGGGATAAAAGCTTGGAGTATACGAAGCTTGATGTGAAGGACTTTTCCTTTCTTCCGAAAATGATTTTCGAGAGGCACGGGGAGTATCAATATCTGAATTTAGTTAAAGATATCATCTCTACTGGCGCTCCCAAAGGTGACAGGACAGGAACTGGTACTATCTCAAAATTTGGCTGCCAGGTAAGAATATCAGCCCTAGAATGATGGTTGCAGTAAAAGGAAAATAGATGTTGAATGGACATATGACAATTCGTTGTCTTTCTTACCACAGATGCGATTCAATTTACGTAAATCTCTTCCGCTTCTAACAACCAAGGTAAGTTAGTTTGAGATTCAACACTCTTTTTGAGTTGTGATAAGCTGATTGCATATGGCTCTTGATATATGTTATTGTTTATTCTCATCTGGTGCTATGTTTTGGTCTAGACTTGTTGACTGGTAGAGTGGGGAATTCTTTGTAATTGAAAAGGTGTTTCAAACTCTACTTAGACCATTGGCTTGCTTACTTTGCTTAATAATGGATATTTCAGAGAAAAAAGCTGTTTGCCATAGTTGATTACTTGATTGTAAAACTACAAAGTACTAGCTTTTAGGAGGTAAACTAGTGAAAAATAGAAATCTGACATTTTCTACTAAAAAGTTACCTTTTTATCAGGGGTGGATCCAGGATTTGATACAGTGGGGGCTAAACTAGAAAATATCAACAAAGCAAGAATAAAATCTTAATTTTGAATATTGGGTGGGGGCTATAGTGCACATTTTCTGGCACTAAACTGAAAAAACTATACAAAACAATGGTAAAACAGGAATTTAAAAAAAGCTAAGCGGGGGATATATCCCCCTCCCCCCATTCATAGGTGTGGATCCGCCCTTGCTTTTTACCGGTCCTAAGAGAAGACAACAAGTAGCGATTCCTAAAAGATAACCTTTTTGAACATTAGGAAAAGAGGAATAGTCACCTAGAAGAAGGCAAAATATGTGGAAGTCATGACGTCTGATCTATGTCTCTGCTGTTGTTGACAGAGAGTATTTTGGCGAGGCGTTGTGGAGGAACTGCTTTGGTTCATAAGCGGTTCAACAAATGCTAAGGTAATCCTTTAGCTATTTACAAAATACCAGTATCATATCATAGCTTCCCTTCCCCTTCTTTTACTTTTATGTATATTGCATACACCATAATACATCATAACCATTCTAAACCTCTGAGCCCTGCTGAAGTCTAGTTTTGAATTGAGTCGGGAAACCTAGGAAAAACATGGAGGGAATTTTGGACATTCTTGTTGCATTTCTGAAGTTTGTGTTGGTTCACAGGTTTTACAGGAAAAGGGCATTCACATATGGGATGGCAATGCATCCAGAGACTATTTGGATAGGCAAGTAAAGTAAAATTGTAAAACTGCTAGAGCGTTCTTTGTTATGTCACCCTATAACTATAATCTAGATTCATTAACAAATGAAGTTGCAACTTTCTGATTTCAGTATTGGACTAGTCGATAGAGAAGAAGGCGATTTGGGACCTGTTTATGGCTTCCAGTGGAGACATTTTGGTGCCAGGTTGGTCAACTCAGAAATCTCCATGCTTTTAACCTGTCCGGTAGTTTCACTTTTAATCTCTGATGACTCAAAAAACTTGAATACAGGTACACGAACATGCACCATGACTACACTGGTCAGGGATTCGATCAGTTATTAGATGTTATCGACAAGATTAAGAATAAGCCAGACGACAGAAGGATAATTCTATCTGCTTGGAATCCGTCGGATCTTGGATTGGTGGCACTCCCACCTTGCCACATGTTTGCCCAGGTTGGTTTTGGAGTAGTAACTTCATTTCTTAGTAACTTTATGGTCCTTTTCATGTGTAGTTATTTTCTTTTGGCGGTTGCAGTTTTATGTAGCGAATGGCGAGTTGTCGTGCCAAATGTACCAGCGTTCTGCTGACATGGGTTTGGGAGTACCCTTCAACATCGCGTCGTATTCCCTCCTGACGTGCATGATTGCTCATGTTTGCGGTATGTGGTTCTAATTAAGTACGACTTATTATCGTTTGCTCTAAGAGTATATTCAACTTGGTACTCTAATCCATATAGCGCTGGTATGTCAGGACATGTAGGAAATCCTTTATCTTCTGTCAGCCACTCGTTCTCTTTCTTAACTGTATCTTATGCTGTATGAATGAGAGCAAGCCACATCATTTACTCAGTGCAAATAAAATAAAAAAAAATCTCCAACTACCTGTTTAGCACCTGTTTTCAGCGAGATTTGTTTGAAATATAGCATGTTTGGTATGCTGTTTTTGTGGCTGTTTAACCGCTTAGGAACACATTTTTGGGTGCTTTTCGAGCTGTTTTCTTTTCCAAGCTGGTACAAATCTATTCGCCCCCCTCTCCCCGGTTTGACTTTTTTCTCCGTGACCTGGTCACTTTGACCAGGTGATTTGGATAGCAAAATAATGCAATTTTTGTAGAGTAAAAGTTTACTCTACAAAAGCATGAAAAGATAACCGAATTGTTGCATAGTTTTGCGAAGCTAATCATCGGGTCAAACTGACCTAGTGAATAGTGTAGAAGTCAAACTGGGGAGAAAGAGAGGGAACAGAGGTATTAGGCTCTAAGACACGGGGTCATATCCAGTAGGGGACCTAGGCGGGGGCGGGCGTGAGCTACGGCCCCCGCAAGGTTGTAAACTTTCATTATTACCCCCATGATTTCATTTTTTTCATCCTCAATTGTAAATCTCAACTACACATCGAATTACAATCTATCTAACTTCATTATTCTTTTGATAAGAAGATACATATTGCACTCTCTCCAAAATCTCTTGATATATCAGAGAAATTATTATAGGATTATCCTAAAAATATAGTAGTAAAAATGTAGAGAAAATGCACACAAGAAAAATTACTGTATAAACATTAAAGGATGGCCCCTATTCGACCCAAATGCTGCTTCCGCCACTGGTCATATCATATCGGGCTTTAGTGGGGGGGGGGGGGGGGGTTATATTTGTATTATAAAGAATATGATTCTGAACTTGTGCTATTTTCTTTCTTGTTGTCAGATCTTGTTCCGGGTGATTTTGTCCATGTCATTGGTGATGCTCATGTCTATAGCAATCACGTCAAGCCTTTGCAGGAGCAGCTTCAGAAACTGCCCAGGCCTTTCCCTGTAAGTACCATCTACAAATTGCCTCTAATTTTCCTCAGTTTTTGGTGAACCTGGTTCCTGACATTACCGATTTCAAATGCAGATTTTGAAGATAAATCCTGATAAGAAAGATATTGATTCGTTTGTGGCGGCTGACTTTAACCTCATAGGTTATGATCCTCACCAGAAGATTGAGATGAAAATGGCAGTGTAGAGTTAATGCTAAAAGAGAAGCTATATAACTATGTTTCTGCAAGAAATGCTCATGTCATGCAGTTATATATGATACAAAGATCCTGAGACTTCATCCAACATCTTAAAAGACAGAAAATTGCTTATGTTTCTGTTTAAATCACCTGCTTCACTTGACCTGCTCATTATTTGCTTGCAGTATCTAGCATATTGTCTTCATTAGAGGTTCGTGTTGGATCATCTCCCTAGGAACAAATGTCATCTCTAGATGTTCGTGTTGCACTTTCCCCTCAGTAGAGGAGACTATTGATCACCTTTTTGCCTTTGGAGATTGTGGCTTTCTCCTTCCGAGTCACGTAGTACACAGCCCAGTCCCGCTACTGCTGTGTCGGGAAATTTTGCTGCATCGCAATTAACTTTTATCCAGCTTTCCGGCGGTTTGGACCATTGGCTTACCACATTAACTATCGGGACCTGCTGAATAGCATTAATTTCCACTGTTTTGGTCGTAACGAAATTAAGGTGTGACTGAATTTTATCCGTAACTTGATTGGGACTGCATCTTTCTCCTTTGAATCTCATCAGATTGCGGCAATACCATATCACCCAGCAACTAACAACCCATTTGATTCTGAAACCTGGTCCTTCTTTGGTAAAAACATGCTCGATCCATTCCTTAGCACTTGCTTGGCGAGTATTTAATCCTTCCGACCCCAGAATAGTTGTCCAAACGGCAAAATTGCAATCCATAAATAAATAATCCTCCGTCTCTGGGCGAGCTTTACAGAAACAAGAAGTTGTGTCCACCTGCATTCCTCATCTCCGAATTCTGGTAGCTACAGGAAGTGAGTCCCTCCACAACCGCCAACTTGTAAACAACACCTTACGGGGAATCTTGAGGGACCATAGATTCTTCAGCCACTGTCTGTTGTACCCCGTGGAGCTTTCAATTCTTTCACGTCCAGATTCACGTAACAACTTATAACCCGTTGCCACCGAATAAACACCTGTCTCGGAATGGAGCCAGTATAAACTATCAGGCGTATCTGCACTTGGAATCGGCACCTTCATGATTTCTTGAACATCTATTTCCCAAGTGTGTTGATAGCTTCCTTTCGTTCCAAGTTCCTGCTTGAATGAAATCCGAAACTTTGAGGGTTACAACTTCCGGCGCCGGGGTTATGACTTTGTTGTTATGAGGCCTCTGTAACCATTTGTCATGGAATGGTTTAATCTTGCGCCATCCCCAAGTCTCCAGCACAGCCCACTTTGGAGTAAGTCTCGACCTTTTAAAATGCCTCTAAAGGCATAAGAAATTGATGAGGAGGTTTGTGCTTCGAGAATAGAGGCATCCCTGTAGTACTTATGCTCCAAAATTCTGCCCAGTAGAGTAGACAGTTGGTCTAACAAATGCTACGCTTGCTTTGCGAGCATCGCTACGTTGAAACTTTGTAAATCTTTGAAATCAAGGCCGCCCCTATGTCGTTCCTCCTTGAGAGCTTCCCAATTGACCCAGTGAGTCTTCCTTTTCTCATTTGAGTTTCCCCACCAAAACTCTCTAGTCAGCTTCTCAATGTCTTCGCAAACCCTTTTCGGAAGTGGGAAACAACTCATAGCATAATTTGGAATCGCTTGAGCTATCGCCTTTATGAGAGTTTCTTTTCCGACCAGCGAAAGCGTTTTCTCTTTCCAGCCTTTGAGATTGACACTTATCCTTTCAATTATGCGCTGGAAGTTCGCCCGCTTTAGTCTGCCGAAAGACGAAGGCAAACCCAAGTAGCTTTCTATTAGCTGGAGAAAACTCCCGTCCCTGTTATTCCACCTTCAACATATGTAAATAGTGGTTATAAACAACTCCTACTAATTACAAATATAGTCCTCAAATAAGTGAGGTATATACAAAAACGTCCTACGACTATTACTCCCTCGCAGTCGAAACTGTAGGCGCGCCAACACTGAGACTGGATCGGAAGCGCTGGAACAAGGGCCGAGGGAGACCCTTGGTGAAGATGTCGACGTACTGATAATCAGCACGAATGTGCAACACGCGAAGCTGACCCAAACGAACCTTCTCACGAACGAAGTGTAGATCAATCTCAACATGCTTAGTACGCTAATGCTGAACAGGATTACCAGAGAGATAGACAGCACTCACATTGTCACAATACACGACAGTGGCCCGAGGCGGGGTGACACGAAGCTGAAGAAGCAAGTTCCGGACCCAGCAGAGTTCGGATACGGCGTTAGCAACACCGCGATACTCAGCCTCAGCACTAGAGCGAGAGACCGTGGCCTGTCGCTTGGACGACCAACTAATAAGATTGTCTCCGTAGAAGACACAGTAACCAGAAGTGGAGCGGCGGGTGTCTGGACAACCAGCCCAATCAGCGTCAGTGTAGGCGGTGAGGGAACCAGCAGCTGAGGCAGAGAGCCGGAGACCATGCTCAAGGGTTCCACTGATGTAGCGCAAGATACGCTTCAGGGCATGAAAGTGCGGCTCACGCGGGTCATGCATGAAGAGACAGACCTGCTGAACGGCATACTAAATGTCCGGCCGAGTGAATGTGAGGTACTGCAAGGCCCCAGCAAGGCTGCGGTATAGTGTAGGATCAGCAACCGGTGGACCAGATGTAGCTGTGAGTTTACTTCCTACCTCAACAGGGGTGGCAGTAGACTTACAGGTGGACATAGAGGCACGACGAAGAATGTCGGTCGCATACTGATGCTGAGCCAAGACCAGGCCGGACAAATCACGGGTGACAGCAACGCCCAGAAAGTGATGCAGATGGCCCAGGTCATTCATAGCATACTCTCCAGAGAGCTGGGAGACAATCTGATCCAAGACAACCGGAGACGACCCAGTGATGACGATATCATCCACATAGAGCAGGAGGTAGACGATGTGCGAGCCACGACTGTAGACGAAGAGAGACTCATCACACGAGCAACCAGAGAAACCGATAGTCTGTGTGAGGACGGTGGCAAATCGCTGAAACCAAGCACGGGGAGCCTGCTTCAGACCATATAAGGATTTGCGTAACCGGCAAACAAAGTCAGGATGGCGTGTATCGCGGTAGCCAGGTGGCTGGTGCATGTAAACTGTCTCATAGAGATCACCATGAAGAAAAGCGTTCTTGACATCCAGCTGACTGATAGGCCAAGAGCGTGTAACGGCAATGCTGAGAACAGTACGGATGGTGGTCGGTTTGACAACCGAGCTGAAAGTCTCCTCACAATCGATCCCAACCATCTGGGACTTCCCATTAGCGACCAATCGCGCCTTATAGCGCTGCAGACTACCATCAGCGCGAAACTTGTGGCGGAAAAGCCACATAGATCGCAGAACATTGGCCCCTGCCGGGCGAGGAACCAGATCCCAAGTGCGGTTCGTAACCATAGCTCCAAACTCATCATCCATGGCCGCTTTCCAGTGAGGATCCGACAAGGCTAGGATGGAGGATTTGGGAAGGGGCGAAATGGGGTCTGGTGGCTGGGCCGCTAAAGTGAGACGGGTGACTGGTTTGACGATGCCATGCATGGATCGGGTGGTCATCTGAGGAGATAGATCAGGAGGAGAAGGGGCCACTGGGCTCGGTGTGGGTGACTCAGGGGGGTCAGGCAACACAGGCACAGAGGGTACAGGAGGAGGGCGAGTGGACACAGACCGACGAACGTAGTGATGAGGAAAAGGTTCCACAAGGGTCCTGGACGGGGGAAAGCTGTGTGGGTGCCCGAGTAGGTGAGGGTGGTGATGTGGATGCCCTAGGAGGGGTAGGTGAGGGTGTGTGTGCCACATGGTTATGAGCACGATGAGTGAAAAGGGGAGACGGAAGACTGTCATCGGGATCAGACGTCCTGTGGACAGAGGGAGACACAGACCCAGGAGCGGAGAAAGGAAACACCGTCTCATCAAAGGTGACATGACGGGAAGTGTGAACTCGACCAGTACTCAAGTCTAGACACCTGTACCCACGATGATTAAGAGGGTACCCCAGAAAGACACATCGAACAGAGCGTGGTGCAAGCTTGTGAGGTGAGGTGGCAGAGAGGTTCGGGTAACACAAGCATCCGAACGTGCGGAGATGCTCATAGGATGGTGAGCGATGGTAGAGGGCAACAGTAGGAATATTGTTGCCAAGGACTTTGGTGGGAAGAATGTTATGAAGGTAGACAGCAGTCAGAAGAGACTCAACCCAGAAAGAGGCTGGAAGGGAGGCCTGAGCTAGGAGGGCACGACTGATGTCATTGATTCGACGAATCATGCGTTCAGCTTTGCCATTTTGAGACGACGTCTGAGGACACGCAAACCGGAAGACAAGTCCATGAGTAATGGCGGGAGAGTGAAAAGAGCCATTATCAAATTCTCCGCCAAGGTCACATTGAAAAGTTTTGATGGGTCGCTCAAATTGAGTTTGTACGAAGGTAGTAAATTGTTTAAATTTTTTTTTATCGCTTCGCTTTTAGGTTTAAGGGGGAAAACCCAGAGAAAATGGGTATAGTCATCTAATAGTAGTAGGTAGTATTTGTAGTGCGATTTGCTTAAGACCGGAGATGTCCATAAATCACTGTGAACAATGTCAAATGGACTTGAAGTAGAAGAAGTAGATGGTGAAAAAGGCAAACGCACATGTTTACTAATTTGACAAGCATGACAAAGAGCTCTTGAATTATGCGTGCTACAAGAGATGAAATGACTATTACGAAGCGAATCTAAAATTAGACGCCCGGGATGACCAAGGCGGTTGTGCCAAACTGAAGAAGGAAGAGCAGCAAAAGAGACAGCAGACGACGGTGGTGGGACAGACTGGAATGGATAGAGATCACCCGAACTGTTGCTCCTCTGTAAAAGAGCTCCCGATCGTAGGTCCTTTACAGAAAAACCAAAAGGATCAAACTCAACGGAAACATTGTTGTCAGTAGTGAATTGACGAACATAAACTAGGTTTTTGATAACGTTTGGGGTGAGTAAGACATTTCTAAGGTGAAGGGAACGGGAGTTGGTGGTAAGGGTGTGATTGCCGGATCCTTTCACAGGAATGCTCGAGCCGTTTCCCACAAGTATGTTAGGAAAAGGACAAGATGACGAGAGAGAGGAGAGTATACCTGACTGCGAAGTGAGATGAGCAGATGCGCCGGAATCAAGATACCAAGTCTGATCCGGAACGTTGGGTGTCATGCCAGAGAACTGAGATCCCAAATTAGTAGCAGTCGGGTAGGCAGAAGTAGATGTGAGGCCCTGCTGTCGCGCAGCCGGTGGTGGGCCGAGGAGTAATCCAACCCGGTGTCGGGGAATGGGGGCCCGACTGGGATGAAGAGGCGGGACACCACACCCACCTGCCCTGAGGATAGGCAGGCAATGGTTGGTGCTGCTGATGGTGCGGTTGAGTGCAACTGCGTCCTTTCCGACGAGACTGACGACGACGACCATGCTGGATTTGCGGTGACTTCGTAAGAGGGGTGGCGGCTGTCTGACGAGATCCTTGATACGCCGCCATTGCAAACACTGATCTTGCTGAAGCAGCCACTGGAGATTACAAAGAAATTGAGCTAATGTGGAAAACAACTCACAACCTGTTGGGACCCACAAACACCACTTGATTTCAATACCAAACAAACCAAACCTGATTGTTGGTTTGGCAATCATGTGACGATCAAGGTTCGAGGGGCAGCAGAACGTCACTGGGTGAAGAACAAATCGGCGTCGAAGTAAGGTGGAGTAAGGTCACTGGGTATGGATCTCAATAGCAAGGGGTTTATTCGGTGAAATGCAACCAGGACCTGTTCGTGGTTGAAGATATCGTCAAAACCGGGTCTGGTTTCCGGTTCGGACTCGAAGCCGGGTCGGAGCAAGGTCGGAGCAGGCCGAAGCAAGGACGGAGCAGCGGCGACCTGAAGCAGAGCCGGCCGGAGAGGTGAGCGACGGTGAAGAACAGAGGAGAAGAAGATCGACGGCGACTGAACGGGCCGGAGGCAGCCACACCAGGAGTAGCAGCGTGACCTGTGCGGAGGCTCGACGGCGGAGAAGAACCGAGGCAAGTAGAACGCTGCCGTAGATTTCTCTGGCGACGTGTGCGAAAGCTGGAGGAGCGGTGGCGGCGGTCGTCCGGAAGGGAGGACGACACTGCTGCCTGCGGTGGCGTGAGGCCGGCGACGAGAGGAAAAAACAGAGACCTAGGGGTGGAGGTAAGGCGGAAGCACGGTGGTAAGGGTGATTCGAGCGACCTGGAGCAGTTCTCGCGACGGCGACGGCGGGGATGGTGCTGCTAGGGCTCTGATACCATATTAGCTGGAGAAAACTGCCGTCCCTGTTATTCCACCTTCAACATATGTAAATAGTGGTTATAAACAACTCCTACTAATTACAAATATAGTCCTCAAATAAGTGAGGTATATACAAAAACGTCCTACGACTATTACTTTCATGTTGATAAATTTTAACTCCAAGCAAGCCTGTAAGACATTGTTGATCAAGATTGCTAACATTGTTAGAAAAAACAACTGCAGACTTTTGAAAGTTTAGAGATTGGCCAGACGCCTTCTCGTAAGATTCTAACAGCTGTAGAAAGGAAACAAGCTCATTGGTCGTTGCTTTAGTGAAAATCAAACTATCATCAGCGAAGAGAAGATGTGACACGACCGGGCCACTCCTTGATGCAGCAAGACCCGACAAAGTCTCTTCCTGGACCGCTCTTGTCAAACTCCTCGAGAGAGTCTCACTAACTAGCAAAAACACATAAGGAGAGAGTGGACAACCTTGGCGAAGTCCTCTCTCCAGAGTTATCAGCCCTTCCGTCTTTCTGGTTAACAATCAAACTGTAAGTAGCCGAGGAGACACAGTTCATTACTAATTCAATCAATTTGAACCCAAATACCATGCGTTCCATCACTGCCCTGAGGAAATCCCACTCAACTCGATCGTACGCTTTGCTCATGCTTAGTTTTATGCCATACTTCCAACTTTTCCCTTTTGTTTCGTCATTGTGTGCAACAGTTCAAAGGCGGCTAGAATGTTTTCACTGATCAGCCTTCCCGGGACGCACGCACTATGATTCTCAGATATCAGGTTAGGCAACACAGTCTTCAAGCGATTAGCAAGAGTTTTTGTGACAATCTTTTAAATCGTTGAACAAAGGGAAATAGGCCGAAGGTCTGCGACTTTGCGTACCTGTTTTACTTTGGGAATCAACGCTATAAGTGTGTGGTTGTACGCACTGATATCTTTTCCTTCGTTAAAAACACCGAGACAAATATCAGTAACCTCGTTACCAATTGTGGGCCAGAACTTCTGATAAAACAAAGGAGGGAATCCGTCCGGTCCATGTGACTTTTCCGGAGCCATTCCTTTGAGGTCCTGCAGCACTCATCCGCTGTAAACGTTTCAGCCATTCTTGACCGATCCGCCGCGTTCAGAATTTCCTCAACAGTTTCGAGGAGGTGTTCCATGTCAGCACGAGATGGATTGTTGCTCATAAAAATATCAGAAAAATACCCTTCAAGTGTTGCGACAATCTGTTGATCTTCCTCAACCCACAACCCATCTTTTGTTTCAATTCCCCTTATTGTATTTCTAGCTCGCCGAATGCTCGCCTTTCGATGATTTTTTTTGTATTATTATCCCCGTATTTGAGCCACAACATCCTGGACCGTTGTCGCCAAAGAATTTCTTCGTTCGCCAAAACTTTTGCAATATCGTCTTTGCATGCCTTAGATTCGGCCGGTACTTTTGTGGTTTGACGAAGGGACCCGAGAGTCTCCAGTTTGCGACGCAAGGACCGGAGCTGAGTCTTAATACTGCCAAATGAAACTTTTTTCCACCTTTCAAGTTTGTTCGCCACACTCTAGAGCCTTTCCGAGACACTAACTGCTGACCCCCACCACTCCTCTACAACTCTTGCGCAATCCTAACTTTGAAGCCAAACTGTCTCGAAATGAAAACGACGGCTGCCACTGTTTCTTGCCGCTGTTTTCGAGTCGACAATCAATTCAATCGGTAAGTGATCCGATGTATTAGCTACAAGGTGGTTTACTCTTCCTCTTCCAAATTTTTGAATCCAATCATCCGTTGCAAAGGCACGATCGATTTTGTGACACCCCCACATTTCTCATGGGAGAAACACGAGAATGTCACTCTGCACCCGAGATTTTCTCCCAGATGCAAGGAACAATGGTAATCAAAACAATGTAGTTATATATTAAATTCGCAAATTGTCTTCAACACGATGTACTACTTACTATTACACAAGACAGAATTAAACTAAGTGTTCAACTAAAAAAAGATATTAAACATAACTAGTAGCATTTAGCGCTCCCTTATACATCGAGTACCCTTCACCTAGACCTGCGGGGGAAAGAAACAAAGACCGTAGTTTTTCAAAAGTCAACAAGAAATGCTGATACACCTTAGCATGTAAAGAAACAGAAAGGTTAAGATAGGCTGCAGGCTCACATGTTAAATAAAGTAAGAGTAACAAAGTATAAGTAAAACACCAGATTTCAAGAACAAGCAACAACGTTATCAAATATTGCTTGTTTCCCATGTATCCAACTCGTTTACCAAGATGTTCCTTAAAATTCACATACGTCAAATGTTCACATATATAGCAGTTGGATTATCATTTATTTCGCAGTAACCAGGGTAGTCCAGGGTATTGACCACGTCAGAGATTCTAGACCTTAAGTGTTGCAACACCCTCCTAAGAGCGTCAATCAAAGGAGTGGTATCCATATGCTGGACTCTAGCCAACAAGGCGAAGAGTAAGGGCACACGGAGTCCCTAAGCCATCCTATGGCAATAGAGATCCAAGTAATCAAGGGGAACTAGCTCGTATCGGTGTTCCCGACCGGAGCCGATCATAAGTCCAAGGCTTAGAAGCCAAGGGGAACTCGCTGGTGTCGGTGTTCCTGGCCAGAGCCAACTGTAATAAATCAAGATCCAACCCTACACAAGTAGACAAGGGGAACTCGCTGGTATCGGTGTTCCCGGCCGGAGCCAATCATAGTAAATCCACTGGTTCCGTTACATGCGATTATTTTCACTTTACGTTAATAATCATTTGTGATCAAGTGTAACATTTGAACAACAAGCTTCCCAAGTAAAAATAAGGAACATCAATTTAAACACTTAAATCAAGTAATCAAATAAAACCAGTTTGGAAAGTAAACATACATTTTGAGATAGGATATAAAATCACACTTTGACACGAATGAAACTAGGCATACGAGGCTAGGCATGTAAATCACGTGTATATTTTGAGACATAACATAAAATCACAATTTGACACGAAGAGAGCTAGGTTAGCTAGGCTAATCATGTAACTCACATGTATATTTTGAGAGATAACATAAAATCACAATTTGACACGAAGAGAGCTAGGCTAGCTAGGCTAATCATGTAACTCACCTCAAGTCGGTACAACGGTTAGTATGAAGGGGCGGCGACAAAGCCAATGTCCACGAATCCGTCGCCTACATATTATCAATTATTTAGTCACACGGATAACGCTAGTAAACAAATGCACTAACCCTATATGATTGTTTGACTAGGATGAAAGACCGAACATGACCCTCGTGATCCCCAAAATGATTATTATAAGAAGACATATGTATTCGATTAAATAAGATTTTAACTCATCTCTTCATAAAGATTAGTATGACATTTATAATGATACAATTATCTAAGGAATTGCTAAATATTTATTTAGTAAGAAACTAGCCTTGAACCCGTGCGATGCACGGAAACATGACTTCGATAGAGGCAAGGTCATCAATGTACTATATGATGTTTAAGACTTAAGAGGGATGAAGGTAGTACTCCCAACGAAAACGGATAGAACAATTACACAATCCATATCTATATGTATTATATATTTTCCAATGTTGAAAAAAAATATCAAGATATATTTTGACTAAAAATGTATTTCAAATTCTTAAACAAACTTAACTAATATAAGGCTCACCAAATTTGTTACTTTTACATAGGTCCAATGTTAGCATTTCTTAGTTACTAACTTGATTTTTATCTTAATTAATCTATCATTTTCTTTTCTCATCCAAAAATGTATAATATTTATATGCTTATGTGAATTCAAAAGGTAGAGAGTAATTCTATCATTAAATAAGAAATGATCGACTCCACACATTTCTTTGAAAATGTAGTTCAGTTTTCCTAAAGCATGGTCCTACCAAGCTGTGCTGCACTATCAATATTTCATAAGCTTGCCAGAACCTGCACTTGCCGGAACATAGCAATGTAAAGATCCAGGCTTTTTGCACCTTTATCTCGAGTCGTCTTTTCAAAAAATGATCTACCAAAAGCAAAACAACAAACATGAGGCACAATACAGAGTGCATTAGACATAAGATAGAATCAAAAGAAAGTACCAAAATAGCGAAATGAAACAAACATTTTGCTAGCCATAGAAGATAAAGACTGGAAAGAATTCCCAATGAGTTGCTTAACACATCAAAGACCATCCTACCAAGATAAACAATTAAGATAAAGAGGAAAGTTCAAAATTCAATTTCATATTCTTTGTCATACATATTAAAAGATACACAAAGACACAAATGATCAAGAACCGGCTTTTCGCTCAGAGTATGATCGATGCCATGGTTGGTTCGCCTAATCGGTATGGAAGGGGTCATTGATATGACATGGGTATGTGTGAGTCAATGCTGCTAGAGACCGCCTGAGGTTGTCGCAGGTTGTTGCCTGAGTTTCTTGGAGGAGGCAGAGTGAGCAGGGGGGGGGGGGGGCTGCTCTGGACAGGTTTGAGTTTTCTCTCGCAAAGTTTTTTCTAGGAACATGGAATTTGAAAAAATTGGGTTTGGAAAATGTGGGGCTTTCTCCAGTAAACCAAAGTTGATTTATATAAAAATATTTGAACCAATCACATTTGACATTTTTTGTTACTACATTGGTTTGATTGATGCAATCAAATTATTTTTATTATTTTACATTTTTGTTTTGAATGACATTTTAAACCGCATTGTTTCCCATTTCCTTTTTAAGACGGATTTCCCATTATTGCTCATGTATTTGGGGATTGATTGTCTATTTTTATATGACAACTTTTACATCGATTTCCATGTTGGTCGTTACTTACAAAAATGTTTGAAAAACCTTACCAAACATTGGTTTGATTGATGCAATCAAATTATTTTTATTATTTTACATTTCTGTTTTGAGTGACAATTTAAACCGCATTGTTTCACATTTCCTTTTTAAGATGGATTTCCAATTTTTGCTCATGTATTTGGTGATGGTTTGTCTATTTTTATATGACAACTTTTACATTTGATTTCCATGTTGGTCGTTACTTACAAAAATGTTTGAAAAACCTTACCAAACATGATGTAATTTCTCCTAAAAAACATGAGGTAATTATAAGTTACCATATATTTTATTTTTATTTAAGAAAAACGGAATAGAGAATGAATCAATTATATTAACATTTAATCACAATTTCCATATATGATTTCTCGCATTTTATTTATTATATATTAATTAATTAATTGAAATTCCACGTGGCATTTCCTCACGCAAAGTTTGAGAGGACATTCTCAAATAGTATATATAGATCCACTTAAATTCAACAACTATTTAGTCACATTCTCTTTTATTATGAAAGTCGTATTTTTGAATTCTAGTCAATGATAGCATATTAGTATTATATCTATAAAATTGCTATTTTTAGCTCACTTCAACAAACATAGCCTAATAGGGATTATTTAAATTTATAAATTTCCAATAAAACACCATAATTATTTAATTAGGAATATGTATCAAAATGTTCTATTTCATTTCTATTTCATGACAACATAAATCTGGTGTAACCATCATATTTGCTGGTGTAAGAATCACTACCCTTATTTAAACCAAACATTTTATTTCTTAGTAGCTAAAAAATTCTTATTTATAAAATATTTACACAATTTGGTTTATAAACTTGTAAATAAAAGACTATGACAATAATGACATATATATTCTATTCTAAAATTATTTTTCTAGAGTATTTATCTATATATTTTATATAAGTAATTATAACTACTATTTTTAATTGATTGCACAAATATCAAGCTTATTTAAAAATTTAAATTGTGTAAACTATACTAGGAACCCTGATATTTATGAATATATACTTAGTTAACCCCCACTATTCACTAATAGTTTCTAACTCATCACATGATACCCTAAAGTTTCTATTAAATACGAAATTACCCCCATTCATCATCTTCCTCAAAATTCAACACCCAAATCACCAATCCGATATTCCTTGTTACCCATACGATTTCAATGATACAAAACTCATATTCAAGTCAAGAGGAAGAGATTCATGCCAAAAATTATCGAAATCGGATACTGAATGGGGAAGAAATCGTTCGCAGAAGTTCGGTCACAAAGTCACCAGAAAATATGGAGCTTTGGTGCCTGGGTCGTCGGCCTTCGAGCCGCCTGGGTTCGTTCGGACCTCTAGCACTGTGGGAAATTCACCGGAAGAGGCAAGGAGGGGCGGAGAGGCGGCGTCGGGGTTGCCGTCGGGGCTGTTTTTGTCTGCTGGTGGTGTCTTCGGCGGCTCCGGTTGCTGCTTTTGTTGTTGTTGTCTTGGTCGCAGAGAACAGAGGGGAGAGAGAGAGATAAAGAATGAAGGCTGAGACTGAGAGAGAGAGAGAGAGAGAGAGAGAGAGAGAGAGAGAGAGAGAGAGAGAGAGAGAGAGAGAGAGAGAGAGAGAGAGAGAGAGATGGCAGCGGCGGTGTTGTTGTTGTTGTTGCTGTCGCTGTTATGTTTTTTGCCGGACAAACAAAGAGAAGAGTTTGGGACAGAGAGAGATCGAGAGGGAGAAAGTGAGAGATCGAGTGGGATAAAGGGAGAGGCAGAGAGATGGTGGCGTGGTGGCGGCGACGTTAGGGGGCTTCTACGGTGGTGATGGAAGGGTTGGGTATTTGAGTTCTCCTGTAGTTGTGTACTGGGGAAGAAGAAGGGGTGAAATTATATGGTGGTACCATCATAGCTTAGTAGGTCCAACTAGGTAGGGTCAATTGGTCAAATCAAATGGCCAATATTTGATGAGTCTTGGTCAATGGACCAATAGGGATTGTAGAGAAAAGTTATATGGTGCTTTGGGTGTACATCTAGTTAGGTAAAATTTAGTTTGTGCATTGGTAGTATTATAGATAGGTGAAAAATTCTAATATACTCTTGTAGCACCAAAAATATGATTTTAATATTTTCATTTAGTTATATTATTTAGGTTAGTGTTAAAATATGAAAAATAAAATTTATACACGAGTCTACCACTTAAATCACGAATCTGAAAATTAACCAATTATTTTCTAGTGACTCATGACCGAACCGTATGTGTCAAATATCTGTTTTACCCCTAGTATGCAAACGGGGTATTACATCCTCCCCCCCTTAAACTAAGCATCGTACTCGAAGTTTGGACGAGTTACTAAAGTCTCAATGGGTTTCCTAAATGGGATGCATAGAGATTACGGTCCGGATACTTACCTTCCTTATTGTTTATCGCTCGTGCTTCTGCTTCACTCATCGCATTGATTTGGCTAGACGGCCTCTGGTTGTTGCCCTGAGCTGCAATCCCCCCATTCCTATTCCCATTGTTGCCAGCTCCATTGTTATTGTTTCCACTTGCATTCCTATTTTGCCCTCCATTTCCATTGCCACGATAGTTTCCATGATGTCCCACTCCGTCATTCCTAAAGTTGTTGTTGCGAAGCTGATTTCCTCCGTTCTGATTCTGATTCTGACGATTCCCTTGGTAGTTTTTTCCGTTTCCATGGTTGTCCCTTCCATTATTTCCTTGCTGTTTCTCATCATCCATCCTCCTCCTACAGTCACGATATATGTGGCCCTAAATGCCACATTACCTACAAACCAAAGGTACGCAAACACAAGTAAATCCCCTATGATTGTGACCACACCTGTTGGAGTTAAGGTTACAGGCATGTCCCGTCATCTGTTGGTTTCGGTTCTCACCATTTCTCCAGTTTTGATTTCCTCCACCATTGTTAGTCCTAAACCGCTTGTCAGATCCCTAAGTGTTGTTTCCTCTTTGGCTAGAGCTGTCACTTCCTTGGCCTTCCACCTTTCTTTTTCCCGGCTGTAGAGTTAGTGCCTGGTCGACTCTCCAGATATTTGCTGCTACCCCATAGGCCTATGACAAAGTGTCATAATTTCTAGTGAGCATGATCCTCTGAATTTCAAGCTTCAGACCTCCTATGAAGCGAGTGACCATGCACCCTTCAGTAGGCACAGTGTCTTCCGCGAACAGGGCCAACTCCATGAATTTGTCGTAGTAGTCAGACACCGAATCATTTCCTTGCTTTAGTGCAATGAACTCATGGTACTTATGTTCCTTAACATGCTCCGGATAAAAGGCAATTCTCATCACGATCTTTAGTGCCTCCCAATCGAAGCCTTCCTGAGTCGCGAGTCTTGCTCGATTAGCTGTCCATCAGTTATCTGCCTTATCCTTAAAGTAGAATGCCGCCTCCTTAATCATGCGGGCTTCTGGACATTCCATGGCCTGAAAGATCTTGTCAAAGTCCCTGATCCAGTTCTCGAGCAATACCGGATCCTCTTTTCCATAGAAGTTGCTTGGGTTTCGCTTAGCTATCTTCTTAACCCAGTCAGGTTTCCTTTCATTGGCAGCGTTGTTGTTCATGAATTGCGCCATTTGGGCCATATGGGCGAAGAAATGTTCCATGTTGTTGTTGTTTTTATTCTGAGCCATCTGTTCTTGTTGAACCCTCTTAGTGTAGTATCGCATGGGGCTGTCAGTCATATTCCTACACTTTCACCTATTGTATCATTGCTTATTGTAGCACGGTGTGATGATCTAGAATGATTAATATCATGAAATGCACACATATCCCTTCATATAGCACAACCATTACTCAGAGAATATTATCTAACAGATAGAGATCAAAGCATGCATCATTTAAATGCTAATACACATAATTCACCTTCATAATTCAACTCAAGTTCTTGACTCATCTCAATTATCAAATCCTTAAAACATTGTCTCCGTCGTGGGAGTAATATTAGTCCAAAGAACAATCAAATGGGAAAAATACTTAATCGAGTATCCCATAAACATACTAGTCACTGCATGTATTATCATGTCACAAAATATTTCTAGCAAGGAAAAGAAAGGTCGAGGGTGGGTGGGACTCAGTAAGGCTTAGACTACCCGTAACCCAAACGGCTTGTCCAATTTATCATTTGTCCTATGTCCATTTTAAATTACCCTAAAGGTTTAAATCCATTTACTGGATTGCCTGCTCTGATACCACCTGTGACACCCCCACATATCTCATGGGGAGAAACACGGGAATGTCACTCCGCGCCAGAGATTTGCTCCCGGATGCTAGGAGCAATGGTAATCAAAACACATAGTTATATATCACATTCGAAAATTGTCTTCAACACGATGTACTACTTACTATTACACAAGACGGAATTAAACTAAGTGTTCAACTAAACAAAGGACATTAAACATAACTAGTAGCATTTAGCGCTCCCTTCTACATCGAGTACCCTTCACCTAGACCTGCGGGGGAAAGAAACAAAGACCGCAGTTTTTCGTAAGTCAGCAAGAAATGCTGAGTGAGATACACCTTAGCATGTAAAGAAACAGAAAGGTCAAGATAGGCTTCAGGGTCACGTGTTAAACAAAGTAAGAGTAACAAAGTATAAGTAAAACACCAGATTTCAAGAACAAGCAAAACCGTTATCAAATATTGCTTGTTTCCAACGTAACCAACTCGTTTACCAAGATGTTCCTCATAATTCACATACGTCAAAGGTTCACATATATACAAGTTGGATTATCATTTATTTCGCAGCAAGAAGGTAGTCCAGGGTATTGACCACGTCATACATTCTAGAACTTAAGTGTTGCAACACGCTCCTAAGAGCGTCAATCAAATGAGTGGTATCTAGATGATGGACTCTAGCCAACAGGGCGAAGAGTCAGGGACACGGAGTCCCTAAGCCATCCTATTGCAATAAAGATCCAAGTAATCAAAGGGAACTAGCTGGTATCGGTGTTCCCGGCCGGAACCGATCATAAGTCCAAGGCGTCGAAGCCAGGGGAACTTGCTGGTGTCGGTGTTCCCGGCCAGATCCAAATGTAAGTCCAAGGCATTGAAGTCGAGGGGAACTCGCTGGTGTCGGTGTTCCCGGCCAGAGCCAACTGTAATAAATCAAAATCCAAGCCTACAACAAGTAGACAAGGGGAAATCGCTGGTATCGGTGTTCCCGGCCGGAGCCAGTCAAAGTAAATCCACTGGTTCCGGTGCATGCAATTATTTTCACTTTACATTGTTAATGATTTCTGATCAAGTGTCACAAGTTTCCCAAGTCCGAATAACATTTTGAAGTTTCTAGAGCAAGTAAAACACATCTATCGAGTATGGGATGAAACACGACAACTAATTTTCAATTAAGCAAGTAGTGGACCCGAGAGAAGGTAGCACGTAAGACTAAACATGTAACTCACATGTATATTTTGAGACATAACATAAAATCACAATTTGACACGAAGAGAGATAGGCTAGCTAGGCTAATCATGTAACTCACCTCAAGTCGATACAACGGTTAGTACGAAGGGGCGTCGACAAAGCCTATGTCCACGATTCCGTCGCCGACATATTATCAATTATTTAGTCACACAGATAACACTAGTAAAAAAATGCACTAACCCTATATGTTTGTTTGACTAGGATGAAAGATCGAACATGAACCTTGTTGATGTCGATAATCCCAAGTATAGGATATCACTACAAGTAGTACCCGAGTAAGAACGGGGTCGATTTCCACAAGGATTGGGAAAGAGAATAAGCACTCTAGAGTCCAACAAGTAAACTACTAAGCAACTAACAAAATTGAAAAAGCGAGTTTCTCAAAGGCTTTAGAGCTAGCCAAGATTTGAATCCACCACTCATGTGATGGAGCAAGAGTTGTTGATATTGCTAGAGCAAATAACTAAGAAAGAAAACAACTACTAACACTATTACTAGTATGATTCAAACGAGTTTGTCAATAAGAGAGTAAGTTGGGTCAATCGATTCCAATAGAGGCCTTGTGTGTGAGCATCAACACCCAAAGTTTAGGTCAAAGAAAAGCATGGATTATATAGTAAGAGGATTTGTCTAGCTCTTGTATTCAAGAGTGAAATGCAAAATCGAGTTATGTCAAGCATCTTTCATATGTAAACGAGAGCGTTTCCATATGAAATATCAAGCCACAATTCGGATTTGATATTCAACACTTGAATACTACAAATTCGACATCCAACTTATAAGACTAGAAGAACAATTGAATTTCTCACACACAAGTCATCTATATTCATCAATGAACCCAAAAAGTAGCTTAGTTGTTCATATTCAAGAGCAAGACACAAGAATCAAGAGCATTCATGAAAATAGTCATTATATTCAAGCTCAAATACTCTTCAATTCAACCAAATAACGCCAACTTGCTACCAAATAATGAACAAACTACTAGTGTTTGATTCAAACTACACTTTAATCAATCTAAAGCAGCTAACAACCCAACAAATTCAAAGCTAACAGCAGCTAAAACACAGGTTTCTGCTGCTGCAGCAACAAAGTGACGAACAGAGCTAAGAACAGTACTCAAAACAGAGCAATTCGAAACCAGAATTAACCCTCTCCTCCTTGGTTGTTGCTGGCTCCGTAATAGCTCATGATGAGCTCGGAAACAGCAGAACGAACCCAGAAATCGGCCTAGTACCGAGAGAGAAGAGAGAGAGGCAGAGCTTCGGCTAAGCCTTGTGCGTGGTCGTCCTCCTTTTCTTCTTCTTTCTCTTCAGCTTATATAGGCAATGAGGGAGGGTTTCGTAGCCCCCAAGTCTTCAATCTTCACCCTCCAATTCGTCCTAGACCTTCCCCTTTGTTGATTTGCAGAAGCTTCACGAACCCTAAGTCGATTTGATGCTTTTCTCTCGGTTGCTTGTTGGTCCGAATTGATCAGTGGGTTAGGAAGAGGGTTGGACAAGGAGAAGATTGGTACCGGATTTGTGTGATTTGGTGAAGAATTGGTCAGGTTTTGGGCCGAAGGAAGCTTCGGCGAAGCTTGTATGAAGAACAATGGCGCTGCTGGTTCGTCCCTCAGTTCTTCAGGTCGGGGAGAGAGAAAACGCGTGAGAGGGTGAGCTGGTTTGGTGAAATTGCACCCGGCTCCCCCCTCTTACGCGGTTATGTTTTAAAAGACCCCGGCTCCTTCTTTAAAACATTTATAAAAATGGCAATAACACCCCAACTCCGTTAGAAACAATACACTTGAGCCCTTAAAACGTTTAGAAATCCACACTTTAGCCCCAATTCCGTTAAGTTCTTCTCTATTTTTCCCTCCACTTCAACCTTTGACTCTCATTTTGACCTCTTTTCTTCTAAATCTTCAATAACGACCCCATATTCTTCTCTTGTCTTCTCAAATAGGTCTTCAAATCTTCACTTTAACTAGCAAATTAGTTGCTTTGTCTTCAACTTTAACCTCTTTATCACTTGACTCCCTCAAATTAAGCCTTCAAATTCCTCATTCAAGCTTTCACAACTAGCCCCTTGCGTTCTAAATCACTTCTTTGCCTACAAAATGAGAGAAAACAACCAAAACTACGAAAACAAGCATAAGTCTAGAAAGAGAGGTAAAATAGCTAAATTACACATATTAGCAAGTTATGAAGAGTTCCTTAACATACTAAAATATGCAATTTTAAGTCGTTAACAACCCTCGTGATCCGAAAAATGATTATTGTAAGAAGACATATGTATACGATTAAATAAGTTTTTAACTCATCTCTTCATAAAGATTAGTATGACATTTATAATAATACAATTATTTAAGGAATTGCTAAATATTTATTTAGTAGAAATCCACTTAAATTCAATAACTATTTAGTCACATTCTCTTTTATTATGAAAGGCGTATTTTTGAATTCTAGTAAATGATAGCATATTAGTATTATATCTATAAAATTGTTATTTTTAGCTCACTTCAACAAACATAGCCTAATAGGAAATATTTAAATTTCTAAATTTCCAATAAAACACCATAATTAATTTAATTAGGAATATACATCAAAATGTTCTATTTTCATTTCTATTACCAAAGTAGTTATATGTTTATTTGAACCAAACATTTTATTTCTTAGTAGCTAAAAAAAATTTATTCATATAATATTTACACAATTTGGTTTATAAACTTGTAAATAAAAGACTATGACAATAATGACATATATATTCTCTTCTCAAATTATTTTCAAGAGTATTTATCTATATATTTTATAAGTAATTATAACCACTATTTTTAATTGATTGCACAAATATCAAGCTTTTAAAAAAAAATTCAGATGGTGTAAACTATAAGAGAAACCCTGATATTTATGAATATATACTTAGTTTCCCCCACTATTCACTAATAGTTTCTGTCTCATCACATGCTACCCTAAAGTTTATGTTAAATATGAAATTACCCCCATTCATCATCTTCCTCAAAATTCAAAACCCAAATCACCAATCCGATTATTCCTTGTTACCCTTACGATTTCAATGATATAACAATCAAATTCAAGTCAAGAGGAAGTAATTCATGCCAAAAATTATCGAAATCGAATACCGAATGGGGAAGAAATCGATCGCCGAAGTTCGGTCACAAAGTCGCCGGAAAATATGGAGCTTTAGTGGTTAGGTCATCGGCCTTGGAGCCTCCTGGGTTCGTTTGGACCTCTAGCACTGTGGGGAATTCACCGGAAGAGGCAAGGACGGGCGGAGAGGAGGCGTCAGGTCGCCGTCGGGGCTGCCGTCAGGGCCGTTCGGGTCTGCTGGTGGTGTCTTCGGCGGCTCCTGTTGGTGCTTCTGTTGTTGTTGTCTTGGTCGCAGAGAACATAGGGGAGAGAGAGATAAAAAATGAAGGCTGAGAGAGAGAGAGAGAGAGAGAGAGAGAGAGAGAGAGAGAGAGAGAGAGAGAGAGAGAGAGAGAGAGAGAGAGAGAGAGAGAGAGAGAGAGAGAGAGATGGCAGCGATGGTGGTGGTGTTGATGCTGCTGCCGTTGCTGCTCTGTTTTTCACCGGACAAACAGAGAAAATAGAGGGGGACAGAGAGAGAGATCGAGAGGGAGAAAAGGAGAGATTGAGAGGGAGAAAGGGAGAAACAGATAGATGATGGCGTGGTGGTGGTGGAGTTAGGGGGCTTCTACGGTGGTGATGGAAGGGCTGGGTATTTGAGCTCTCCTATAGTTGTGTACTGGGGAAGATGGAGGGGTGAAATTATACGGTGGTACCATCATCGCTTAGTAGGTCCAACTAGGTAGGGTCAATTGGTCAAGTCAAATGGCCAATAATTGATGAGTCTTGGTCAATTGACCAATAGGGATTGTAGGGAAAAGTTATATGGTGCTTTGGGTGTACTTCTAGTTAGGTAAAATTTATTTTGTGCATTGGTAGTATTATAGATAGGTGAAAAATTCTAATATACTTTTGTAGCACAAAAAAAAAAATAACTTTAAATTTTTTATTTAGTTATATTATTTAGGTTAGTGTTAAATATGAAAAATAAAAGTTTATACACGAGTCTACCACTTAAATCACGAATTTGAAAATTAACCAATTATTTTCTGACCGAACCGTATGTGTCAAATTACTGTTTACCCCCTAGTATGCAAACGGGGTATTACAGATTCGTTTGCGTATAGACCTACCATCCGGTCTATTTTGTCAGCGGAGGACATGATTGCATTAAAATCACGGACTATACACCAAGCTTGATTTCTCGGTTTCAATCTTGTCATCAATTTCCAGGAGTGTCTTCGTTCTCTTCTTACCGGATAGCCATAAAAGTCGATGAGAACCCAACTATCTGTAGAGCCGAGCCAAGTTTCCCAGCCGTGAATGTGGAACTTCGATAATTAATCAAAGAAAAAGAAATTTCATCGGACCAGAAAATACCAAGTCCGCCCCGTCGATCATCACAATCAACGAAAAAACCACTCGCAAAACCCAACTTCAAACGAATAGTCTCCATCTCTGTTTCATATAACGTGGTTTCCATCACAAAAAGAACTGCGGGATTGCGCCTTCTGACAAGGTCACACTTAGAAAGAACGTTTCGGGGATTCCTAAGCCCCGGAATGTTCCAACTTAACAAACTCATTGTGTTTGGCAGTGCTACATAGCAGACACTGCTAATCTCGCGTTTTGGGTTTTTTCGGCGCCCACCTCCTTTGAGGGAATTTGAATACCAGAATCCTGATTGTTACTCCCTCCTTTGTTTCATGAGACCTTCTGTTTTTCCCCAGTAGAAGATCGGGACCTGGGGATTTTTGGTGTCGATTTCTCTTTCGAGAGGGGACTGTTGGCTCCACTACTTTCAGTATTCTTCCTCTTACGTTTAGGCTTTCTTGGAGTGATTGGATTTCTTCGAGTACCGGTAGCGGGGGTTGTGTTTCTCTTGGGTTCGTCGACTATCCGGACTGATTTTCCTTTGTTGATAGGCGCACTTTTCATTTCAGTTCGCCGTCCGTCAACGTCCCCGAGAGGATTGTCGTGAAACTGTATCCCAATGCTCGGACTGTTCTCTTTAGTTTTTGTAGTGCCATCCAAGTCCATGTGCGAGTCATGCATATTCTTGCTACACTCGGAGGACGAATCAGAAGACTCAGTCGAGGAGATGTCTTCACCACTTATCTCTTCTGCTACCGGGGCCTTTCAAGGACTGGGTTTTTCTTCAGGCTTTGCTTTCTTCGGAACTCGTGGGAAGAAGATTAGCCAATCCCCGTACCCAGGTGTTGAGGAGCGCTTCCCTTCTTCAGAGATCACAGTACAATCAAAGCTTCTATGGTTGAGTATTCCACACCACGAACAAAGACACGGGATCCTTTCAAACCTGTAGCCAATCCAAATCCTCTCGCCCGCTATGTTGATGTAACCCCTTATATTTAGTGTCTTGTCTGTTGGAATCCTCACCCTAACTCGCATGTAGTCGCCGAGAGCACCCGACATGATACGTTTATCTGCATCGATAAATATGCCAATCTTACTGGCTGCCTTCCTCGCATCCTTTTCACGAAGCAGGAACACCGGTAACTTCTGAAGTTGACCCAGACTTCGATATCATCGAAACTTGTATCTTCTATCTCAGCGTTAGCCTTCCATGGTTTGAGTAGCAAGATGTTACTGTCAAACACCCAAGGCCCTCCGGCAAGGACCCTGTCCTTTGATTCCTCATTCGGAAAACTGAAGATGAAAATCTTAGGTTTTGGTTCAACGATTCTTACCTTGCTGGCTTCCATCCAGATTCGTTTTAAAAGAAGTTTGATGGCCCATGAGTTGACAGGTCTAGGGGTCATGAAGGTGCCGATGAGACTGTGATCGAAAGATTGCATGACCTCTGTGCAATATTCTTCGTCGAAAACCACTTCATCTTCTTCTTCTTCAGCAGTGTAGGGGGTACCCAGACTACTCTCCGGAACCAGATCTGTGTTTCCTGCCGTAGGATTCGTATCAGGAACCTCCATCGCCGACCTAGGGTTTCTCAGGTCCGTCGCCAAACTTGATCGCCCTTGCTGTTGCTCCGAGAGATTCGGAAACTAGGTTAACCCTTTTTTTACTCTTTATGTTTGTATATATTTTGCGGTTTGAGAGCATGGATTTTAATTATTTAATCAACTACATGATTTTTGTTGGCCCACCTCTAAGTAGGTTCTTTTGGCAAATGGGTGTTAGTTTGAGTTATGGGTGTAACGTTCGGTTTGGTGCGATTTTTGCTAAAATCATAAACCGAACCGAATACATTGGTTTACTAATTTGTAACCAAACAAACCATTTGAAAGGATGAACCGAACCAAACCAAACAGAAAACATCAGTTTAGTTCGGTTCGGTGCGGTCGGTTTGCTTAAAAATTATCGAATGGATATTATAATACTACTTTGTCAGCGAATTTCAAGTTTTAAGTGAAAAATAAATTAAATAGATATAAAAAAAGACACAACTATCGTTTTAGAGGGAAAATATGATGAAAAGTGAGAGAAATGGAGAAGATTAAGATTAATGTAATCATTTTAATTGAGTCTATCTACTCGTGTTTCAATTTTCTAGATTATTTAATATACTTTACGCAATATACATTGTAGTAAAAGTACGTTAAGCACATATCGATTTTGTTCGGTTTGGTGCCGTGTGATATTTTTACAAACCAAAAACCAAGCCAAATAGACCGGTTTGTGAAAAATTGAACCGTTCAAAAACTAAACATCCAAAAACACCATCCAAAATCAAGCATTTCGGTTTGGTTCGATCAGTTTGACATGTTTATTCGGTTTTTCTTATAGCACTAGTTTATGTGGCTATAGCATTTACAGCCCCTGTGCCAGGTTTCGGGTTCGAACCTCCTAATCGTAGGCTAGTAGTTTAGGACATATTGATGTAATATGTTCAAGGAATATTTTTAGTACTAAGGGCGAAAGGTGGTTTTAGACGATTAAAATTGTTTTACTTCTTGTAGAGTAATCATTAACGGACGACATCTCGGATCTTTTGTTGCACTTGTGTTCACGTGCTCCAATCTCCTAGCAATCAGTGCGAACTTCGAAAGCGAATACTATGTTTCACACCATATTCTGCCTTTGGATGAATGTTGTAGAGAGAACTAGGGTTCGCACGTTTGTGTAAACTGATTTATGTGAAAATATTTCTATTTATCGACAAGCTTATAATTAATTGCAGCTAATCCTCTTGGGGTTTGAGTCAGTTATAAAAAGCCCCCGTGGGCGCTATATTCAATTTTTCTAACACATTTATTATAAAAAAAGTAGATTCGTTTGAGAAGAGATACTTTGACAAAATCAAATGAATTACTTTGGATTAAGAACCTCATTAAAGTCATAGAGCGTGTTTGATCAAATAAATTTCTCTAACCTCACTGACATGTTCAGATGTTCTTAATTGTGATCGATTGAGTCACAAACACTCATATCCTTTCTTTAGGTAAAATAATCATTTATGTTTAAGTCTATTTTGTGAACAAAAGTAAATAGTATGTAAAATAATGGCAAAACACTAATGTTGTTGTGAACCTAGAATTGAGAGAGGCAAGAGATAATAGAGAGAGACAAGAAATAAAGAGAGAGACACATGATGTAGGGAGAAGAGTATTGAGATGTGTATTATTCTCCAACCCTAAGCCTCCTTATATAGGCATTAGGTGGGCTTCTGGACCAGAATATAATTATACAAAATACACCCAACTATGTGGTGGATATTCACATCAGTCCAATAACATATTTCATAACACTCCCCCTTGAATATTCACCACTACGATGCCTCATTAAAACCTTGTCATGAAAAACCCAGTGGGAAAAATCAATGACTAAGGAAAAAGAGGACATCGGTGAATCCTATTTGCTCAGTTGGTGATGACATTCTTCTGGAACGCATCTGGATAATCTTCGCAAGCCTCGTTAAAACCTTGTTAGGAAAAACCCTGTGGGACAAAAACCGTAGCGAAGGAAAAAGAGTGCCGCGCTTTTAGCATTTCATTGGATCTCCCCCTCATTGGAATATCCTTGTACCTGACAAACAAAATCCATTGCAAAAACAACAATCTAAAAGAAATAATTAACAATCATAATTGATTAAATGCATATGCACCTAAAACTACTCGCGAGTGAACACTTTCAATTTGCTTCAGGCAACGTTATTTCTCATGGGAACCAACCTCCATGGAATTCACAAATTTGTGATTCATACAATCGTATTGTAACTAGTTACTTTTCAATCCATATTTTGTTGTTTCTTAGTCCCCGAGACTAATACAACATTATTATCATTCTCACCACGAGAAGATTATATTAATGAGAATTTATCATGACCCATATATCATGTTTCTCATTTTACAAGTCCCACGCTTAAAAGCGGACATAAACCTCGAGACAAATCTCACACATACCAGCGGATATATAGTCTCAACATAGTTCCCACGCTTAACAGCGGATATACGATATCTACATAAATCCCACGCTTAAAAGCGGATATGTAGTTTAAGCATAGACTGCAATTTATGCTTGGGGGTGTTAGTACTTTGAGTACTATACATTTTGCTCTACGTATTTAATTGATCTACCCCATCAATATTCTATGCATTTGTTGACTTTCTTTTGCCAATAACTATTTAGTCAACATTCTTCCCAAATAATCATATGATTTATATAGCGCTTTCCTAAATTGTATCATCATTATTAATAGGATCATACTATTGTATTAAGGTACCTTTAGCTACTTCCAGAGCTATGAGCATCTCCCAGGGCTATTCAATTACCAACGTTGGTTTTGATCCAATATGATGATGTATATATGAACCCCCAAGATTTTTCCAGAATCTTGTGTTCTTAATTTGTAGAGCACTTTAACCATATCCCAACATTCTTTTGGATGCTTTTAATTTCATATTCCTCTTCTGGAGGATCAAAAATATTTACACAAGCAAACCTTTTATGCTTAATGTGTATACCCATATAATATACCCGTTAGTTGAGAAGCTATCCATTTTGTTGAATTTTGCATTAGTACATATCCGTAGAGACAATGATATTTCGGCTCACGTCATGCAATAGGACCCATGCTCCCCCTCATGACGTGAGCAGTATCATAACCATAATAATATTTCATTGATGCTTCAGGCATCAATTTATCTCATATGTACTTATGTAGAAAAATAAACACCCGTATATAAACGAATCTCTTTTAGAGATTTTTACGTCCACAACCTTGACCGTCTCTATAGTCAGGTGGATTTAGACCGTATATAACAAAGTGATTCGCTTAAGGGAATGCACTACCATTCCTTTCTGGGAACAAGTCGGTCATTAGCAAGTGAAAATAGTCACTTTGTTTCACAACTTCTAGTGCGAAGTAACTTTTGCACCCGCTAGCAATATCAATTGCATTGTATTACAATTCTTTGGTCACTTAAGGAGATCGATATTTCATCCTTTAAGATACTAAAAATGATAAGAGAAAAATAAAAATACAAAAACATGTAAATTAGCATAAGAAAAAGGTAATCGAAACTTCAAATTCGATGAGTGTAGATTCTCTCTTCAAGGAGATCTTTTGATACAGCTTTATAACACCGTGTTATAAGTATCGTCATTGTAATACCCCAGTATTTTAAGGGTATTTTTATAAAGTGGTGTGGCCTATTTTTCATATAAAAAAATTGTAAAATTTATTTTTCTTTATTATAGTTATGTATATAAATTAATTAGGAAACTATTTTTTTTGTTACTATATCATTTTAGTAATCTAATAGTTAGCTATTAGTTACGATAGTTTTATATAAATATATATATGTATATTGTATTTTTTGGTATATATACTACCTCTGTTTCTCTTCTTTCAAGTGAGAGAAAAGAGGCACACACTTTAAGAAACATGTGCTTTTGACAGTTTTACCCCTGGCCTAACCTACAATTACAGGCTCTGTTTCTCCCTCCTCTTCCTCTTCCTCACCACCACCACAGAACCAACATCACCGCCACCACAGAACCAACATCACCACCGCCGCAACAACCACAGTAAAAATAAGAAATTGATCTGAACCAAAAAAAATAGATCTAAAACAAATTAAAGATTACATGAAGAAGATTTTTTTTTTGAAAACAGTAGAGAACAGAGAGAATAGGAAGATGAAGGAGAACAAGTAGATGCTGCTGCTGCCGCCGCCTCGCCATCGTCGCCTTGCCGCCAGCAGATACAAGAAGATGCAGAACAGAAAATTTGGCCAACATTACACCACCTGAAAGCCTGGATTGACGGAGAGGGAGAAGCCCTTCGAGATCCACAGCCACTGATGGAGAAGCCGTCCGCCGCTTCACCGCCGCCGTAAAACCACCGAACTATCTGACAGATAGAAGATCAGAGAGGAAGAAGACGATTTCATCCAAAACGGAGAATTGCAAACATGAGAGAAGAAGAAGAAGAAGAAGAAAAAGAAGAAGAAGAAGAAGAAGAAGAAGAACGACTCACCGTCGCCGCCGGAACAACGGTGTCGGAAATCGAACGACTCTGCTACTACTGTCGAAGATCTAATAGATCTGGTGCTGGAGCTTCCGAAATCGGTGGAGACGAGACCACCAGTGAGAGACGAGACCACCAGCGACTTCTCTTCCTCTTCCTCTTCCTCTTCCTCATCTCACTTCTCTCTCTCTTTGTCCGTCTGTTGTGGAGGGGAGGGGAGATGGGGATAAGATTTGGGGAGTGGGGTGGGTTAGGTAGAGTTGAATGGGTGAGTGTAGGTTTAAGGGTATAATTGTCATTTGAGAAGAAAAACTTACCAAAAATGGAAAGTAAGGTGAAAGAGAAGAAACTTCCGTTTTAAGGAAGTAAGGTGAAAGAGAAGAAACAGAGGTAGTATTTATTAAGAAAAAAAACTTATTTTTATATTTATTATTTTATAAAAATTAAAATTTATTAAGGTGTAGTAGTTAGCAAATGCATTATCTGTCGTATAATGTTTAGTTACGTGACCAAATAGTAAATTTTTAAGTTTTACACGTGACCAACCACCGCGTGCACTTGCCACACCGTAGACTTTCCCCTTTCATCTTCTTCATTCCCTTTGCGTTCATGACATGAATCAACTCCGTTTCCTCCTCGGACTCAACCATCGTTTGCCGCCTCCAAAGACCACCGCCATGGCTCGTTTTTCGTCCAGATTCAGAAGCGGTGTTCGACCCGCTCTAAAACTCCGAATCTCGCCCATTTTTCGAACCCAATACGAACCCAAAAAGCGCGTCAATCGGTCTCCACCTCCCGATCGAACTCTCACCCGACGACTATAAAAACCCAACTCCTAATTCGGAGAATTTCACACCCAAACTCCCTCAAAGCTTCCGAAGCCCTCTCTGTTCTCACTGCCCTGTTTTGCCGAAGCAAACCCACACCAAAATCACCTCTCACGAGCTCTCTCTCTCTGCCATGTTTCCCGAGAAAACCCAGCCGCTAACATCGCCAGACCAAGCCGAGCTCCCACGAAACCGAACCCAGGTCTGAGGTCCTCTGTTTCGCGGTTTGCCAAAGATGCCGCCCTCTCCGGCGTCTTCCCTGCCTCCGGCGAGCTGCCACAGCAGCAGTAGCAACTCCTCCACTTCCGCCGTCGTCTCTGATTGTAGGCAACCTCCTCTACGTGGCCGAACTCCTCGGCTTTTCTCGTTCCCTTTTTCTGTTCGGTAAGCATCAGAACCCACTCTTTTTTTTACCCCTCAGAATCACGCCATCATACATATAGATTGCATATGTGCTTATATATAGAATTGTGGGTGTGGGTATAGACTTGAGTTGTATGTATGCATGTGTGTAGAGGAGGGGGTGCATTCATGGCCGTGTGTGGTTGTTTAGTGCATGGCTCATGTGTGTGCGTAGAGTTATGCATGTGTTTGTGTGTAATATATAAATAAATATGTTGTGTAGTATTATTAGGAGTACTAGTAGCATTATTAGTTTGTATCAGTAGTAGTAATAAGTAGTTGTAGCGGTTTTTTAAATAAATATTAAGTTTAATATGAGGAGTTATGTTTGTTAAGATAATATATTTAGTGTCTTTTGACAAAGTTTTCAAGAGATTAGCTACTTAAGTTTTGCCTAAATTTGGCTTTTTACTACTATTAATTTGATTATTATTATTATTATTATTATTATTATTATTATTATTATTATTATTATTATTATTATTATTATTATTATTATTTTGCCACGATCAAAATACGAGGCTATTCAAAAGTATTAATAACTAATAGTGAGTTATACATTAGTGTATGATCATCCCGCCCGCATATCATTTAGGGGCACGTTTGCATTTGTTTCGTTGTCGAGTGTGCGTTGAATGAGGTTTGTTGCGTAGTTGTAGACTCTGAGCTCGTATGCGGAGAATTGTTGGAGGACCCGTATTACTAGGACTTCGCTTGCTTTCGACTGATGACATATCTTCAATCCAGGTAAGTTTATATGCACAACACCTTCAACTATCAAAATGTGTTTGGCGTGTGTTACTTGTGTATCGTACAACTGTTTTTAATTCTTAAATTTTGAAAATCTCTTGCAAATATCTATTTCGAAAGTATGCGGTCATGTGATATATTAATGAACGATAAATGATATGGGGCGATGTACAGAGGATGTGTGTGAATGCTATGGCCGGAGACGCATGTCGGCGAGTCTCCTTTGTATTTATAAATGGCTACGGTCGGAGACGCATGTCGGCGAGTCTCCTTTGTATTATGGCTACGGCCAGGGAAGCATGTCGGCGATTCCCTATGTTAATTGTGAAAGCTATAGAGTACTACCTATGCATGTGTGGGTCACAACTGTATAGGGGTGTCGACACTTAAGGTCTCATAGTTAGTTCAGGGGTGAATTGGGATGGACTGTGATATCCCGAGAGGTACCCTAATTATTATTTATTGCATCGTGACCTCTCTGTGGGCATTCGTTACCCGCTGGGATCTAATACGCCTCAGCTCAACTAATGGTTACTTCAGTTATATTGTGATCCAGTCTTTAAGCCAAAACTCTGTTTTACATGTTGTGGTATATGCTTACTCAGTTTTTACTGATAAACGTTTTCTGCGGTCGGCTGTTGCTATTTGAAAACCCGCAGGTTATGAATAAAGTGGGGGAACGCGCACACGTAAGCTGAAGACTAGGATCAGGCAGCTAGGAAGTATTTCATTAATCTCGGAAGCATTTTATTTCAGAATTTAGATTCGAACACTGTCATTTATCTCTTTCAAAACTATTGTTGGAGGATTTCTCCGGTTTTCATTAATAAATGCACTTTTGGATTATCGTTTGGTTGTACTAGCAGGGAACCGTAGGTTCCAGGGTTGTTTCAGTCATATTTTTCATAACTTCTGGTATGAAAATATGACTTTAAAAGCATAATCATAGCTTTTATCCAATGAAAACTCATGAAATAAGAACATCTTCTGGATGTTCTGTTTCGACCAAAAAGTACAAAAAACGTAATTCATCATCCTCTTCAGGAGGGTTGATCGTTATGCCAATTGTAGCAATCTCTTCAGGAGATTATTAATTGGAATGTTCTATAACTTCAGGTTATAGGATTCATAACTTCTGGTTATGAGTGATATCAGATGATATGTTACTTCGGGAACATATTACTTGGCTTTATATGAATATTGAAAGCCACTCCGAATCCTCTTCGGGAGATTCGTCTTTGTCCATAATAAATAGAAAATAAAATCGTAGTACCTAAACTATCAACGCGTAATATTAATATATAAAATATTCAAAAGGCCAGGAGGTATGAATAATATAACAAAAGAAAAATGAACATCTCTTCTGGAGATATGATAATACAATCTTATGACTTCAGGTCATAAAACAAAACAGTTATAACTTCAGGTTACAATAACAAAATCATTTAATTCACAACTTCAGGTGTGAAGACGCTATTTTATAAGCGTATGAAAAGCTCGGACCATTGATAGTGGTCATGGGTTACGAACTCTTCTGGAGGTTCCACTTTTTCCCAACAGAACGAGTATACATAGAATATTGTAAAAATCAAATAGTCGATATGCTTAGAGATATGTAGTAATTGATCCTTAGAGATCCTGCCTAAAAAGATCTAAATCATAAAAGTGAAATAACTAAAACATTAGTTCTATGTCAAAAGCACGAACATGATTCAAGCACTATTTTTTCTTTTTCTTTTCTAGCCATAGCCCCAATATTGAATCAAAGTTTTAAAACATCCACAAGTTAGAAGTTCAGATGCTATCATGTTAAGAAATAAATCCAATAAATTATTGGTAGGCACACTACTTACAGTAATGGGGCTCACTATTTGATTTGCCTCAAACCATATAAGCATTAGTAAAATCTGTTCTCTTTACAGATCTGACCATACAATTAAATATAGGTTACAAAACATCAAAATACCTCAACCACTTCGGTGCTTTGTTCGCTATTGGCAGTGTGGTGCTAGTTTCGCCACACCTGGTTCACCGTAAATCTCTCCACCTTCTTTTCCTTGTTGTTTGGGCTGATTGATGTCGTAGAACGGTAGAAATCGTTTTAATTGCTGAATGGTAGAGACTCGTGCTGATAACGTGTTGTGAACCTAGAATTGAGAGAGGCAAGAGATAATAGAGAGAGACAAGAAATAAAGAGAGAGACACATGATGTAGGGAGAAGATTATTGAGATGTGTATTATTCTCCAACCCTAAGCCTCCATATATAGGTATTAGGTGGGCTTCTGGACTAGAATATAATTATACAAAATATACTCAACTATGTGGTGGATATTCACATCCGTCCAATAACATATTTCATAACAAATGTCCCTTTTTTAGAGAAAATAATCTGTTTAAGTCTATTTTGTGAACAAACGTAAATAGTGTGTAAAATAATGGCAATGACACCCAATCCTAAAATTTGGACACTTTATGGGCGAGTCGTCGAATCATAAATTTCCGCTAGACAGAAAATCTGATTTCTCAGATACAGACCTGAAAATCAAGGAGGAGGCGTCTACTTTGTCAGCGTTCAGAAGAGAGAGGGATTATGGTATGGACAATTGGGTTGTAAATTTCCTACAACAATGGAATATATTTGTCTCGATTCATTGCCATAAGATTTAAGTGTGTTTAGAGGATCTCCAACAACAAAACGTTCTTTGGACTAAATTTGTTTCTGTCTTCCTACACTTTTTGAGTTTTTGCTCCAGCAGTAGGCCTAAATATAAGTCATCATCACTATTTTTATTACTTTTTAGTTGTCATCATCAAACAATCTGTAGCTCCGGATTAAACTTGATTTTTTTTATGTTTTACACCATGAATAGTAGTCTTTAGTTTTGTCCAGAAAATAAGTCTGGTGTAAATTTAGGCCAGCTTTTACAACAGCTGTTGGAACTAATTTTTGGACAAAACTGGCCTAAATATAGTCTAAAGAACTGTTGGAGATGCTCTTATATCCACGATGCCAAAGAACTTACACCTGTGTCAATTGTGATTGTGAATAAGGTTTCCCACTACCAATTGTTTACTACTTCTGTTCTAATAGTATTGGTCAAGTAGCTTAACATCTCACAATGTCCAAGAACAGATCCAGATCCAGGTGATAAACTTTTTTAATCATGAGATAGGAAGGTTCTTAGTAAGTTTCTATTACCAGTAACTACTTAATCTTGTCCTATAAATAACCTCTGAATCTCTCTAGGTTTTGCACAACCCAAGCCTCAATTAGTAAGATTATCTACATTGAGAATTTTACAAATATGGCCACCATCAGTTCTAGCTGCAAGTCATCCACCAAGATACTTCTTGCTTGTTCCCTCATAATTTTCCTCATCATGAGTACCTCTATTGGTAAGCTGATGTTCTTTTCCAGAAATATATACCACTCCGTTCCCTTTCTTTGTCTGTATTTGACTTTCAATGGTCACTTTGAATGTCTAATTTAGCTGACAATGAGTGGGTTTGGTTTGGTTTTTTGAACTCTTAAGTCGACGTTTTAGTTGTTGTGAAAAAAGTTTCTGACATAGAACTTCATGAAAACAGATGCATGTATTTGGTGAAAAAAGTTATGCTGTTAAAAAAGTTAGTGATGCAACACTTGTGTTTGTTAGTGAAAATTACCCCTTTACATTTTTTACATTTACTAATAAAACTATGGTAGGTCTAATTAAATGTCGTACTATGTTAATACAAAAAAAAGTAGGGGTAAATTGATAATTTTTATTGTTTAAAAAAGCTCACGAAATCCAACTTTTTTCAGAATTGGGTTATACACTACAAAGCCTAAAACCAAAATTCAAAAACTGACACTGAAAAAATCACACCAAACCTTTCAGAAAAGTTCAAAACAGATAAAAAGTCTAAAATTGATTAAAAACTAAAAATAAGTCATATCAAACTCACCAAATATGATATGAAAGTTTGTTAATTTTTTCATAGTATTGCAGTTAAGAAAAATGTACAATATTATGAAAAGATACATTTTCACATTGTACAATTAGCTAAATTAATATGTCAAGATGACCCTCTAAAGTCAAATGGGAATAAAGAGAGAAAATGGAGTGTTATATATATGTGCGCGCGCTGCTGGCTAACCTATACTCTGATGTACTTAGCAATTTATCATCAATTTATCATCAATTTATCATAGTACTATAGCCATTATATGTTTAGTTTTCTAGTTAATCGCTACTGTAAAAATATCATTGAATATGTTATCTTTTTTTTGCAGAGAAAATTGATGCACAATGTCGAAACGTTAAGATACCGAGTATTCCGATTTATTGCATCATTGAGGAGGTTTGCAACCATACTTGCAAAACCTTATTTGCTACCACTAACGGAACGTGCGGTGACAGCCAAGTGTGCACCTGTTTGAAATGTGATTAACTAGAGATCACTTCATATAGTACTACTGCAGTTTGCTAAGGAACCATTCAGAAATTATAATAAATCAGGCTGGAAATTAAGCCATTACTAATGAACCACCCTCCTGTTTCGTTCATTTTTTTTTGAGAAATTGTTTTTATATTTTTTAGAAATTGTGTTTCGTTCATCTTTTATGTACTCCCGGGATTGATCAACCCCATCAATAAAATTCCACGTGCTTAATTTCCAGTCTTCTCTTGATTAATGAATCTCAATATTTTAACAGTGTACTTATGTCAAGGATAATGAGACTGTTTATATGAGCTTATATGAGAGGAGATGAAGTGGAATTATATATACTCACTCCGTTTTATTTTGATTGTCTTGTTTAACTTTTCACACATATTAAAGTAGTGGAAAAAGATGTCAAAAAACTCTTGCACTACTAAAATTATCCTTACATATTTTAATGATGATAGTACATGTAGATGAGTGGATCCGTACAAAAATAATAGAATCATGTAAAAAATTAAAGATAATAGTTGAAAGGTAATAGTAAAAAGTGGTTGTGATTTAACAAAAGTAAATTTTTTGGGACAAGGCAAGACGACAAACAGGACAAACAAAATGGGACGAAAGGAGTATTAGAAATATAGGTGCCATATTGTAACATCCTACAGTAGAAGGAATAAAGCGTAAATAAGTGATAGTTAGCTACAATTAGGGGTTCACACGAATCGGATCGGTCCGGATTGAGGTTGAGTTAATCCGATCCGTATCCAATCGGATCAACGGTTTCGCGGATCGGACTGTATTAATCAGCGGATCGCAAATATTTCAAATATTTTCGAATATGCTCAACTAACAAAGTAAACACTAATATACAATTATCATTTCGTATAATTTTTAGTTAACATATAAAATATCTTCCTCTTTGTATCTTCAAAAATCAAAATTATTCAACACAATATTGATAAGTAATGACATTACTAAGTTAAAGTTAGCATTAGAACAACTCGTATTGATCAAATTACTAAAAATAATATAATAATAAGTATAAACAGAATGAACGGATTGTAAAAGTTCCGAGCCGAGCTTGAGCACACTTCTAGGCTCGCGTTGTTGATCGAGTTGATCCTCAACAACTATAAGTTCGACTCGACTGCGCTTCTTTACACCACTATTATACATATTATTATTCGTGAAAATTACCAAGTTCCTGGAGAAAAATTGCTGTAGGTATCTATTCATCACAACTCTTGTATTCCACGGCTTTTGCCACCTTTCTGTTGGGTCTCTCCCGCAACATCCGATATAATCGATGAAGCTTTTTCTTCCACCTCGCCCGTTTTTGTTTCCTCAATTTTCTCCAAAACATGATTGGGCCTTTTAGTGCACTCTCACACCCTCTATTTTCAACAATTGTTCACCCACTTCAGCATGTGTCACCTTTTTCATATCTATCAATTGCTCGACCTCCACGAAGAACAGATGTTCAGTTATTCCAAGGTAAGTTGAGGCAAGCATTTTAAACCCCGGAGGCGTGCAATAGGACATTTGTATGTGCACATCCATACGTCATGGTCATAACAGAGCAGGGTCGAGTTTCTCTTTGTGATTCGTCGTGAACTCTATGATCCGCTCGTCGCCACAGCTCGTCCACAACCCGTCAATGAAATTGAGGAGTCCCGATAAGGTGATCTGCAACGGGGAAGGCATGAACATAAACTTTTAAATGGAGGTTAATATTAAATGACTGGAATCCAACTTCTAGTATTTTTTGACAAGATTCCTATTGGCGCTTACAACCACAATCTAAACCATGTTTAGTAAATTACTCGTAACTAAGAACTCGACGTGAGAATTCTTAACTGTTATTTCAGGACACTGTAAATAAACTTCTTGGTTTAGTGGAATAAACCACTGTGTACGAGAGAAACCTGCAGAGAGAATTCAATATACACCAAGAGTAGATGATAGAAAGAACACAGGGAGAGTACGGCTGTGTGTAGGGAGAGAGTAAGACAATAGTACTGTATGAGAGAGAGACAGGATTTTGGCAGAGCTTCCGCGTATCTCAGGTGATTCGCCCTTGTATGGAAGGGTTAACGATCCTATATATAACGGAGAATGTGACCGTTGTAGTGGGGTTAATGCGCCCATTAATGGCGGCTTAATTAGCTTAACTACAACGACACGTTCGTCCGCGTATATAGGGACCGTTACGGCACGTATCCGCGTATATCGGAACCGTTATGAGGTTGACCGGGTTGACCGGATTTATGGAGCTCGTGCCATAAATCTCTCAAAGCAGTTACTAGGGGTCGCGCGCGGGCTTGGTTGTCGCTCGCGCGCGACAGGACTTACTCTAGCCTCCAAACCACTAAGTCCCTACAGGTCCCGTGTGGTGGTATGCGAGGGTCCTGTCTCGCAGCCCCCACGTGGATTAGCGCAGCTGGTGATCCAGTGTGTGTGGAGCACAGCTAGGTGTGCTGGATGGTCGCCACGTGGCTAAGATCTGCCTGTCTAGAAAGCACTATCTACATTAGCCCCCTTTCTGCGCGTGAAGACATACAACCGGATAGGCTTCAATGCGCAGTAACCAATGTACGCGTCGCCACCACGCACCAATTCAAATACACGCAAATTCAGCCCCCGTGCGTGTCATTATGACCTGAAATTCCTAGAGTCGTGCCGTCTGGTCTTTTAGGGTTTTAGGCATGACGTCAACTCGTCCCGTGATTGCGCAATTCGACGGTGACGGTTGCAATTCGACTACTGAAAGGACGCGACTCCTCATTGTTTTGGGATAAATACTCTGTGCTCTCCATTGTTGCAAAGCATCACTTCTCTCTCTAAAGTGAATGATACCCGGAAGCCTTCAAGAGCAGATCCAAGTGATTAATCATCAGTTCTTCCTTGTCAATCGTCTCCTTCAACTGGCTTCATCTAAACAAGCTTTACCAAAACAAGGTTGGCTTTGCTCAATTCCGTTTAGTGTACTGAAATATGCTTTGAACTGTATTGGACCTGCAAACCCGTGACTATTTTGAAACATGTCATTCGTTGAGAACTGCAAAAAGAGACCTTGTTCTTAACCCCAGAACTGAGCTAATCACCGGATTGTGACGATTTTGAATGTTGGACTTCTGAAATTCCAAGCAATATAAACGCAATTCTGAACTTCCAAACCCAGAATTGACCCTGGACTGTTCATCTTCTTTTGACAAAACATAGTTGCTTCAAACTGAAATTTGAACTGATTCTTGAAATTCTTGAAATTCAAACTGAAAGTGTGTGTATTTCTCCCCCCTTTTTTTTCTTGCTCTTCCGCAGGAATGACAAAGACAAAAGGAACCAAACCCATTAATGAGGCTGAAGAAATACCTGATCTTCCCCAAACCTTATGGCGGAAAGCCCCCTATTTGGGCGGAAAGGATTTTTACCATGCTAGGGTTAAGGTGAAGAACCTGCCGACTCCTGTTTCCTCTGGAGAGTTGCAGACATTGACACCGCCTGTTAACGCAGCCATGCTTGAATTGATCGATTCCAAGGACTTGGTTCGATTAGGGGTTAAAAATGGGTTTTTCCCCCATACTGCAATTTCTACCCAGGCATTTGTCTAGAAATTGGACTTCATGGATGAGTGGATCGACCACGTATTGACCCACCATGCCATTGCATTGAACAATTCTGGCGTTTATTTCGCAGTTCGTGCTATGAAGGGTGCTGCCGTGAAGTTGGATCAGTCCATGCTTCTAAACCTTCTGTTCCGCTATACGCCTGTGACTCATACCTTTCACTTTGCTGAGTTCGAGGCTGCTCCCACTCTGGAGGATGTGCACATGTTGTATGATCTTTCTCCTGTTGGTGAGGTGGATCCTCTGAGTCCTTTGAGGACTGATCCAGAACTTGCTTTTTAAAAGCAGATGGAGGAATGCTTGTCCGAGGTAAGGAAGATTTCCACACGGTGGACATCTGCGAAAGTTCTTCCCGACTGGCAGCTGGTTGATACATCTGCGAAGAACACCTGGGGCAAATGGGTGCAGTACTTCTTCCGCGACTATGCGAGTAGCAGTATCACCAAGAAACTGCTAAGCCAGAACCCAAAGGCGAAGAATTATGTGAATGGGAAATGGTACCATCTCACCTTGTGCGGCTTTCTCTGTGCTTGGTTATCAAGGTACCTGATTGATGGTCACCCCCATGATGGGGTTTTCTACCATGTCCACCCTCTTCCTGTGAGATTGACCCTCGGCCAGAGTGTCGCACTTGGACCGCTAGTCTTGGGTACTTTGTATCATAGGCTGGATCAGTTGATAGTGGCGACCAAGGACTCTCGCGGTCGCCTTGATGTGTTGACCTATGTTAACATCACATTCCTGACCATGTGGGTTTTTGAGCGATGGCCCTCCTATGCTCCTGTTCCCTCTAAACCCAGCAAATGGTGTGTCCCAGGTGCGGAGGATGAACTTTTCAGTGGAAGAGCTGCTCGATGGTTTAGAACCAATTTTCCTAAGTGTACCTGGATCCTGATATGCGATGACCGAAGCAAGTTTACGGCTAGGCCTTATGCCACGCGCATTGAACATGTGCGATGGTTCCCAAAGTTGTATCCTGTCAGACCTCTTGCTTTCTCAGAAGAGCTTCTTTTCGAGGGCCATGGGCGCTTCCATGAGCGCTATCGCGAATTCTTCTGCTGGTGTCTAAGGGGCTCTCTTCCTGCCCTTGCAGAGCATGTTCCTGAGCTTACTCCCCGGTACGAGAGGATCACAATGGATGTCGATCCCACTCGCGTTTCTCCCCAGTTTGGCTTTGATGCGGTGGCGCCATCAGTCTGGCCTAGATCCATTGTAAGAGGCTGCTACAAGCGGCTGCTGTCTGGCGAGTGCCAAACGATCCTGAGGAGCAACCTACCCTTTGATCAACCTTCAGGTGCCGCGCAGGTCGCTTCTCCAAGAATTGGGTTTCTTACTGGACTACCCAGTAGGCCAGATTTGAGACACAGTCGACCCCTCAACCCAGCAGAGCTCCTGTGATCAAAATAAATTCCTTCCCCTTCCGTCCTAACTGCAGTTTGGATGACTCCCAGTATGGATGCTACTCATTGTTGGACCATGAGAACCACTTGTGCCCATCCACCATCATTGAAGAGAAGATGGCCGCATTTAGGGATGGTGCTTCGCATGTTATCAAGTACAACGAAGATTTTGCCAAGGTAAACAATTTCCTTTGTGCATATTAAGCTTCTTCCTTTTGATGCATCGAAACTTATGCCCCATTTTCTGTTTTAGTGCTATCTGAGGAGGTTTGCATCTGGTGAACGCTCCAAGTCGCTGATCAATACCATTGTTGCTGCGAGAAGGCAGGGTGAGCAAATTCTGCTAGCAATGGGAATGGCTCCCGCAATCGAGGCACGAATTCGCGAGGTAATGGACGCATTTGCTGACTCACTGATAGACAACACCCCAGTTTTGTCTCCTCCTAGGAACACTCCATCTCCTCCCGCAGACGTTGCTCCAAGGGCGAAGAGACCGAGGCAGAAGGGAATCACAATCTCTTCCCCTAGGAGTGCTCCAGCTTCCTCTCCTGCGAAGTCCCTTACTTCTAAGGACAAAGGCAAAGGTCGCATGCCAAGCAAGGCGCGGAAAGAGCTCGGAGTCGAGACTTTTGTTCCGTTTGGTCAGGAGGAAGAGGAGGATGAGAGGAGGGAGGTGAGAGAAAGAGATGATGATGAAGAAGAAGAGAGAGTCGATGATGAAAGAGAAGAAGAAAGAGGTGAGATACAAGAGGAAGATTCGGAAGGTATCTCGAACGAACTTATCTTCTCATTACTTAAACTCTCGCACTTTTTTTTGAACAGTTTGTTCTTTCGCGGATGATGATGCAGAAACCATCAGCGGCCTTCTGGCCAAGAAGCAGAAGAAGGGTTCTCACTCTGGCGTTTCCAGCGAAGCCATAGACGAGGACATCCTTGTCGAGTCTAGAAGAACAGCTGCGGAGGCTACTGAAAGAAGAAGGAAGCGAGAAGAAGATGAGATCGAACTCATAAAGAAGAGGAGTTTGGAAGAGCAACATGTTGACGACTTGGTGCAGCAAGCCGATGAGGAAGATGCGGCTGCTCTGGAGCAAGCTCAAGCGGACTTTGAGGAAATCACAGGTGGCAATCAAGGTGAGATCTTTAATCTTGCTGTATCTTACCAAGAAGTGATTGTCGGTGCATTAAAGCATGGCTTATCGAAAGCCGATATTCGCCGATGGCTAGTAAGCAAGTGTGGTGAACCCTCAGGTAATCATCCAAGCAATGTCTGTAAGCTAGGCTTAGCAAACCAATTATCATCATAACAAGTTTCTTCGCACCCCAGGTCACGCCCACCTTAAGGATGTGCTAAATGAAGATACGTTAGTAGGATATGGTGTCGCGTCTTTAGCATACGATGACGATGCTGCAATCCCACCTACGCGTGGAGGTGCTCGCTCTTGGTTTATCAAAATAACAGAACATTGTATGATACGGATTACCTCACATTTTTCCTGTCTTGTATCGCAGACGATGCTGATGAGGCCATGCCGGAACAGAGAAGTCAGCCCCCACATCGTATGCTCCTAAGCGAAGCTCTCATGTCGAGAAGCCTGTCGCAGCTGCCGAGTGTGCAGGATAGCCCTTGGAGGATGTCATCGAAGTTTCTGATGACATCGAAGCTGACACCGTGCTAATGGAGACAGATGCTGCCGGGGCTGAGGTTCATGAGAATGAGCAGGTCGTGGAAAACATAACATCACATGAAAATGTGAATGTTCAAATGAGTGCTCCCGAGCCCTTCGCACCTGAAGGAGTTCCTGGTCGAGCAGCAGCTACTACTGTTGCCATTCCTCCAACAGAGATAGAGCTTCCAGAGGTTCCCCAAGCATAGAGTTTTTGGAGCTCGCAAGTGGGAGCTGCAATCGCACCTGTGGCGGCCTATACCCTTCCTGCCAATTATGAGGAACTAGATCTCGCAGCTGATAGACGAGAAATGGAGCGAGGACATACTTCAGCTCTCCCAGCAACGCGCATTCCTTCTTTGCGCGATATCCTTGAAGGAACCGGTATGTTACCATTTTTCGCATTTTGAACTCTTCATTTACAAGTTTCATGCTCTAAACTTGCATCAACATTGTTAGGATTGAAGCAAGCTGATGTGGACTGGCCAGTTCGTATGCGTCTCTCCTATCCTCGGTCGTTTGCGAGGTCTCTAGAGATAGATCCATATAACAGAAGACTGTTCTTGACCGAGGCCATCTGGATTTTGGAGCAGCTGTCTGTGGCCACTCCTGCGACCATTTCTCCTCAAAGTGCGCAGCTGCTTTTCAGCACGTGCCAAGGCCTTCAAGCCAAAGTTCAAGGCAAGCTAGGCTTCGGGTATCTTCTCAACAGGGTCACCCAGATTCACGCAGCTGTGAATTTGAAACGCAGCTTCCACAACCTCGCAGCTGAAGGGCGAAAGGTAGAGGAGCAAAGGCAGAAGGCTGAAGAGGCTGTCAAACTCTTCCATGAGATGAGCGCCAAGTACGAGCAGCTGAAGCGAGAAGTGGACCAAGTGAGAGATACATCACTCTTGTTTTCTCCTGATGACCCTCTGATCAAAGATTTAGTTTGAAAAAAAACAGCAAGTATTTGTTTGAAACATTATTGTAATGTTGCTAGTGTTTCCCTTTTTTTTATTCAAGACTTGCATGCCCCGTTTTGCCCTTCTGGGGATTTGCTCAAATATTTTATGCGTATCATTATGACGTCACATGGTGTCATATCTTCCTTGATTTTCGCGCTAACAACTTATTAGATAAGCACGATTTCCTTGGGAAGCCCATCCGTATTATGACCTTCCGTCATTAATTAGGGCACGCCACCGAATCGTCATAGCCTTTAGTAGGGTAATTGAATGTTACCTCTTTCAAGACGCAAGTAATTGATTCTTACTCCTTTTCCAAGCTTTGCTGACTCAGCTGGGGAACTAAAGGGTCTCCGTAGGGTCTATATAAACCCTGCCTCTTGCTGCTTGGGTTCTTCATCCCAAAATGTGGCTTACCATGAGTTCTCACGACTGCTGGCTTCAATGCCTGTCTTTTGTTGATTCATTGCAACTTCAGGTTATGAAACCTGAGTTTGTGCCTTGTGCCATAGAAATAGCTCCCAAGATCTTCTTTATGAAGCTTATTGATCTTCATAACTACTGTAAAGAAGATGTACATAATACCTCATGTTTGTTCGAAGATTTTTCTTCGTCTATTATGTTTGCAGGTCGTATCTCCGGCTGCCTTCTGGCGAGGTGTAGTGCCGTACTGACCTTCTTACCAACTCGTAACGAATGGAGTGTTTCTCCTCTAGCTTTCCCGGAGGAGAACTATTTGCCTCCACGTTCTTGAACAAAGGGTGACGAGCCATTGTGCTCGTCTCCGTGGACAAGGAGCTTCCTGCCCCAGGAGTTGCTCCCTGCCTGTTCTTCACCACCGCATCCGCCTGAACAGGTGGTTCATCTGGCATATCTCTTGGGCAGAATACCTGACTGAGGCCTTGTGCAGATCCGGGATCTAGATGCTAACGTCGCATAGCTTTGTTAGGAACAGTAGGCCGATCATTTTATAGTAAGATTTAGCTTACCATTAGCTTTCACTTGTAAGCTGCTATCTAGACATATAGATTGTAAGTCATTTTGACTCTTAATGAAATACAGTTTGAGTATTTGCTGTTCTTCATTTGATAGAACAGTTTGTAATATCACATGTGAGTTGGCTATAAAACAAGTTATGTTTCTTTCGCCTTTTGCATTTATGATATTTGCTTGCATAATTCTGCGTTTTACACAGGGTGTTGCTGCTCTAGCTGGCTATAGAATAGATAGGTTCGCAGACCAGTTAAGATGGTACATTAGAGCTGCAATCTTAGGCAGATGAGCTTTTAGATCATTTAAGATCGCATTCGAATACTGCTGCTAACTCAGCAGATAGGCTTTAAGATCACTTTAGATCGCATTTGCATAGTGCTGCTATCTCGACAGATAGGCTTTAAGATCACTTAAGACCATATTTAAATATTGCTGCTATCTCGGCAGATAGGCTTTAAAATCACTTTAGATCACATTCGCATAGTGCTGCTATCTCGGCAGATAGGCTTTAAGATCACTTAAGATCATATTTAAACGTTGCTGCTATCTCGGCAGATAGGCTTTGGATCAATTAAGATCGTATTTGATTGGTGCTGCTATCTCAGCAGATAGGCTTTGAGATCACTTAAGATCATATTTAAACATTGCTGCTATCTCGGCAGATAGGCTTTCGTTGTTAAGAAACAGAGAAGTAAATGAAGCGATAAAAGACAGCCGAAATCACAAAATTCTTCTCATTTGGGAGAAGTTTTTGTTATTGATAACTCTGTATAGAGTTATATTTCTTTTACGTATCGATATCGTTTTGCGTGCTTTTCGGGTGAATTATATGAGATTTACACTATAATTGTGACGAATTCGTGTAGTTGAGCTTTGAGTGCTTAATTGTCAATCCGGACGTTTTTCGCATTAATTTGAGCTTATTTATCACATTTGATCGCACGGGTGTTTTCGTGTGTGTTTGACAGAAAACAGAGCTCACGAGCGTGGAATTGGAATGAAGCGAACTTCAGAAACGGTTCAAAGCCAAAGAAAGAAGCTACGGGACTGATTTAATTGGAAGAGGGGCTGTTTTGATGAGGAGATTCCACGCCATTGAACGCATAGAGGAGCAGACGAAGAAAGAAGACGGAGACGACAAAGCTCCGATTTCGTGTTTGATCTCTCTTCCCTCTCTCTTTTATTCAATTCTATGGAGAACTTTGTAAAGCTAAACGAGATTATGTCTAGCTAAGCTTTCATAGCTAGATAGTTTATGGAGAACTAGGGTTTGTTTAGATTTTCCGAATTTGTGTATTTGATTCATGTCTTGAACTCAATTCTACGGATTGTTTTAGTTATTTGACAAGTTCTTGTTCTTAACTCTTAGTTTGTTTGGTTTGATCACCCAATACATGCTAGTTATCTAGGTTTGTTGCACGACAGTGAACATAACCCGGATTCGTGAAGAACTTTGTTGACATTCTTGTAGTTTCTTGAGACCGACAGGAGATAGAGACTTGAATGACCGTGTGTGGGTTGTTTCAGTTAGACATAGTTAGGATTAGCGTAATCGGTGGACCGACAGGACCCGGTGAGCGAACCTGGCTAGCTGACTAGAACGTAACGGTAGACGGAGGTGGACCGAGAGGACCCAAAATATACCGAAACGTAGATTTACGTGAGATCGACAGAAGATCGTAATGACTGTGACCCGGTACGACTGGACATAGGTAGAGTGTTTCAAATCATAGTCCGGAAATATCTAAATGCCTTAGGGACCCTAAAACTATCTAGTGTTCTCCATCTTCGTATTAATCAGAAAATAACAAAAATATTAGTTCGTTTATTTAATTTAAGTCACTTGTTTGAGGGTGACGAACTCTTAAATCACAACTTTTTCTTACTGGTTACTTCAACTCTAAATTAATCGTTTAGCTAAATAATCTAGAGACTGTCCGTGTGGGTTCGAAAACCTGAGTTTAAATACTCTAACTTTATTACTTCGACCGTGCACTTGCGTAATACGCGCTAGAAATTCGCGTCAAGTTTTTGGCGCCGTTGCCGGGGACAGCGGTAGATTGGTTAGTTAGAAATTAGTTTAGAGTTTTTGTTTTATTTTTCTTTTTGTTACTATCTGTTTACCTCACGGGTGTGCTAGTATTGTTTTCTCAGGTAGCTATGGCGGAAGGCCAAGGGCTGATTAGCCTCACAACGGAGCAGCTGCAAGCTATGGTAGCTTCATCCGTAGAGAAAGCACTGGCGGCAACATCGAGACCGCACCCCACCTTAATGCCATATAACCGTTCTGGGAAAGCAATAATCCAGGCATTTGAGGCGGATCTTAGAGGAAGGGAGCTAGCAATTTTGGTTCCACCAATTCACGCAGAAAGCTTCTGTCTAAAGCTGAGCACAATTCAATTCACTCAGGAACAGTGCACATTTGCTGGTACATATGAGGAAGACCCACATGATTTCATTGGGAGATTCAGAGCCATTGTGGGCTAATCCGATATAGTGGGGTCATATCTGAAGCGCTCAAACTGATGCTCTTCCCCCATTGCCTCAAGGGAGCTGCTATGGATTGGCTGGATTCATTGCCATCCAATTCAATCAAGACATGGGAAGACTGTGCCTCCCAGTTCATGAGTAAATTCTTTCCCATCTCACGCATGATTCAGCTGCAGAACGAGATTTGGTCATTCAGGCAAAAGCAACATGAATCCATGGTCAAAGCATGGGAGCGTCTCAACTTCTTGCTACGCAAATGCCCCAACCATGGCATTGCAAAAAGCCAGATCATACAGGTCTTCTATGATGCACTTGGAATGCTTGACAAAGACAAGATTGATAGAGAAGCTGGGGGCAGTTTCTTGTTCAAATGTGATGTTGACGGTGCATATGAGGTGATGAGACGTGTGGTTGAGCAAGAGGAGAGCTGGGAGTATGAGCACCAACAAAAAGAACCGATGAAGCATAGCTCAGTGGCATATAGCACGGTTCAGGTGAATGCGGTAGAGGTAGTGCATGAAGCAAATGTGTCAGAGATGCATCAGCAGCAGCCAGTGCCACCATTAGATTTGACCCAGATGACAGGGATAATAAAGACGATGGCTCAGCACATGACAGACATGTCCACACATGTCAGCTCTGTAGCAATTGCACTTCAAGTTGCTCAAGCAGAAATAAAAGATCTAAAGGAACAACTTGAACAAAGGGCACTGGGTAGCATGGTTGACACATCTGAGGGACAGGCTCTAGCCATCACTACTCGTAGCGGTACTGCACTTAAGGACCCTCCCTATCCGAGTCATGCCAGAGCAGAAGTCTCAAAGGCAAAGGAACATGAAGTCTTTGATTCTGAGAAGACACCTGTCGTGGTCCCCCAATCAAAGGGCATGACTCCATCAGACGAGGAGGAGCATACTCAGGTACAACTTTCATCTTCTCCTTCTTCTTCAGAACTTCCATACCCATTACGTACTAGGGGGAAGAAGGATGATTCAGAAGAATACAGACGCTTTTTGAATGTCTTCTCTAAACTGCATATCAATATTCCATTGATTGAGGCACTTCAAAAGATGCCTAAGTATGCTCGATTTATTAAAGATGCAGTTCTTGGAAAGAAAGGGGTGAATGAATTTCAGAGAGTAAACTTAAATGAACAGGTTAGTTAATGTGTTTTGCACGGGTTACCTAAGAAAAAGAAGGATCCAGGTAGCTTTGTCATTGAGGCTACATTGGGTGATTCCTACACTTGAAGAGCTCTCTGTGATCTGGGAGCGAGCGTGAATTTGATGCCGTTGTCGGTATTCAAAAAGTTAGGTGTGGGGGAGCCCCCGAAAACCTGGATAACTCTCCAATTTGCAGATAAATCGACCAAGAGAGCATGTGGGATGATAAAAGATGTGCTTCTGAGAGTTGGGAGCCTGATAATTCCAGCTGACTTCGTAATACTAGACATGCCAGCGGGTGATGTGCCTATCGTTCTGGGCAGGCCATTCTTGGCGACTGGTCTTACTCTCATTGACGTAGAGAATGGAGAACTGATTATGAGGGTACATGATGACATGGAGACTTTTCGGGTCTTCAAACCGTCACCCCAACATTCATGGGAGTATCAGCCAGGGGTTCCATTTGCTGTGCAAGTGAAGCGACAGCTCCCTGAGTTATCGCACGGGGATCCACCTGATTATTGGGATAGGAACAAGACATCAGCGGTGCATGCACATGAAGCAGTACTTCAGATTCAGCACAGGAAAGCCAAGTTGGATGCGGCACAATGTGACAGACCACCCTCGTGAGGTGGCAGAGGTAACATGGTCGGGCCGTCGACCTTAAATCACAAGCGCTTCTTGGGAGGCAACCCAATGTAGAGTAGGAAGTTATTTGTTTTCTTTTTGCTTTAGTTCTCTATATTTGACTATGAGGGGTGAGAGAGAGTGGACTTATTTTTCCAATCAGTGTGCAGGGACACAGGTACAGAAGACGAACCGGATTCCCCTTCTTGATGTACGTGCTAGAGATTGCATGAAATTATGGAAAGAAAAAGCCCCACAGGATTATGCATAAAAGAATAGAGAATTGCTCGAGGTCGAGGAGCGATTCCAATATGTTGGGTGCCACACGCATGAGAGGGCTACAATTTATATCTTGGCAGCACATCGGAATCCGGGCGCGTAGAGACTTCTCCGGAAATTGTCAACGGTCCACAAGACCCCTTCTTGTTGCAATTTCGCGGCAACGGTGCCCATGTAGGTCCGGGCACCCAGGTACCTCTAACACTCTCTTTCAAATCTACATTTTTGAGCGATGAATGTTGCAATCCACCGCCTACACATTTAAGCGACGGGTCCTCCTTCATTATATCTAAATTCGTTGAGGAAAACGAAACGCTTAAGTGTGGGGGAGTTTGTATCTATTTTCACTAGCCATGTCTTTGTTTGCATCGCCTTGTTACATATAGTTATGTGTTCATATTGTGTTGGTTTGTGGTAGGATTGTGTAGTTTATGCATTTTGTTAGCACTTTTACATTATTGAGTCCCCTACCCAAAACTTGTGTTTAATCAAGTTGGCCAAAAGCATATAGAGTTAGGAAATATTAAAAAAAAAAAATCATAAAATTTTAAATGTTTGAGAAAGGGCAATCGAAGAGAGTGAATGTGGAGAGGGCTTAATGATAGAATTCCTTAGGAGTATGAAAATCTGAGGTGAGGTAGACGCGAGAATCTGGAGTAGGAAGACTTATAGGGCTAATGCACATTAGAAATGCGAGTAGCTGCCTCTCAGACTGGTCATCCAACTAGCGCTACACCACCGTCACTTAGGTAGTCGTCAACTCTCCTCGTAGTGGAAACGAAACAGCTGTGCGAGTGATGTTTATGGGGGCCTCACGTCCCGTCTCCATCTCCTAGGTCCACTAGTTACCCCTATTGATCCGCTTACCCCTTTTATTCACAGTCTCTAGCCTAGGAAGCCTTTCATTGTGACTTTCATCACTTGTTAGAATGGTCCTTTCCTATGCGTCATGATAGAGGGAGTTGAGTTAGGGAGGTTCGATGAGGGTGAGCTGATTTGATACATCTTACGTGGATTCTCTTACATGTCGTCTTTTGAGGGGATGTGAGGGTGAGTTAGAGACGGTAGCATACTTCGGTGTGGCGGTGAGTCGTGTCCTTACACCACGATCACAGGTGGAGTACCGTAGTGCGTGATATTTCTTCCGCACGTCATGGGGTGGGGGTTGGTTGATCTTATAGGAGGTCGTGCTTATGCTTTATTTATATTCTCTATATCTTAGGTGATGAGGAGGATCGGTTGGAAAAGCACGTTTACACATTGACTACTGGGTTCGTGATTTGCTTTGCATCAAGTGTGGGGGTGTCGACATCTATGTTATTACATCACTAATTTGACACATTCCACCCCCATGTTATCTAATTTTGACATTTGATCTCCTCGGGTATTACTATCGTATTGTCGGCTCCATGTGCTTAACGTTATTGTGTGGAAATGAAAAAAAAAAAAGAGAAAAATAAAAGTAAAATAGAAAGTGAAAGTGAAATTGAAAGGGAATAAAGGAGCAAGCTTGAAATTGAAGACCGGGGAGATTAGCTATTGTTCGAGATCACTTCTTCACATTTGTGGCCGCGAGAACGGCGTTTCACCAAGATTGAGGGAATGAGGGCCGGAGTAGTGAGATTCGTTGTGGTTCCTTGGATTTTGGTGAGGGAGTGTGAGAATCGGGTTTTGTGAGTTAGATCATGACGTCTAGGACTACGCTTCTAAATATCCCATCCTACCCGTCCTAAACCGTCAGCAATTTAACCCGTGGATAAATAGCTCGGAAGGTAAGTGTTAGGGATACGTTTGATGAGTGTGCGGAAGCAACATATTTTGTGTTCGTGCCCGTTCTGTCTAACGAAACTGGCCGCAAGTTCTACCGATCACCAAAGTTATAGAACTTCCGAGGGAATATGAGAGCCTTATGACTTGCCGGTTTACTTTTTGAGATTGCCCAATCTCTAACTGAAAAAAAAAAAATTGGTGTTGTTTCAATGTTTGCATTGTGAAATAATCGAGTTGCATTGCATAGAGCATGTAGATTGCATTGTCGCGTGTGTGAGTTGTTTGTGTCACATGGCTAGTAAATTTTATGCAGTTCGGTGGATTGAAATCATAATGTAGGAGTTTAATTGAGATTTTGCTCGGGACGCGCAAAAAGGTAGTGTGGGGGAATTTGATAACTCTGTATAGAGTTATATTTCTTTTACGTATCGATATCGTTTTGCGTGCTTTTCGGGTGAATTATATGAGATTTACACTATAATTGTAACGAATTCGTGTAGTTGAGCTTTGAGTGCTTAATTGTCAATCCGGACGTTTTTTGCATTAATTTGAGCTTATTTATCACATTTGATCGCACGGGTGTTTTCGTGTGTGTTTGACAGAAAACAGAGCTCACGAGCGTGGAATTGGAATGAAGCGAACTTCGGAAACGGTTCAAAGCCAAAGAAAGAAGCTACGGGACTGATTTAATTGGAAGAGGGGCTGTTTTGAGGAGGAGATTCCACGCCATTGAACGCATAGAGGAGCATACGAAGAAAGAAGACGGAGACGACAAAGCTCCGATTTCGTGTTTGATCTCTCTTCCCTCTCTCTTTTATTCAATTCTATGGAGAACTTTGTAAAGCTAAACGAGATTATGTCAAGCTAAGCTTTCATAGCTAGATAGTTTATGGAGAACTAGGGTTTGTTTAGATTTTCCGAATTTGTGTATTTGATTCATGTCTTGAACTCAATTCTACGGATTGTTTTAGTTATTTGACAAGTTCTTGTTCTTAACTCTTAGTTTGTTTGGTTTGATCACCCAATACATGCTAGTTATCTAGGTTTGTTGCACGACAGTGAACATAACCCGGATTCGTGAAGAACTTTGTTGACATTCTTGTAGTTTCTTGAGACCGACAGGAGATAGAGACTTGAATGACCGTGTGTGGGTTGTTTCAGTTAGACGTAGTTAGGATTAGCGTAATCGGTGGACCGACAGGACCCGGTGAGCGAACCTGGCTAGCTGACTAGAATGTAACGGTAGACGGAGGTGGACCGAGAGGACCCAAAATATACCGAAACGTAGATTTACGTGAGATCGACAGAAGATCGTAATGACTGTGACCCGGTACGACTGGACATAGGTAGAGTGTTTCAAATCATAGTCCGGAAATATCTAAATGCCTTAGGGACCCTAAAACTATCTAGTGTTCTCCATCTTCGTATTAATCAGAAAATAACAAAAATATTAGTTCGTTTATTTAATTTAAGTCACTTGTTTGAGGGTGACGAACTCTTAAATCACAACTTTTTCTTACTGGTTACTTCAACTCTAAATTAATCGTTTAGCTAAATAATCTAGAGACTGTCCCTGTGGGTTCGACAACCCGAGTTTAAATACTCTAACTTTATTACTTCGACCGTGCACTTGCGTACGCGCTAGAAATTCGCGTCAATTATAAGCACCCTCATATGGGAGAGGCAAAATTACATTCCCTCATATGGGAGAGGCCTGGTTACAAATCCCTCATATGAGAGAGACGACGCATGAGTCTATCAAAATGCTAGTCGTAAATAGACATTATAATCTGATGTATGTAAAGAGAGAAGTTAAGGATAATACTTCTTAATCCAGCGCATGTTGACTGAGCTTGGGGTTGTGGCCGTTCCATGTAGCCTCTGTATGTTGCAGTAGCCACTGTCAAAGACTTCTTTGACTTCGAATGGTCCTTCCCAGTTGGCTGCGAACTTCGGATGGGCTGCCTCCCGCATGCAGTGATCTGAAGCGCGCATAACTAGGTCCCCAACTGCGAAGTCTCGATGTTGGACTGTTTTGTTGTATGCGCGAGCAATCCTCTCCTTGTACCGTTTATTAGTCCGCTTGGCTTGCTCTCGCTTTTCTTCCAATAAAATCAAGTCATGATCGCGCTGATTCTCATATAATGCGTGAAAGGCCAACCTTGCAGAGTTGATTTTCACCTCCGCCGGGACAAAAACTTCGGCTCCATAGCATAAAAGAAATGGAGAGACTCCCGTGGGAGTCCTCGGAGAAGTTCGATACGCCCACAATGCTATGTTTAAAGAATCGGCCCATTTCTTGTGATCATCTGCAACCATCTTGCTCAGGATTCTTAGCAGCGTCTTGTTGGTCGCTTCTGCTTGACCATTCCCTTTTGGATAATAAGGAGTGGAGCAGACCTGCCTTATATTGTACTCCGCTAGCTTTGCGGCCACCTGGCGATTTACAAAAGGGGTACCATTATCCGAGAGAATTGTGTTGGGAATCCCAAACCTGTATATGATGTTCTCGTGGATGAAATGGACTACAGCAAGCGCATTTGCTGTCTCTAGCGGTATTGCCTCCACCCACTTAGTGAATAGCTCGGTTGCGGTGAGGATAAACTGGTTCCCATGTGAGGCTGGTCGGATGGGACCGACAAAATCTAGAGCCCAAGTGTGGAATGGCCATGGTGCCCCCAACGCATGTAGATCTACAGCGAGGGCGTGTACAAGGTTTCCTTTGAATTGACACTCCTGGCATCTCCTTACTTTAGTGCGGCAATCTGCCTCCATGGTGGGTCAGAAATAGCCAACTGTGAGGAGCTGTCTGCATAATTTCGCACCTCCTTGATGCTCTACTTGATGTGAGAGATCCATCACCTCTTGTGCTTCCTTGCTGTCTAGGCATCGAAGTAGGTTACCCTCGTGACCCCTTCGCAAGAGTATGTTTTCTTGTACTTCATACCGGGCTACCTTCCTTTTCAGTTTCTCGGCTTCCTTTCTTGACTCAGGCTCGATTCCCTGTGTGAGAAAATCGAAGAGTGGCTTCCTCCAATCCATGTCGTCATCGACCAGAGCAATTTTTAAAGAATCCCTGATCAATGCGCAACTCTCGCAATTCCCTTGAATTGTCGCAGCGGCCGTTGACATGTCCGGCCAGTGAATCCCATACCTTTGGGCTTTCCGATAGATTGACACCTCACTTTCCCCGCAAGTATGCTGGTGAATCTTTTCTAACAGTGCTTGTCCCTCCTGCTGCGAGACGCATCGCATGAGTATTCCGCCTGGGCCTTTGTAGTAGAGAGCGTTGTCGTGTATGCAGTACCCCTTAGTAAATGCCCAATTTTCTTTGCTCGTTCCCTCTGCGATGGCGTGCAATATTGGCTTCCTCCGGTCTGCATCGTCCATGCATTCATCCTTTCATGCGTTCTCTGTCAACGCCGATGACATTCGTACTTCAATCAAGATTCTCGCGGGGCACTTATCCGCACTAACCTTAGATCCCAGAGTGGCCAAAGCATCAGCATGCCGATTATCCGCTCTAGGTGTATGCTCGTACCTGACATCGCAGAATTGTTGTACCAGCTTATGTACCAAAGTCCGGTAGGGCAATAGATTCACTTCTTTTAGTCCATATTCGCCTGAAGCTTGTTTGACGATTAGCTTGGAATCCCCCATAACCGTCAAATTACTTACTTCCAGTGCCCTGGCTGCGCGGAGACCTGCAATGAGGGCCTCATACTCCACTTCGTTGTTGGTGACTGCGAAATCGAGTTTTGTGGACATTTGTATGACCTCTCCATCGGGTTTGGTCAGAACGATTCCAATTCCTCCACCTTTCCTTGTTGACGACCCATCGAAATGAAGCGTCCAGTAAGGCAACTCGACTGCATAGATCTCGGGTCCCTCTAGTTCCTCCTCAATTATGGGCTCGTGGCTATTATCAGGGAACTGTGCCAGCAAATCCGCCACCGCTTGCGATTTAATTGCCCGCGGCCGAACGCACGTGATGTCGTATTGGGAGATGGTCATATACCATTTTGCCAATCTTCCTCCAGGAGAGGTATGAGTTAAGAGGTACCGTATGGGTCACTCTTTGTAACCACCACCACTTTGTGCGAGGCAAAGTAGTGCTTCAAATTTTCTATTACGAAGAATAGAGCAAGGCAATGACGCTCGATATCTGTGTACCTTGATTCGGCTGGTTGCACTATGCGAGAAATATAGTAAATCAGTCTTTCTTGCCCTTCATATTCCTGAGCTAAAAGTGCCCTTATAGACCTCTTTGTTGATGTTAGGTACAGCAAAAGCAGGGATCCGAGCTGTGGTGCGATCATTACCCATTGTGATGTCAATAAGTCCTTCAGCCTCCCGAACGCGGCCTCATGTTCTGTGGTCCAATTGTACGCATCATTCTTCTTGAGGATATCGCTGAAGCAGAAGGTTATTTCTGCGATCGCAGGGATGAACCTTCGCAGGTAAGATAACTTCCCCAAGAATGTTTTCAGAGCACTTTGATTATGCGGTGCCGTCATCCTAGTGATGGCTGATACTTTTGCGGGATCAGGCTCGATGCCCTGGCGATGTATTACACATCCCAAGAACTTCCCCGAGGTCACTCCGAATGCGCACTTCATGGGGTTCATCTTTAGCTGGAAACTTCTGCATCTCTCAAACACTTTCCGCAGGTCCCCCAAGTGTTCCGCTTCTTCCTTGGACTTGACAACCAATTCATCAACATAAAACTCCACTTCTTTGTGCATCATGTCATGAAACAGAGCCATCATGGCTCGCTGATAAGTCGCGCCTGCGTTCTTGAGTACAAACGACATAACCGTATAATTAAAGACTCCTACCGGCGTGATGAACGCAGTTTTTCGTGCATCTTCAGGGTCCATTTTGATCTGGTTGTATCCACTGAAGCCATCCATGAAGCTGAACATGCGATGACCCGCAGTCGAATCAATGAGCAGATCGATGTTGGGCAACGGAAAATCATCCTTAGGGCAAAAGCGGTTGAGATCTCTGAAGTCTACTTAAATGCAAAGCTGCCCATTTTTCTTTACCACAGGCACGATGTTAGCCAACCATGTAGAATGGTGATTTGGCTCAATGAATTTGGCAGTCAGTAGCTTGACAATTTCTTGCTTGATTTTCACGTTTATCTCCGGCCTGAAGCTCCTTGTGCTCTGCTTTACCGGCTTGGATCCCGGGATTACATCTAACCTGTGCATGGTAATGCTTGCGTCCAGGCCAGGCATCTCATCGTATTCCCATGAAAACACATCTTTGTACTCAGTCAGAAGCTGCAGCAGTCTTTCTTCCTCCTCGCTCGTGAGGTCTGCACTCAGAAAGACGGGTCTCTTCTTTTCTTCTCTTGGGCTTAGGAATACTTCCTTCAGCTCCTGCTTCTGCGGTTTCGGCTTATCCTCCATGCACTCAGGCGCCTCTTTTAGATTATCCTCCAAAACGTCTGGTGTTGGCTTGTCTAATTCCATGACACGCTCGATTTGATTGATTTGCTCAGGGATATCCCCATGCTCGCGTGGGGGTATCCCCGCGCACCTTCATATGTGGTAGCATTTCTTCCCGTTTGCGTAGAAGCTTTCTATCTCTTTGCCCGCGGGATCATGTTTTACTCCCCTTTTCAGGGTGTACACATTCTTTCTTTGATAGGCAATCTGCGGTGCCTCTTCTCGCACGGACGACTTTTCCTTGGCCTCCTCCCTTGTCACCATCACTCCTGCTGGTGATTGATCCTTGATATCCTCCCATCGAGGCAAAGGAGTCGTATTAAACGGCCCTGGCGTTTGCTCGTCTGCCATTTCAGTGAACCACACTGCTTCGATGAGGTGCGCCTCATCCAAATTAAAAGGATTCACCGAAGCTGGTATCTCCACTATTCTGTCGTTCCAGATAGCCTTCATGACCTGGTGAGCTGTCGAGGGGACTGCATCGAAGCGATGAATCCAAGCTTGCCCTATGATCATATGATATGTAGTGTTCGCATCGATGACGTAGAATTTGGCCGAACATTTGATTTTGCCTATCTGGACGCCCAGACGGATCCATCCTATCGTCATCCTAGAATCGCTTCCAAATCCAATCAGCGCGGATGGACGTCTGACAATCTTCTGCTCCGGGATTCCTGCTAACTTTAAAGTGTTGAGCGAGACCACGTTGACAGCCGCTCCTCCGTCAACGAACGCCCTTTTAAATTCAACACCGTTGATCACCGCCGTTACATACAAAGGCTTCTGATGGCTCGCATCTGTATTCTTGTCGCTTGCGGAGGAGGTCATGACCTTTTCTGTGGAATGAGATGCTCTGACAACTTTCCCATTGGAAACCACAATGTCTTCTTCTTAATCCTCTGCTATCCTTAGAATCGCTTTTGTCATTTCTTTCCGGCACCTCTCCGAAAAGTTCATTTCATCGAAGAACTTTCTGAACCCGTGCGACCCCTTCATCCGATCGGCACGTTCGTCCTCCGTGTCTATACTGTAGTCCCCCTCATTGTAGACTTCAGCAATGATGGGTAGACCGTCTTCCGCAATCTCTTCGAGATCCATAATCGCAATCATGGCCACCTCTTTGCCTTTCGGCTCTTGCTCCGCATGTCCGGGCCTTTGATTGTTTCGCACATCCTGCCTCTGATCGCTGACAATCAACTCGCCATCTTTCATTTTTCGGCTCACCATGTTTCTGAGCTTCTTGCAATCAGCCGTGGGGTGCATGATCTTTCAGGTAGGAGTTTTTAGGTTGATCAGCATACCTTTGTACTCGTCTCGCATGCCTTGCAGACATATTTCCACGAGCCTGCCCTCAAGCACTTCATCTCTGCATTCCAAGGACTTGGCTCTGAATTTCTTAATGAATGTCACTCCATCCTTCTCGCGTTTCTGGTACATACGAGAGAGATGAATCATTGTCACTTTCTCTTCCACCTGGAAGAATTTGGTATAAAACTTCTGAACCGTGTCGTCCCAGGTCTTCACGGATCCGGCCTCTAACGTCCTATACCACTTGTAGGCCACATTTCCCAAAGATTTGGGGAATTCGCGCATCAGTAGCTTGGGATCGGCTCCATATGGTCCCATCACATCGATGAAACGCATGACGTGCTCGTGAGCATTCCCGTTAACATCTTCGACCTTGTCCCACTTGTGAGCTTTGTACCCTGCGGGGTTAGGCATGAGATAAATTTCTGGTGGGATCGGCGGATCATTGTCGACCTTTGGGATGATGGTGTCTGCGAACGGTTGATTAGCCAAGAAGGTTTCTATGCGCCGCTGCAGTGACGTCATACACTCCGGTGCACTTCCCCCAGCAGCAGGAGGAAGGGTTGTTGTAGTCAGCGGTGACACATATGCCGCGGTAGGGCTAGGAGTGTACTGTGAAGTCACATTGCCCACAGCGCCGGCGGAGGAGGCAAGGGGTATTGTGAGGACAGGTTGGGTGCCACAGTTGGTGGTTGAGGAATATGTGCGGTGAAAGGCGGTATTTGAGCCGTTTGCCCGTGGACTGAGGGCAACTGCACTGTTGCCGGTGGGGTTTGCAGATTAGGATTAGGTGGCATGGGTATCACTCCGGTCCCTTGGGTGGTGGAAGCTCCTCCTCCCTGAGAGACGGCGGTGCCTGATGTAGGACTCGGTGCAAGGGTTCCCAGAATGTCCATTATCCGCTCCATCTGTGCGGATTGAGCCTGAACGGCCTTTCCCTGATTCTGAATGGTGGCCTTTAGAGCCTCCAACGTCGGAGTCTCACCGGCGGCCGCAGAAGCATGACGGGTCTCCTCTCCCGAGGTGGTCTCCGTGGAGGGCGATCTGTTACTGACATCATCTTCATGAGACATGGTTGCTTGCAATGGTAAGATTCACGTCGGGTTCACCAAATCTGTACGAGAGAATCCTGCATAGAGAATTCAATATACACCAAGTGTAGAGGATAGAAAGAACACAGGGAGGGTAGGGTTGTGTGTAGGGAGAGAGTAAGACAATAGTACTGTATGAGAGAGAGACAAGATTTTGGCAGAGCTTCCGCGTATCTCAGGTGATTCGCCCTTGTATGGAAGGGTTAACGATCCTATATATAACGGAGAATGTGACCGTTGTAGTGTGTTTAATGCGACCATTAATGGCGGCTTAATTAGCTTAACTACAACGACACGTTCGTCCGCGTATATATGGACCGTTACGGCACATTATCCGCGTATATCGGAACCGTTATGAGGTTGACCGGGTTGACCGAGTTTATGGAGCTCGTGCCATAAATCTCTCAAAGTAGTTACTAGGGGTCGCGCGCGGGCTTGGTTGTCGCTCGCGCGCGACAGGACTTACTCTAGCCTCTAAACCACCAAGTCCCTACAGGTCACGTGTGGTGGTATGCGAGGGCCCTGTCTCGCAGTCCCCACGTGGATCAGCGCAGCTGGTGATCCAGTGTGTCTGGAGCACAGCTAGGTGTGCTGGATGGTCGTCACGTGGCTAAGATCTGCCTGTCTAGAAAGCACTATCTACAACCACAAACCGTGACTAAGAAAATTTGCCAATGTTTTTGACCCAACCCAATATGTATGGTTATAGAATGTTCAACCCAAATCTAATATGTTGTTTGTGATACCCAAACCAAACATAATATATAACCTCGGCCTGATTGGGGCCGAGTTGTTAAATTTAAAAAAATTATTTGAAAAACTCTGAGTTTGGCTATGAAAACTTGAGATGTGCAAGTATAATTTTGAATTCGAAAACTCAACATAGTAGGCTAGAAAAGGAGGAAAATCAACTACAATAACTATGCGCAATTATAAAACTGGATTTGTGCACAATGCATCTACTTGAATCGATTCTGTATACTACTAGGGAATAACGCGTGCCCTTAGGGCACTACCACAAAAACAACTAATTAACAAATGTACATCAGTCAAAACTCCTTAAATTACACAAATTAAGGACCAAGTATAGTTCAGTTGTGATATTCATATTCCACATGCTTGCTGCATAACAACAGCTTCAGGACGAAGCTAAGAAGATTCCTAATAGAATCCTAGAACTATTTGTTCCCAAAAAATTAAAGATGTGTTGTATGTACACGATCTGATGAGTTTTCAGCAACTTTTCATTCCCCATGAGATTGACTGCTACAACCCATAGTTAGTAAATACTCCGAATTATTCTGTTTAATACCCGTACGTACGTACAATTGAAAAATACTCCGTATTCCGTACTGAGGTCATACCTAATTAAAAAATACTCGAATTTTTGATAAAAAACGTTTAGTACTCGTATTTAACATCTTGACGTATAAAACTTCCGAATAAAACTTCTCGATTCACAATTACATCACATAATGTATCATTAAAAATATTATATCTTCTAGTAATTGGTTATGATTCAATATATTATAAACTATTTTCTTATACGAAATATTAATAATATTAAAATCCACAAATATTATTATAAAAAATTACAAATATCAAGTTAATTATGAATAACTAGACATGTTATTTTGTACACATCTACACACGCGCGCGCGCACACTCAGACAACACACACCCATATCTGTTGTATCTTGATTGCTACGCGTTAGTAAACACCCGTATCTGTTATTATTAAGAATAATTCTTACTTGAAATAGTGCAAGTGCGGTACTTTTTATAAAGAATATAACTAAATAAGTAAATTCAATGAGCCAATAGAGAGAGTTATCATAATAAAAATTTACCGAGTACATATTTTAAAATAAAAGAAACATATATAAAAGAAATGATGAAAAGATAGCAGTATGGGACATAACAAACTTACTATATGTGTTTTTCTGGAGAAAAACTTACCATATGTGTTAAAATACTAAGAAACATGCCCGTATTTTTAGTCTCGTAGACTAATTCGTCTACGAATTATACACGTACGTTTTAAATACTCGAATTATTCACATCTTGTTGTGAAACAATAATTGAGAGAGAAAGAAATAAGAGAGATAAGTGTGTAGGGAGGAGAGTATTGAGATGTGTATCATTCTCCAACCCTAAACCTCCTTATATAGGCATTAGGGTGGGCTAATTGGCCAATAACAATATACAAATGGGCTTACAACGTGTGGTGGATATTCACCAATAACCCAGCCCATATTTCATAACACTCCCCCTTGAATATCACCACTTAGGATGCCTCGTTAAAACTTTGTCATGAAAAACCCAGTGGGACAAAATCAATGACTAAGGAAAAGAGTACAACTAGTTGATTCTATTAGCTCAACACCGGAGATGACATTCTTCTGGAATGCATCTGAATAGTCCTTGCAGCCTCGTTAAAACCTTGCTTGGAAAAACCCTGTGGGACAAAAACCATAGCGAAGGAAAAAGAGTGCCACATTTGGATTGTTTCTCCCCCTCTTGGTAACACCTTTGTACCTGACAAAAAAACCGTGGCAAGACCAAAATCTAATAATATACAATTACTAAAACATAATAAAATGCATATGCACCTAAAACTACTCGCGAGTGTACACTTTGATCTGCTTCAGGCAAATATTATATTTCTCATGGGAACCAACCTCCATGAAATTTCACAAATTTGTGATTCTTACGATCGTATTTGTAACTAGTTACTTTTCAACCCATATTTTGTTGTTCCTTAGTCCCTGACACTAAGACAACATTATCATCATTCTCACCACGAGATGATTGTATTTATGAGAATATATCATGATTCATACCATATCGTGTTTCTCATTTTATAAGTCCCACGCTCAAAAGCGGACATAAACCTCAACATAAATCCCACGCATACCAGTGGATTTTAAACCTTAACACGAGTCTCACGCTTAATAGCGGACATATAATATCTAAATAGATCCCACGCTTACCGGCGAATATGTAGTGTCTGCATTGTATGTAGTTTTTTGCTTCGGGTTGTTTGTATGCTCTACATATTCAAAATGATTGTACCCGAGTTATTTTCTATGCACTTGTTGACTTTGTTTGGCCATTGATTATCTAGTCAACACATTTCCCTTTAACCCATATGATTTGTATATCGCTTAATATGATAATCATTAATTGTAGGATAATAAGATTGTATTAAGGTACCTTTAGCTACTTCCAGAGCTATATGCCTCTTCCAGGGCTATTTGGTTACCATCGTTGGATTCGATCCATACTAATGACAATCTTTCAAGATTTTTCTCGCAATCTTGTTTTCCCATCTCGTAGAGCAATTTTTTCATATCCGAACTTATTTTGGATGCTTTGATTTCGTGTTCCTCTTCCGGAGGATCAACATATGTACACAAACAACCTTTTTATGCTTAAAGTGTATACCCAAACCGACACCCATTTGTCGAGAAGCTATCCATTTATTGGGATTTTGCATTAGTATGTACCCATAGAGCTAATGATATTTTGGCTCATGTCATGTAAGAGGACCCATTCTCCCCCTCCTGGCGTGAGCAATATGATCATAACTATAATGATATTTCTTTGATGCTTCAGGCATCAATTTGTCTCATATGTACTTATGTAGAAAAAATAAACACCCATATATAAAAGAATATTTTTAGAGATTTTTACGTCCACAACCTTGACCGCCTCTATAGTTAGGTGCATTTAGACTGTATATACCAAAGTGATTCACTTCGGGGAATGCACTACCATTCACTTTTGGGAATGGATGAAACTATTCGGTCATTAGCAAGTAAAAATAGTCACTTGTTTCACAACTTCTAGTGTGAAGTAACTTTTGCACCCGCTAGCAATATAAATTGATTTTTATTATAATTATTTGGCCCGTTATGCAAATCTCTTCAGGAGATCGATATTTTCATCCTTAAAAAAATACTAACAATGATAAGAGAAAATAATAAAAATACAAAAAAATGTAGATTAAATAAAAGTAAACAATCGAAACTTCTGGTTCGATAATTCTAGATCCTCTCTTCAGGGAGATCTTTCGTTATTATTTTATAACGCCATGAATAAGAATCTTCATATTTTTCATAACTTCTGGTATGAAAACAAATAATTTTTGCATATAAATGACTTATGTCCAATTCATGAACTAAGAACATCTTCTGGATGCTCTACTTGAATCAATAACAATCTTTTTAGACATCTTCTGGAGATCTAGCATGCAGGTCATAAAGTGTATCGGGTTACTAGTCGTGAACAAACATCTTCTAGATGCACTTATTCAGTTATGGTGTAACTTCGGGGTACAACCATATCATCGTGTGTTAAAAAAAACAAAATTAAATAAAGTAACATAACCTCTTCAGGAGGTTTAGAAAAAATAATGTAAGACATCTCTTCCGGAGATACCTAATAATAATTTATGACTTCTGGTCATAAAAAAATAGCATCGTAACTTCAAGTCACGAAAAAATATTTACTGTAATTCACAGCTTCAGGTGTGAATATATTATTTTCATAAGCTTATCACTAGCTTAATTCACATGAAAAGTTATACTTTACGAACCTTTTCTAGAGTTCGCATGTGCAAAATTACACATGATTTTGCTGTAAGTACTTGACAAATCGCAATATATCCGACCACCTTTATTTAAAATAAATCACGCCCGTTACTATTCATTTTGGTGGTATCGGAAATGACGTCGGTGCCCTTGTTTTGACGTGTTTTTGTATTGATGTTGGGGGCATTTTCGTCATTTTCTGATGTATTAGTGGGGTGTTTTGGGGGATATGACGTATTTTCCCCTCGCTAAGTTGCGTGGAGGGTTAAATCGAGGGTGTTTTGGTCTTTTCCTGTATAAAGAGTGATGTTCGGTAATTCCCACTCTGCCCCTCGCTTCTAGTTAGGTGCCCATTTGTGTGAGGGTGTTTTGGTGAATTTCCTTGGAGTGCTACTGTTTATATGGCTTGAATGTAAATGACATTGTTGAACTTTTCGGCTGTGTCTGTGGCAGGGTTGAGGTCGAAGGGTGTTTTGGGGAAGTTGGTCTACGTTAGATGGTTGTTTGGTCGTGTTTTCTAGTTTTGGCTTCCGAGGTAGTGGTGATGGCGGATGTGGGTAGAGAGTATCACTGTCTATGGGATGGTTTGGGCGATAGTGAGTTACGTGGAAGCCGGAGGGGGGGGGGTCCAGGTGGTGGTTTCTGCCGGTGGATACAAATATGGAATTGTTGCGATTAACAAATTGTGCGGTTTGGTTCTGCTCCGGTGAGCTCTCTCTCTCTTACTCTCTCTTCAGGTTCTCTGTGGCACGGGGTTGTTGGTTTCTGCGATTGACTCTGGTTTTGCTCGTTTCGGTTGGTCAATTGATCCGTGTGCTCTGGGTTTTGGTGTTGCATGCGTCATTTGCTTTCCCCCAATTTCTATGCGCTCTGTTTGTTGTGTGGGTGGTGGGATTGGGTTATTCTCATTTCTTGCAGTGATATTCGTTGGCTGAATGATTTGTCGATGGTTTATTGAGCACGAAATTGGTGTTGGTGCGGTTAAGATTTGGGTATTTTGTACTGCATGTTGGGAATTTGTGGTTTTTCCTGGTCAATTTAGGGTTTCAGGTAGGGTGTAGTGTTTGTATTGTTCTACATGGGTTTATACATGCAGTGAGGTAATAAGAATAAATATTTTAGTTGCATGTGCTATATTTAAATTGTGATATTGTCAAGAGATGGTTAGTTTACATAAAATTTCTGAGTTCATGCCCTTTTTTAACAGCTTCCCTTATAATAATAATAATGTGGTTTGAGTTCATTGCATGTATTTGAATTTTTTGGGTGTTGTTATAAATGTTTGTGAAAGAGATGGTTGGTGTTCATTTAATTTCCAAATTTATATTATTTCATTTCAGTTTTTTGGTGTCAAATTCTTGGGCTTTAGGACATTGCATGTGTTTGAGTTGTTGAGATGTTCTTGTAAATGGTTGTCAGTTGGTTGGTGCTGTCAGGGGAGATTGAACATGGAAACCAATGTTATATTGATGTGTTTTGGAACCTGGACATGTTGGGTTCCTTCGTGTTTACTGATCTTTGCGTGTTGCTGGTGTGTTGTTTTGTAGGTGTTTGTGTGTTGATGTTTGGTGGCGATTCGCTGTGTATTGCTGTGTATACAGAACTTGGTATGTGTCAGGCGTTTTCTTTTTTGCCAATGTTCTTACGCCTTTTTGAAAACTTTTAGTTGTGTTTGTGGATTTGCTGTTTATCAGGTGGATCTTCGTCTTGGTTTGTGGAAGTTTGTTTGTTACATTCTTCGCGAAATCACTGGTGCGTAGTGTGCTTCATTCGGTTTAGTACTGCTTGAGTGTGTTTGTTTGTCGTGTGTATTTTTTTTTGCTGCTATATCTGTATTAGTGGGGTTATCTTTTTTCGTCCTTTGTTTAAAATTTTAATGTTGGTCGAGTTGCATACGTAGCATTTAAATAAGACCCCGGACAATCAAGGAAAAACACTTATATGAGCCCAAAGTTCTAAAAATTACCTAAATGCTCATGTGCCAAATATCTGGATATTTCATTTATACATGAAGAATGTGTATTAAAGGGACTAGGCAATCTTCATTACTTCTTAGGTATTGAGGCTACACCTGAATACCTAATAAGTAAATGTGTGGTTATTGGATGTCAATGTGGAGCTTTGCTCCTTGTTTGTGTAACTGAACATTGTATTTTGGTTTTAGTGAAAGGATGTCTTCAGGTAACCCTGCAAAACGTCCCCGGCGTGTTGCAGGGACGCCGTTAGGGGATATTGGTCGTGTTTGGAATCCCTTTTTCAGGGAGGAGGTTGGGGGGATGGATGGTGCGCCATCGTCTGCTTCTCGTGTGAGTGTTGCGAGTGCTTTTACTCCTGTTGGTGTTTCTGAAACGTCGGATGTTGCGAATGCTACAATGGTTCCCACATATTGGGAGGTAGTGTCGGAGGGGATTACGCCGTCTGATTTTGCTGGTTCTGTTTCTGCTCCGCCGATATCTAATTCTAGACGGGGACGACGGAGAGGTGCAATTGCATCTACTCTGTCAGACCCTCGTCCGGGCGCTACTGTGAGTTGTGGAAATTCGACTGGTGTTGCTGTTTCTTCTGTCGTTGTTCGGAATCCATTTTTCAGGTATAATAGATTGATCAATACCTCTTCTACCGAGAGGTATTGATCAATCTATTATACCTGATTGTGGTATGCGTAATGTAGCGAGCTCCGGTACATTTGGTGCTGCTTCTTTGCCAGCCAATGTTCTGATGCCATTCCCTGATTTGTGTCGTCATAGTTGTGCTGATAGTGCGGGAACCTCAAGGTCACGTTGCCGTGGTCGAAGGAGTCGAGCTGCATCCCTTGCGTCTGAGCCTAGTTTGGATGGTGTTGCGAGTGATTTTACTCCTGCTGGCGTTTCTGAAACGTCGGATGTTGCGAATGATACAATGCTTCCGATAGATCGGGTGGCAGTGTCGGAGGGAATTACGCCGTCTGATTTTGCTGGTTCTGTTTCTGCTCCGCTTATTTCTAATTCTAGACGGGGACGACGGAGAGGTGCAATTGCATCTACTCTGTCAGACCCTCGTCCGGGTGCTGCTGTGATTTGTGGTAATTCGATTGGTGTTGATGTTTCCTCCGACGTTGTTCGGAATCCATTTTTGAGGGAGCACGTTGGTCAGTTGGATGGGGTATCATCGCTGGCTCGTGGACTAGGAATTGGAGACTCTACTCATCATGCACCGAGAGGTATTGATCAATCAATTATACCTGATTGTGGTATACGCCATGTTGCGAGCTCCGGTACATTCGGTGCCGCTTCTTCTCCAGCGAATGTTTCGATGCCATTGCCTGATTTACGTCGTCAGAGTTGTTTGATTGGTAGTCGGCGCACGGCTTTGGATGTCTACAATGATACTCAATCGAGTTCTTTGTCTCAAGACCCATCGAGCTCTAGATCTATGTCTGTCACCCGGTTGCTGTTGCCTAATTCGGCTGTGTCTCTTGCAAATCTTGTGCCTCGGAGTAGTGGCGACATGGGTGCGCCGTGTTCAAGTTCTGCCGTCGGCCAGTCTAGCAGATGTGAACCTGTAGATTCGGTCGCATCGAAACCGCCTCGTAAGTGGTCATTCTTCGCACCATTTTGCCTCTATGTTTTTAACTGTACCATTCCTTCGATTCGTATATTATTTTATATGTGGTGCAGGGCAAAGGTGGACGAAGAAATCTGACGGTCATCCTCCGGAACCCCCGTCTGAACCAAGCATCCTCCCTCCCTCTAGAAGATGGCGTTACTGTAATGCGAAATTATTTGTGCATGAGCCGGACGAATTTTGTTGCCGCGAGGGTTGTATTGTGCTTGCTACGCATGAAATTCCGAGTTCATTAGCTAGGTTACTGTTATCAGATGATGTCGCGGGTAAGGAATTCCGGACCAATTTACGTGCCTACAATTCTTTGTTTTCTTTCACATCGATGGGGGTGAAGTCGGATCTAGATACGAAGAATATGAGCAAAGGGATTTATACGTTTCGTATCCAAGGTCACATCTATCATTACATACAAGATCTGGATCCTGGTCAACAACCTCCAATATATATACAGCTTTATTTTTATGACCCCGCGTTTCAGCTGCAACGTCGCATCAAGACATTTGATAATCTTGATCCAATTATCATAGCTTGATTGACCGAAATATTGGATGACAATCCTTACAAGGAGCGTTTCAAATCAATGCACGAGTGTAGTGAGTATAAGGATTGTGATGTGCAGATAAAATGTGATCCGGGTCTTGATCAGCGCACGCATAATTTGCCCACTTCTGATCAGGTTGCTGGTATTTGGATTGATGATGAATCTCGTGCTGGTAAATACACGCGTGATATTATAGTTCATCATAGATGTGGTGGTTTTAAAAGTGTTAGTTGTCATTTGGGATGTTATGATCCGTTGCAGTACCCGATAATTTTCCCTCAGGGTCAGCCAGGATGCCATAGTCAAATCAAACGGAAGCCTCCGAGGCGAGGATAGGGATCTGGTAAATATCATCGCTTCTTTTTCAATTCCACCAGTTATATTATTTTATATTGACATTGAGTTTATTGGGTTTTATGGTTAGAGTCCGGAGATGACTCTTTGAGTTGTCGTGAGTACTACTGTTATAGGCTGCAGGTGCGTAGCATACGCGAATCGTCGCTTTTATTCTTTGGACGTCTGCTGCAGCAATGTTTTGTTGATATTTACATGAAGCTGGAGGCAAATCGAATGGATTTTTTTCGTAATAACCAGCATGTTATATGAGCAGAGTTGTACCAAGGAATCTTGGATAGTATTGCAATGGGTGAAACTAATCCTGACAATATTGTTCGGTATGTTGTATTGCCTCCATCGTTCGTGGGTGGTCCTCGGGACATGAAACGCCATTATCAGAACGTGATGACATTGGTGTGCAAATATGGCAAGCCAGATAATTTTGTAACGATGACCTGTAATCCAAAATGGGCTGAGATTCAGGCTGAGTTGCTGTTTGACGATTGTGTATTATTATGATGTCGTAAACCTATATGTTATACCCTTGGACTTAATCTTCATTTCAATTTGCTTATCATGTTTTGGTTAGAGATGGATTATGCTTTACAGTATCTATACAGCACTCAATTGAAATGTGTCCTCGTCTATGTTTGTTAAATTATGCACCGAGTATGTTTTATATAACCTTCTTCCGAGTGTTAGAATTGAAGTATATGACTGTATATATGGCATTACATATATGTCGAGATATGACTGCATTTAAATTTTGTTGCCAAACACAGGGCGTCGCGTGAAAATAGAATCAGTGCCAAAGTTCTACAGAGTTGTCGATCCAATATCTATAGCAAATCGTCGAATGGTAAGGAGTTCATAAACCAAACACTATTTGCTGTCCATTGTCAATGCGATGCTAAATATCCTACCGATATCATCAATGTAGAGTTTGCCACCAAAATTTGTTCCGTGCCACGAACATGAGTTAGGCACCACTGTCCATCTACACGTTCCAGATGGAGCTGTTTTCGATGTCCAGCTATTACGTAGAGGGAGCAATGTGTACCTTGATCACGACTGGCAGGAGTTTGTGAATCGTGATAACATAGGGATGTGGTATTTCATTGTCTTCCGACATGAAGGCGACAGCTGCTTCAACGTCATCATAACGAGCTCAAGGGGCACTGAAATTGATTACTCCAACCCTCCACAAGATGCTGCATTACTTCCATATGACTAGCACTTTCTGGTTATAGTTTCAGTTGATGGAGAAACTCTTCCTGCTTGAATTTGAGACTACTATGTTTAAAAATATAGTTTTCTTTTGGTCATGTACTGGAATTGACACGAGTTGTACTATCAGATTTGGCGTGTTTTTGGAAATCTTCTAAATTGCACTGCTAAGACAGCCTGGTGTATGACCTATGGTGTAATGTGTTCCTGTTACCCTATGATTTTCGTGCATCATCTGTTTCTTACCTCACACAATTGAGTAATTGCCAATATATAAGTTTAGGTGAACAAAGAGAACATGACTAATTACTTTGATCATGACTTACTGTAACTAATTATAACGAATTCACTCAAAGTACAGAAAAGTTGAGAAGTTCATAACCAGCGAAAAACATTAAGATCTGAGTTTCAGCGATATTTCCTACCCTCAGCCAACTGGATATTCTTTGCAGCATGATGTATTATGTTTCACTGTGAACCAGAAAAGCACAAATTGTAGTCACAACTAATTGAATTGTGTGCCAATATCACATGTTATTCAGACAACCAAAACAATTCAAACTACATTCACGACCCTCTAGTATACTAGCTATCTATATATAGACCAACAATGTTGTACAATTGATTAACCTCAATAGGTACTCACTCCCCAAACAACTTGTTTCCCCATCAGAAGAAGGCTAAGTGGACTACATGGCGTCTGAGATTACCCCATTGAAAATTGAAGACCTTCGTTTATCACTAGTAATGCAGTGCGACTACATATCTATACATGTCACAGCACAACTTCACGACTGTACATAGCACTCCACCTGATCATGCATTATAGTATTTTAAGAATTTGTATGCATTGATTTAGATTCATGAGTTTTTCTGTTTCGTTGTTTCCTTCTTCCTTGTTATTTAATAATTTTCCCCCCTATTTTGCCATGCAGCCTATGTTCAAAGAAGCATGGATTAAGGTATCAATTACTACTGTAACCACTAATCAGACTCCACTGTTCAATGCCTGCGTCATATGCCATCGTGAGCGAGCTCATCTGCTTTGCTATGACTGTCGATGCCCTAAATCTAACACCACGCTAAGGTTATAAACAATAGTTGAATATATTGAAGAACACATAAAAAATTATCTAACATACATGGTAAGTATTTTTATCCAGGGCTCGTCTCTGTGTGACGCTTAAAGATGAAACGGGAATCATGGATACTATTATATTTAGAAAAGCAGCTGAAACTCTGTTAAAGATACCTGAAGCATCGCTGGCGACAATGAATCCACCTATATAATATAACCCAACAAACTACATACTTGCCTGCGTATATAGAGAATTAACCGCACATATTGATATACTTACATGTTTCAATACCAGGAACAAGAATCTGCACTTGTGAATGTCAACCTCCACAGTGAGACAACAATGTTCTATGTCCGCATGCTGAAATGCCATCAACGACACAATCACCGAATCACTAGGTGGGTTGTCCGCCAAGTTGAAGATGCGTGAAAGCGCAAATGCACCAACAACAAATTTTCTTCATGTCCTGTCTGCAATCATGCATTGACAATAAAAATGTAAAAGACTTTTTTATTTATGTATTTTCCGATGTCCTTTCCTGCTGTGAATAATGTTGTTATGTATTTGAAGAAGGATTGTAGATGATGTTTTCTTAATGAGTTGTCTGATAAGAATATTTTATGCGTGCAATTTATTAGGAAATAGGGGAAAACATTACTTAAACGAGGGGAAAGAACACCCAAAAAAAATAAAGAAAAGAATAAACTGTATGTGTGTTCGTGTGTGTGTCTGTGTGTGTGTGTGTGTGTCTATATATATATACATATACATATATAGTCCACCTTGACATATTCTTACAGTAGGTCGAAATATAACTGCTTGGGGTGGGTGATGTTCCCACCTTGACATATTCTTACAGTAATCAGCTATAATGAATGTAGCAATATTGCCAGAATTGTTACAAAATGTCTTTATCTATTGTGATAGCTAGGAAGGAAAAAATAAGAATAAAAAATAAAAAGACAATCTATCACACCCGCGTTATTGTTAATCCTGGTAAACAATTCACAGTTTCAACTGTAGAAAGGTGTTTGATGATAATATACCACAACCTTATGTTTTGCATATTATAATTATAGTCGCCACCCTAATTGTCTACATCAATAGAATTTGCATTCCATACCAATTAGATTTCAAATCTTTGTGAGTTCCTTCAAAGTGTCATGTGACATAATCACCCTGTGAAGCTTTGAATTAAATAGCAATATTGAGAAATCTTTGGCAATCAGCAAAAGCTGCGATCAACATACATGTTGTACTTATTTCCCCAATAAGTTACTACTTCAATTCAGTGGAAAACGTATACAGAAGACAGTATACTATGCTCATGTAGATGTCTTACTTTCTTTCATGATGTAATCTATGTTAACAGACACTCAAACATGAGACACACAACAAAACAAACTACCTCGACAGTGAGGCAGTACATCTTGTGATCAACGCATACGACACCATCTATCCAGACAAAGGAAAAAAAAACATCATGTGATTCCAATTACCAGATGCATTGTAAGGTGTGCCAGATTTCATCCACATATTTACTTTAGTTCCATTGGAAAAAAAATAGCACCAGTATCACCATCAAACCAACATAGACATCTGGACTACAGTGAAAATCAAGCATAGCAATGTCGACTCCCAAAAGATCAGTGTCTGATGATGAAGTCACAGGCAGGCTCAACATTGGAAGTTCTTCAGGCTCATCACTCAATCCATCGCAGTTTATAGGTGCAGCAAGTTTCCCCCTTGAAATCCCAATAAAGCCAATTTCAACTGTGTGAAGTAACTCTCACTCACTATGCTTACATTCTTTTGAACTTGTAATTTAACAATCTGTGTGGTTTAACAGTGTAAGTAAAATGATTTTATGAAAGGAGTGGTGATGATAAGCACCCATGGTTTCATTCATCCAACAGCTAACAAGGGAGGAATTGGAGGTATGTGCTGGGATGATAGAGATGACTGGCAGTCAGGTTTCCTTGGAAAAATTGATGGTATCTGTAATTTGGAAAGTGAACTGTGGGCAATTTATCACACTATTCATCTGGCTTTGGGCAACCGCTGGAACAATATCGAGTTGCAAACTTCGTGCTACGAAGCAACCAAAATATTCAACCTGCTGAAAACTGGTCCTTCTACCATGAAGGTTGAAATCAAGAACGGGTATGCAGCGCTAGAAAAAATGCATATAGCTTTAAATCCAATTGACCCGCTTGACAACAGTGTCTCCAAAAGGCTTGCAAGCATGGGAGCAGAGCAGATGGATGACTTCAAACTACTGTATGATGCTCTGGAGATTATCCAAGATTTGATTGTTGATGACAAATTAGATGAATGTTCTCGTTACATCTCACCCGAAACCGATTAGTAACCTTTATTAGTAGATTTGCTGTGAGGTGAAATGTATTATTGTCATCGAGACATTAATCCTTTGTAATTTTCCTAGCCATGAATTGCAACATGTCCTTGAATTGCAACATGTCCTTGAAATGCAACATTAGCAATTTAACTAAAGAAAAAAAATACTGTATGATTGTTTCAAACTCTCCCTAAACATGACAATAATCCCAAGTTATACATTAAACCATTATTTCACGAGACAACTTGGTTAAAACCACTGGCACCTCTACATGTAGGTTTAACTTATACAAACGGGAAAATGAAATGCCTAAGAAGTAACAGTATGAACCTAAAGAACCATTGGTGTGATACAACTTTTCCCAGTTTGAAATATTCAAAGTTACATTAAAACACCATAAAACAAACGATATGTTCTTAATCGTAGCTTCTTAACAATAAATACACAATCAAACATAGAAAATGTTATCTTAATTACTGATAACTTGCATCACTTTACGACTTGCTTCCATCCATATCCAGTTTATTTCAGCACGTTATATCTGGTGTGCCTGCATTCGATCGAAATATTTTCATGTTTACAATTCCATCCATACTTTGTGGAAAAATACTAACATTCATACAATGAACATCGAAAAGAAAAAAAAACGTTGTGTACAGAATACCTGAATTGAAAGTTGTATCTCCTGTTGGGAAATGACGACTATTCGACAATCTACCTGAGTGATATCCCATAACACCCACAAGCCACCAATATGGATATTGGGGTCAGCAAAAAAAAACCTATCATATCCAAGAGACGCACAAACAATACGAGCTTCTTCCCCAGATGAAATAGTTTCAGTAATAGTAATAACATTTGGTGCATTCATTTCAGCCAAATTTTTAAATTTCTTTCTATAAATAGGGGTACCAACATTTCGACCGTTCCATATGAGAAACTTCACGGGACGGTTCTGGTGAACTATGTTGCTAGAAGCCATCGCGTTCGTCTGATCCCTGTCATATGCAAGCGCCGCTTCGATCTCTCTTGTCTCCATAATCCGATTCCAGTTTTCACCATTACCCAAAAAACCTTGCTTCTGCAAGATTGTATGCAGATATTCCCCCGCAGCAGATTCAACATTCCCGGAATAGTCAATCAACTATGTAACCTTATTGGCCTCCATGTAAATTGATTATGCTCCTTTAACCGATGACGAAAATTGACCAATGTAGACAGCCTCAATTATCAATTGCGGAGCAACCTAGATTTCCTCCTGTTTTGACAATTCAACATGTGTCATCCTCTCATTTTCCTCATTTATGATCTCACTGATATCTTCATTGCTCTAGTGATGTCGCTGCACATCAGAATTCAATCTCCAATGCTCCAACTCAGTCGCTATAGGCCCGGTTGAATGGATCACCGTCACACCAAAATCTGATGGTGGACAAGGAATAAGAGGTATAGCAGTACACCAGTTACATGAAACAACCGACAACTCTCTTCACAAGCAGCCATCCCGGCAATCTTTGTGATTCCATTATCGATGCTAATTTGATTTTTGGTGAACAAATACAGAGGACAAGAACTTTGTGGTTATTATGAACCAACATATAACTTGTGTTATATATCTAACGTCAGTTATTGTCAGTTACAAATTGTTAACAACTGGGTTAGTGGGTAGTTAGAACCATAGTGAGCGGTTTTTAAACTTCTTTGATATTCAAAAGATGTTAATAGTTACACGAAGATCACACAGCAATATTAAATTACGTCTTTGAAATATGCAGTTATAATTGACGGTTACACAATGGTTGCCCACCAATATAGAACCGCAGTTTTGAAATATGCAGTTACAATTGTTGCAGAAGTAAGCTACGAATGCGCACACTAAATCGTTCTTGGGTAACAATTATAATTAGTACGCGCTGTCGTTTGACCAGCTTAAGCAATATTTGCAATTTTGCAACTGAGCCGTAATTGTACACAGCCAGTTAGACATATAAACACACAATATTTAAACATGCATTACATTCCACTGATGCTTCAATCTACTACAACCATAGTTAAACAACGAAACAACACGAATATAATACATAAACATGAAAGCGATGCTTCAATCTACTACAACCATAGTTAAACAACGAAACAACACGAATAGAAGACATAAACATGAAAGCAGACAACTTCAATGTCCAAAACATTACATAGATATCATCTCCAATCCTAATTGGATTTCTTCGAAGTCTATCCCAAACAAATACCAAACACATTTATGGTGTGTTGCATGGGGAAAGTGATGTTACTGTGTTAAAACCCCAACCATCATCTTCTTCTTCTTCATCCGTATATATCGTTGTTTCCGATCCCTTTCCAACAATGTAACCGCTGCCATCGGTGCTGTCTCCTTCAGATACTTCTTTCTCTTCACTTACCTGTTCCTTCTCCGATTCATTCTCGTCCTGCTTCACTTCTGACTCTGCCTCTTTTCTGCTTTCCTGCTGTGCATCTTTAGGTGGTTCTCTTTCAACCTTCATATGTGGACTGGTTGTTGCCATAACCACAAATTTACAACTTAGTCTGGTGCACATGCTATGTAATGAATGAACAAATACATGGGTATATAAAGACATGACACTCATCTTTGGTAGAACCATTAACCATCCTTGATTTACCACATGATGTGCCCAAATTTTCCTGCCAAATAAATCCAACCTGCAATCCTGCCAACATCAGGTCACAACATTCAAAGTTTACATGTGAATCATACATCTTTTCAAATGGATTGAGTTGTATGACATCAAAAAACAACAGCAAGATGATTGTGATGTATCAACCTGGAGCTCTTCAGAATTACATTCACCAAAATCTGCATTGATGATATATCCAGCAGATACAATTCAAGTCAGCAAATCATTTACAGCTGTATCACTAATTTTTCATTAACCTTCCATCCATCAGTTAATTAGGAACCAGAAACTAACAAACAAATTATGTTATAGAACTATTTACCAGAAATCTGATCAAATAATGACCTAAACTTGTTGCCAACTACCAAAATCTACATTTATGATATATCCAGCAAATACAATTCAAGTCAGCAAATCATTTACAGCAGTATACTAATTTTTCATTAACCTTCCATCCATCAGTTAATTAGGAACCAGAAACTAACAAACAAAATGAGATATAGAACTATTTACCAGAAACTGATCAAATAATGACCTAAACTTGTTGCCAACTATTGCCAGAATCATATTGAGCTTCACCTCAACACAATCAATAATCTAGCACTTTAACAAGATAAAGACTATGAATTTCACCAATAAGAACTGCGCAGCCGCATCACAACCACACCGCGCGCAAGGGGCGCGCAAGTCCACTAGTGTTTATTAAAAGAAAAAATAACAATGAACAACTGCTAGCATCAAAGGATACAAGATATGATGCACAACCAATAGCCCAACGCCCCGTTTTCTTTAGAGATCATACCAACATGGCACATGTAATGGCTATATACCACAATGTCCTGATCTCTTTCATGACAAACCCACAAACTAGTGTGTGGAATGGTATGGCACATTATGTTTTTTTTTATATATAAAAGTTAACAGATCAATAGCTAATGAATAATATTGTAAACAACCAAAAAACAATACCTGGCCCACTATCAATGTATTGCTTCTCAAGCAAGTTGGTAGTATAGAACTTCAACCGCAACAAAGCGTAAGTTGGTGCTAGGGTTACGTTGCCAGTAGACTAGTTTTTTGATACTTTGTTTTACTCCTTCTCCGACTGATTTTCTGTGTGGTTTAGGCAAAGACTCGTGCTGATAACGTGTTGTGAAACGATAATTGAGAGAGACAGAAATAAGAGAGATAAGTATGTAGTGAGGAGAGTGTTGAGATGTGTATTATTCTCCAACCCTGAGCCTCTTTATATAGGTATTAGGGCGGACATGGACCAATAACAATATACAAATGGGCTTACAACGTGTGGTGGGTATTCACCAATAACCCGTCCCATATTTCATAACATATCTCGTATTTTTAACCCGAATTTTTACTAACGTACTTTTAATACAAAATCGTATAGTACCCGTACGTACCGTACCACGTTTTATTTCCGTACCGTATTTTACTAACTATGCCACAACCATAAGACAACCATAAGGCAACTATAAAATCATAATCAATTGAAGTTAGTTCAGATTTACAATTCGATAATCATAATTAATCAATTAGCATGTATCGGTGCTAAATACGGACCAGTTTGGGACGCCGGGTAAAAACGTTGCTCAAGAAGAGCTTTCTCTCTCTAGATTTTCTGTCTCTAGATTTTCGCCCATCGTTTCACTACTCAAGACCATCTTTGTACAGACTTTGGTTTTCTCTTCTCCGATCTTTCGATCTTCCCTCTATCTAATCTGATTTTATCTCTCTCTCTCTCTCTCTCTTGACTTCTCTACTGTTTCTTTCTCTCTCTCCCTTCATCCATTTTGTCTTGTTTATCGATCTTACGTTTCTCCATTACTCCGTCTGTGAGTTCCAAGGGGAAGGACATTGATTGGGTTTCATTGATGTTTCTACATTTCTCATAATGAGTTCAGGTCATCATTTCTGCAGTTCATAGGCGAGGAAGTCGAAGAAATTTGCAGGCTTCAAAGCCGATTGGGGAGACAGTGGATAGAAAGTGCTGGTTTGGCGGGTCTTGCATGGCTTAACCGGGGTTGGTAGTTAACCAGAGTTGGGCTAGGGTTCCGGTCGACTGAACCGCCCATTCTAGGTCTTCCTAGGTCTTGCATGCCTTTCTTTGTCCAATAGTGGTCTTCTAGGGCTTAGGGGTAAGGCTAGGTCTTAGGGTTTAAATCTTGTTCTTACGGTCTCTTCTTCTTCTTCATCTTTGCTTTGCTTCCTGTTTCTATGGCTTACCAATCTCCCAATTCCAGTCCAGACTACCAAGTTTTTCACCCTAGTTTTGTTCCTCTTCCAAGAAAAGGTCCTACCTTCTTTGTAAGTCCAGTTATGGTCTCTTCGCTGAGGAATCACTGGCACAATACGCTTGTGGGGAAGTTCTTGAATGAAAACCCACCTCCCTCCTCTGTTGTCCAGGAGGAGGTTGATAACTCTCTATTAGAGTTCTATTTCTTGCATACTTTATATCGTTTTGCGTGATTACGGGTTTGAAATATGAGTTTTACACTATGAATATTGAGAAAACGTAGAAAGTTGAGTTTTAAGCACTTTATTGTTAATCCGGGCGTTTCGATGCATATTTGGATGTTATTTTTCAAATATAATCGCTTGGTATGGTTGTTCATGTTGTCTTGACAGGAACGGATGCTAAACGATGTTTAGGAGGCATGAAACGAACTTCGGAAGCAAAGCAAACTCAAGGGGAATCAAGAGAAGCAAAGTCGGAGGAGCAAAAGTGACCAATCTCCACTATTTTGATTGTATCTCGAGTTCTAAAATGAATTTTGGAGTGAGACCAGTGGCAAATGAAAGTAGACTCAAAGAGCTTTCCAACTATAGGTCACGGAGCTAAAACGGAGATCCGACGAGAAAGATATGGTCCGTCAAAGATGCCAAAATGGAAGAAAAACATTCTGCTGGATATTAAGAACACCAAACTGTGTTCGCACGAACACTGTTCGCACAAACAGTCGAGTGTTCGTGCGAACACCTGGGCCAGCCCGAAATTTTGTGGGTTTTTTGGTGATTTTGTGAAACTTTAGAGACCCCAGACCTATTCTAATGTTGGGGGACGATCCAGAAGGGGTATTGACACACTTTTGGAGGCTAGAGAGCTGGAGAAGAGAGAAGGAGGACGAAGATAGGGCTCAAGATCACCATTGAAGGCTAGGTTTTGATTTCTTCTTCTTCTTTCAAATCTTGTATGGAGAAACTCGTAAGTTTTGTTTGGTTGATTACTATTAGCTAAACTTCATTGCTAGGCATCTCTATGAGAGCCTAGGGCTATGTAGACGGATTATTTCCCGGATTCAAGTCTTTGTTTCATGCCTATGTCTTTGATTCAATGAATAAGTGTTAGTCTCATGATTAAATTGATGATTCTAGTCTATTGACACGGATAGTGTAGGATTTGATAATCATTGAAGCTAGGGTTTGTTCTTGAATCATTGTATTGCTTAAAGTTAATACTTATTCTTGTTACATGTTCTTACACTATGCTTAATCCTTAGCAAGAATGGATTCGCGACCCGGACTTGTTAATTAACTAGAAAGTGCACGACGTTGACTTACCCTAGTTGTGAAGAGTGTTTGAACACAATCCCGTATCACCGAGACCTAAAAGGAGAAGTGTTAGGATTGGCCTTAGTGTGGGTAGATTCGGTGGGAGTATTCAGCTGTTCCTTGAAACGGTGGACCGACAGGACCCGTTATCGTACCAGTAGATGACCTGCTAGAACGGACCGGTAGACAACATGAGACCGAGAGGAGATTGTAGTCAATCGAGACGTAAAATGATATGAGACCGATAGGAGATTGTCAGTGCAATTACCCGGCTGAACTAGAATAGGTTTAACGTGTTACATAGTTGAACCGGAATTCGTCTACAACCCTAGGTGATCTAGAGATTGCCTAGTTTCTCCATATCTTGTTTCCTATATATAAAAATAAAAGAAACACAAAAATAGTAGCTTAGTTGTTATTTAAATTTCTAAAATCAATCAAATCTTTCCTCCTGCACCGTACTCTAAATTAAATAACTAATTAGATAATCTAAAGCTTGTCCTCGTGGGATCGATAACTCGGGGTTGAAATACCACCCCTATATTACTTGACTCTGCGCTTGCGTTTAAACGCGTTAGTAAATCGCGTCAAGTTTTTGGCGCCGTTGCCGGGGACAGCGGTAGATTATTTTGTTAGGAGTTAGTTTAGAGTACTTTTATTTTAGTATTAGTTTTAATTTTTTCTTATTCTATATCTCTGTGCTTCACGGGTGTCTTGTGAGATTGTTTCTCAGGAACGCAGGAAGCAAGAGACAATTTAAGCATGTGGAGCGAAGAGTGTTATTCGGGTCCCCCCTACTGTTTCCACTGCAGGGGTAACCACGAAGACGAGGACGCATGCATAATTTGGTGCTACGTATGCGGCATTTGGCACGAACGTAGAGACTCATGTCGAGTACATGCACCCCAGCTTCATCAGCACCAGGAAGACTCATCAGCAATTATGGCAGAACGGCGTAGTATTATGAATGACATCGAAGTGTGCGCCAAATTTTTGTCCATAGATGCACAATTACCACAAGAGGATTCAGCCACAGGTAGGGAATACGTGAGGGAGATGTTGGAGAGGATAAAGAAAAGAATAGAAAAACTGTCAACAACAGGGGAATCTAGTATTCAAGAGCCACAAGAAGAGACCTTGCCATATGACAGTGAGCAAAAAATTGAACCTTCATCATCCCCACCACAAGTGGAAGAAGAGATACCTGAGCCGAGCGAAGAATGCAGTTTCCACGAACCATTGGTGGACTCTGCCATTTATGAGGACTCAGACTCCGATTCAGACTGGGGTGGACCTGTGTGCCGCAGATGGGAAGATCTGCCGTATTGCGAGCCAAAACTGCTGGCACCCTCACATCCTTGGCATGAATGGGAAGAAACCGACATTGGAAGCTTGGGGTGTGCCGACGATGAAGCTGGTGAAACACTTATGCTCAATGATATTGAGGTAAAAGGCCCAACTCTGATTAATGATGAATTCTCCATATCCTATGTCACGCAAGTCTGCGACGAGCTGGAACAATTACTGTATGGGGATTCTTATGGGGAAGAATGTGATGAGCAACTTCCAATCTCTTGTTTTATGGGCGATTCTATTGATCATCCATATGCCATAGTTAAGGAGTTGGAAGTTAGCAAGTGTGGGGGTGTGGATAATTTTCATGGGTCATTTGAAGATCATATAGCATCAAGGAAGTACTACTGGGATGATTTTATGGCCAGAGATTCATTTGACCCCGGTGGTACTTGGTGGAAGTTTCTCAAGAAGATCAATTGCAAAATGAAAGGAGTCAGCTTCCACAATTGTCCACCTTCTTCAGAGCACAGGGGTGCACGTGAAGTTCTTGTGAAGAGATGGTGGAAGAAGAAGAAGTGGAGGGATAAAGCAGCCTCCACTATCCTTTTCGGTTGAGGTAACCGGGTCGGGCTGTCGACCTTAAATCACAAGCGCTAGTTGGGAGGCAACCCAATGTAGAGTAGGATGTGATTTCTTTTATTTCTGTTTTAGTTCTCCATACCTGATTTTGGGAGGTGAGAGAGAGGGACTGATGAGTTGTCTAGTTTTGCAGGTAATGTTAGCGAAGAATCTACCCCAGTTTGCCATGGCACATTTGACCCACATGGGGACTCTTGAGGGAGTTGGGGATTTTTCGTGCATTTTTGCTGGATGGAGCAATCTACCCCGGTGTGCGAGGCACACACGACCTTAGGGGAGTTACATTGTATCATGGTGTAGCTTGGGGATTGCTCAGGTCATCTTCATCACCGCAAAACTATCAAGGGTCCACAAGACCCCTTCTTGTTGCAGTTTCGCGGACACGGTGCCCATGTAGTTCCGGGCACCTCAGGTATTTCTTTCTCTCTCAGCGTCTACGTTTTGAGCGGTAATTGTGGAGATCAACCGCCTACACATTTAAGCGATGAGTCCTCTTATTATATCTCTAAATTCGTTGAGGACAACGAAACGCTTAAGTGTGGGGGGGTTTGTGTATGTTTTTGCTAGCCATGTCTGTTTTGCATAGCCTTGTTACATGTAGATTGTGTTAGTATTGTGAGTAGTGTGGTTAGTGTAGAGTGTTTAATATAGTGTCATATGGTGTTAGAATTGTTAGTATGCATTTTGTTAGCATTTTTACTTTATTGAGTCCCCTACCCAAAACGTGTGGTTAATCGAGTTGGCCAAAAGTATATAGAGTTTAGGAAAACATGAAAAAAAAAATAGAAAAAATAAATTGAAAAGCGAAACTCAATAAAAATTTAAAATTTTGAGAATATGGGCAATTGATGAAGCTAGAAACCGAAGAGAGTTCAATGAAAGAGTCTTTGAGAATAGGAAGCGCCATAGTAGGGAAAACTTTAATTTTTTAGCATTTTGCGCACTAGTTTCACGAAAGGAAGTCCCGGGTATTCAGGGAAAAGTGGAAAGAAGACGAGGGCATACCTTTAGTTCCTTTATTGTTCTAGGAGGATTTAGTCTTAAGGTAGTCGAATAGTCTGTTTTCGAGTGGAAACTTGTGGCCTCTTGTAAATTTGGGGTGGACCTTCGTGTAGAGTTGGTTTCATGTGGTATGCTGTTCTAGCCTAAGTGAAGTTAGAGAGTGTACACCACCATCCCTTAAGGCGGTTTCAAGAGCTAACCGAAAAAGCCCACACTTAGTTACCTAACTGCACGGCTGAAATAAATTGAAAGAGAATGAAAAAGAAAAAAACAAAACAAATCAAAATCTTCTCTCGGACTAGATACGGTGAACAGCCTAATGTGCCCCCGTTAGCGCGGGGAATTTGGATTCAAACCAATTAGAGTGTCTAAAATTAAAGTCAAGCCGTATTACACGGAGTTGTGCCTCCCGTCACTGGGACAACTTGCATTCAATGCAATAACGGTTAAGAGGGTCTTAAAACCTCATATGACTTGCATACTTTATATCGTTTTGCGTGATTCCGGGTTTGAAATATGAGTTTTACACTATGAATATTGAGAAAACGTAGAAAGTTGAGTTTTAAGCACTTTATTGTTAATCCGGGCGTTTCAATGCATATTTGGATGTTATTTTTCAAATATAATCGCTTGGTATGGTTGTTCATGTTGTCTTGACAGGAACGGATGCTAAACGATGTTTAGGAGGCATGAAACGAACTTCGGAAGCAAAGCAAACTAAAGGGGAATCAAGAGAAGCAAAGTCGGAGGAGCAAAAGTGACCAATCTCCACTATTTTGATTGTATCTCGAGTTCTACAATGAATTTTGGAGTGAGACCAGTGGCAAATGAAAGTAGACTCAAAGATCTTTCCAACTATAGGTCACGGAGCTAAAACGGATATCGGACGAGAAAGATATGGTCCGTCAAAGATGCCAAAACGGAAGAAAAACATTTTGCTGGATATTAAGAACACCAAACTGTGTTCGCACGAACACTGTTCGCATGAACAGTCGAGTGTTCGTGCGAACACCTGGGCCAGACCGAAATTTTGTGGGTTTTTTGGTGATTTTGTGAAACTTTAGAGACCCCAGACCTATTCTAATGTTGGGGGACGATCCAAAAGGGGTATTGACACACTTTTGGAGGCTAGAGAGCTGGAGAAGAGAGAAGGAGGACGAAGATAGGGCTCAAGATCACCATTGAAGGCTAGGTTTTGATTTCTTCTTCTTCTTTCAAATCTTGTATGGAGAAACTCGTAAGTTTTGTTTGGTTGATTACTATTAGCTAAACTTCATTGCTAGGCATCTCTATGAGAGCCTAGGGCTATGTAGACGGATTATTTCCCGGATTCAAGTCTTTGTTTCATGCCTATGTCTTTGATTCAATGAATAAGTGTTAGTCTCATGATTAAATTGATGATTCTAGTCTATTGACACGGCTAGTGTAGGATTTGATAATCATTGAAGCTAGGGTTTGTTCTTGAATCATTGTATTGCTTAAAGTTAATACTTATTCTTGTTACATGTTCTTACACTATGCTTAATCCTTAGCAAGAATGGATTCGCGACCCGGACTTGTTAATTAACTAGAAAGTGCACGACGGTGACTTACCCTAGTTGTGAAGAGTGTTTGAACACAATCCCGTATCACCGAGACCTAAAAGGAGAAGTGTTAGGATTGGCCTTAGTGTGGGTAGATTCGGTGGGAGTATTCAGCTGTTCCTTGAAACGGTGGACTGACAGGACCCGTTATCGTACCAGTAGATGACCTGCTAGAATGGACCGGTAGACAACATGAGACCGGGAGGAGATTGTAGTAAATCGAGACGTAAAATGATATGAGACCGATAGGAGATTGTCAGTGCAATTACCCGGCTGAACTAGAATAGGTTTAACGTGTTACATAGTTGAACCGGAATTCTTCTACAACCCTAGGTGATCTAGAGATTGCCTAGTTTCTCCATATCTTGTTTCCTACATATAAAAATAAAGGAAATACAAAAATAGTAGCTTAATTGTTATTTAAATTTCTAAAATCAATCAAATCTTTCCTCCTGCACCGTACTCTAAATTAAATAACTAATTAGATAATCTAAAGCTTGTCCTCGTGGGATCGATAACTCGGGATTGAAATACCACCCCTATATTACTTGACCGTGCGCTTGCGTTTAAACGCGTTAGTAAATCGCGTCAGAGGTGCATGCAAATTGGGGAACCATTAATATGGTTGTTGTTGAAAGAAAGCAGGATGTATACCTGTTTCATTGCTTGGACCAACAGGACAAACAAGCTCTCGAAAAAGAAAAGTTAGTTTCTATTAGGGGGAAAGCGCTAATGCTAAAAGCGATAGAGCCGAACCTGGTCTTGGCGAACCTTGATTTTCCAACAACAGAAGTTTGGATGCTTGCATGGAGTGCCCATGGAGTACTTTGTCCTTCAATTGGCCGAGGACTTAGGAAGGTTGGCGGGAGAGGTTTTGGAGGTTGATTGGAGTGATCAAAGGGTCATGAACATGAATTATTTCGGAATCTGCATCAGAATTGATCCTCACAAGCCATTAATGCCGGGGGCGTTTCTTCATTTGCTGGATGATGTTCCTACATGGTTTTTCTTTAGGTATGAGCGTCTATTTAAGATCTGCATGCGTTGTGGTAGGGTGGGTCATAAGATTAATCAATGTGATTGGGAGGAATGAATGGTTTTGGACAATCTCAATCAAAGGTACTTGGAAGCAGGGTTTGGTGATGTTTTGCCTGTTTTGGTGGAGAATGACTTTCCCCTGTTCACACCAAGGTTGAGGGCGTTTAGGGTTTATGGAACAAACAGAACTACTAAACTCCTGGTTCACGATGCAAACGAGCCGATTATGCCCATTTCCCCCTCTTTTATACATGCAGATACCAATATGGTATTCAATGTTGGCTCCTCTTCGTCTTCCTCTGCATCTGAAAGGGGACTTGATGGCATCGGAGGAGTCCTCGATTTCTGCATCAGAGTTTAATTCCCATACTTCAGTCCTCTCGCCAATCACGGTTCACTCCCCCATGCCGAATCATAATATTAGGTTGCTTGAACCTGGCTCTACTTTAGGTGTCTTGCAACAGGCGGTCATTAAACTCAACTCATTAATTGCGACCAGTGAGATTCCTGCGGAGAGAGTTCAGGAGGTGGAAGTGGAAGAGGGAGGGACGACTGTAGGGTTTCCAGGAGGTTCGGTGCATGGGATGGAGGGCCCCACAATGGAAGGGATTGAGTTCACACGGACTTCGGAAGAGCATGCATGTGGTTAGATTTGTTTTTCGAGGCCTGGGGGGGTGGATGTTTTGACCCCAATAGACGGCCAACCGTCTCTCTCCCAACTGTTGGGTTCCTCTCTAGACACTGATATAAAAGCAAAAGCAGTTCAAGGTGAAGGGGTTTTAGAAAAAATGGAGAGAGGGGAGAGTTCTTCTTTGGGGGCGAAGGTTGATGAGAAGGCGATTACAGAAACAGAAATGAAACTGCGGAATGGAGGAAATCAAGCTCCAACTCAAATGGCGCTATCCATGGTCAAAGGGGAGAGTCTTGCTGGTGGATCGGAGACAGAAGCGGTCAATACACAACAACCATCACTGCAGTGGAGGGAGGAAATGAGCTTGGCTATCATCCCAGTTGTGGATATTGATCCTTTGATGGTTAGCCCGGCATTCAAAATGGAGATCCCTAGTTTTGAAGACTTTTTCAAGGATGATGAGAACTCGGATTGGGAGTTGAGTGCAGAGGCCATGGAGAGTATTATGGATAAGAAACTGGATGTTTTGGAAGCTATGATCCCGCTCATCGCAAATCCGTCAGTCAAGGCTCCGGGAGGGATGGAGAGGGGTTTTCCAGAGGTTATTGTTATCAGCGATGATGAGTCTGAGGAGGAAGCTAATGGGGGAAAGAACAAGGCAATGAGGCAGGAAGGATGGGATATGAAAGCAATGGTGAAGGATTCTTTGCCACCAAGGAAGAGAAAGCACTGGAGAAGGGAGGAAGGTTGCACCAAGGGTAAGAAACCGCGTCTTTTCCGTGTTCCCCACCTTGTGAACCCCCCAGGTACTTGTCTTCTTTGCATGGCCCAGATTTTTACCTTCTCTCCGAACTTCTTTCATAGATCTGTAGGTAATATTCTCTGCTCTAGCTTTGTTGAGAATTTTGATCAGTGCATGTTAGGATCTAGTGCTCCCCTTCACTCTGATCATGGGTTTAGGCAGGTTGTCCCTGAACAACCTCCCAAATTGCCATGAGTTTCTTAGCATGGAACTGCAGGGGTATTGGTGAAAGACCTGCAGTTCTTGATCTGTTCTCTTTGACCAAGAAATTTAATCCCTCTCTGGTATTTCTCTCTGAAACAAAACACTATGTTCTTTTTGTTGATAAAAAACTTAGGAAGCTAGGGTTCAACTCGCTGGGAATTCACTATGTGGGTCAAAGTGGGGTGCTTTGGGTTGGATGGAAGCCTCCCATGGCTGTTCAGGTCTTGCACTTGTCTCCAAATTTCATTTTGCTTGATGTCACTATTGGGGGTTTGGGAACCTTCTGGGTGGGTTGTTTGTATGGCCACCCTTGTGCCTCTCGGAGGCAGGAGGTTTGGGAGGAGATTGATTCTTGTTTGCAATCAATCACTCAGCCTTTTATTTTGATGGGGGACTACAATCAAATCCTTTCAAGACAGGATAAGTGTAGTCCTTCCAGTGTTGTGGACTCAGGGGCGTCTGTTTTAAGAGACCTTTTGCATAGTTGGGGTTTGGTTGAGATGAATCACGTAGGTCCTTGGTTTACACGGTCCAATAACAGGTCTGGTTCCTCACCCACCTTTGAGCGTTTGGACAGGGCTTGGTCCAATGCTGCATGGTTAAATTTGTTCCCCTTCAGCTTCCAACAAAATTTGGGGTTCTTTTCTTCTGATCATTGCCCAATAATGGTCAATCTTAAGCCAAAGCTGAGTAAACCTAGGAGAAGTTTTAAATTTGAAGCCTGGTGGACTAAACATCAGCAGGTCCCTCAGTTAATTTCTTTCATTTGGTCTCTCCAAATTAATGGCTCACCTCTGTTTAGGTTGCAGCAGCTCCTTAAGATTGCTGTGAGATCAGTTAGCTATTGGGCTAAGCATAATGGCTCTTTGTCTAATTTGATCTCACAAGCTAGACAGGAAGTCTTACATTATCAGAGTCTTCTGCCTAATTCTCAGGCAATGACCCATTTCTTTGAGTCTAGGAAGAAGCTTGAACAATTGCTGTTGTACAATGAAATGTACTGGGCTCAGAGGGCTCACTGCAACTGGCTTAGCTATGGGGATAGGAATACTAGGTTCTTCCATACTAGTACTAAAATTAGGCATGGTAGGAATCACGTCTGGGCGATTGATACAGAACAAGGCCAAACTCTTACTAATGAGGAGGAAATTAGGGTAGCATTTTCGGACTACTTTAAGAATGTCTTCCATCAAGGGGATCAGAGGACTCCTAGCTCTAACTTCCCCATTCTTAGTCACATTGACTCCACTCTTCTGCATGAACATATTGAATTCCTGCAGAAACCTTTCAAGGCCGAGGAGGTTCATAGGGCAGTGTTTGGGATGAGTCCTCTTAAAGCCCCTGGCCCTGATGGTATTCCCCCTATTTTCTTTCAAAGGTTTTGGCCCATCATTTCTAATTCCATTATCAAGGCTGTTTTATCGTTTCTTAACTCTGGATTCATGTTAAGGGAAACCATCGTGCTATTATTGTCCTCATTCCTAAAGGAGATAATCCTAGAACAATGAAAGACTACCGAACCATCAGTCTCACAAATGTGTTATATAGAATCATTGCTAAGGTCTTGGCTAATAGGCTTAAGGTTATTCTCCCTCACATTTTCAGATGGAACCAATCTGGTTTCATTCCTAGTAGGTCAATTCAGGATAACACTGCAATTGCCTCTGATCTCTTGCAGTTTATTAACTCTCAAAAAGGGGCAAATGGTGAGGCTTTTGGTTGCCTTAAGGTTGATATGTCCAAAGTATTTGATAGGGTTAGGTGGGACTTCCTTGAAGCTACTCTTGTTAGGTTCAATTTCCCCCAATCTTTCATACATTAATCATGGGATGTATTACCACTTCTTCTCTGGCAATTAGTATCATTGGTTCCATTTCTGATTTTTTCTCTCCTACTTGTGGTCTTAGGCAGGGAGATCCTCTTTCTCCTTTTCTTTTTGTTCTCACTGCTGAAGCTCTGTCTTGGGCTTTGGTTAAGGGTGACGAGGGAGGAGTTATTAGAGGAATCCAACACTCTAGGAATGGCGATCCATTACCCATTTTCAATTTGCAGATGATTCTATCTTCTTTTTCAGAATTAATAGTAGCAGCGGGCAAAGTCTAAAACAACTCTTTGATGATTACTGCTCCCAATCTGGTCAGGAGATAAATCTTTCCAAGTCCACTTTAACTATTAGCCCAAATTGTTCCTATCATCAAAAAATGATCTTAGCTAACCATCTAAAAATTAAACTTCAAGATCAACATGGGAATTACCTTGGTCTTCCACTTAATATGGGTCTTTCAGCAGATGAAATCACAAGTCAAACCATTGAGAAGATTGAAAACCAGTGTGCTGGGTGGGTTGGGGGTTGTCTTAATAGAGCTGCTAGGACCACTCTGGTCCAATCAACTCTTACCAGTATGTTAATTTATCCATTTTCCAGACTTAAATTCCCCCAATCCTGTATTAGGAGGATTGTTCAAATTCTCTCCTCCTTCATTTGGAGGAAAGGCAGAGATAAGAAGCCTATTCATTGGATCTCCTGGAGACAAATGTGCAGACCTAAATCTGTAGGGAGACTTAACTTCAAATCCCCTACTCTTCTCAATCAGGCTCTATTAGCCAAACAGGCGTGGAAGATTGCAACGGCAAAGTCTAGTTTGTTGTCTGCTTACTTCTCCTTTAGGTACTGTAAAAGGAAAATCTTTTTAGATAGGAAATCGGAAAAAAGTCCCTCCCTTGTCTGGAAAAGTTTTTCTCAGTTAAGTACATTGTGTCTAGGGGGATCACTTGGAGTGTGGGATCAGGAGCTGACATCTCTGCTTACACAGATAGGTGGATCCCTGATACTCCAGTGCTTGTGAATGTGGTGGATGATGTCTCAATGAGTACAAAGGTAAATGACTGGATTAAAATTGATAGAAATGGTAGGAGAGCCTGGGATAGGGAGAAAATTGGGCATCTCCCTCTGTGGGTTCAAAGGCAAATCACCTCTATCCCTTTGCCCTTGTATGAACAAGAGGATGGGTGTGTTTGGGAAGGTTCCCCCAATGGTCAACTTACCACTGCCTCTGCTTATAGGTGGTTAATTTATGAGGACTTAAGAAACTGCTTCATGCAGCAGAATGATCAGGGGTGGAGGGGTATTATCCAAGACTTCCCCTGGAAGCAATATTGGTATCTTAGGCTCCCCCAAAAAGTCATGTTTTTTCCTTTGGCAAGCTGTTATTGGTAAGCTCCCAACAGGCCACATGTTTCAAAAAAAATTCACTAACACTCATAATCTGTGTACTCTCTGTAGGGGTCAAATTGAAACTATTGATCACCTCTTTCTTGAATGTAAATTTTCTCAAATCCTCTGGTCTCTTTCGCCAATCCAGTATTCAGCCTCTTGCTCCTTTGCCAACCTTGTCAGCACCACCTTAACTCAATCCCCAGATTGTGAAATTCCTTGGAAGCTTAGTTGGATAGGTACAGTCTCTTGGACCCTTTGGCTCAACAGGAGCTCATTTGTTTTTGGGAAGAATGATGACAACCCTGACAGTGACATCCATTCTCCCATTTACACTTGCAAGATCCTGGTTAACCAATTCATGGAAGCTTGGAATCTAAGAGGATTAAGCTCTTCCCCCCCAAAGGAGGGCCTCTGCTGTTCTTGGTGATATTCAACTTACCACAAGGGATTGCATTAAAAAAGATGTTCAAATTTTGGTCTGGTCTAGGAAAAAGGAAAGGAAAAAGTTTCTTTTCAGTGTGGCCATGCAAGGGAGCTTGATTCTTCATTTTCAAAGAAGGGAAGTCAGGGTTTCTATCCCAGCAGATACCTTTGACTTGCTCATGGACTTGATGAGGATTGTTCTCTCCAGAAATCTTGTACATTGTTCTTTGCTGATTGATAACAAATGTGTTTTCCACTTGATTCAGCAGTTGGAGCAAAGAAGGATGATGAATCTGAAGGGGTAGCCGCTGAAATGGAAAAGAATGGTGCAGGATCTGGATCTTCTTAGCAAATCTTTTCATTGCTTATTAGTTGTTCTCTTTCAAATGATGATATGTATAAAGATGTCTTGAACATGCTTAGTAGTTAGGCCTTTTGGTTTGGTTTTGGTTTGGCCGTGATGCTGTGTTGGTTGGCATTGGCTTTGTACTTTGGCTTTGTACGTTGGCTTTATTTATGTTATTCTCTCTTTAGTTGAAAAAAAAAAAAAAGTTTGGGACGCCGGCCTCAGCACCTCTACGCCCAAAACTGAATGTTGGACAACTCAAACGGTACCTTATGCAATGTAATTTTTGAAAGACAGCGTAGAGAGTAGAGGCCACTCACCTTTGCTTGCTTGGGTTTTTCTTCCAAAAGAATCATAATAAACCCAACCACCATTCCCTCTGACGCCGCCGCTGCCACCACCACTTTGCCTATCCGGCAACTCAAGGGCGCAATCAATGTCAGAATCGACTTCCGAAGCTCTCCATTACTCCTAATCTCACTCATCTCCAAATCATACACATCAAACTTCAGATGATTCGCCATCTCCAGTTTATCAAACGTCGCCGTATGGTCCAGATTCACTCGGTCGCGTTTCAGGGTCTTCTTCTGCTTGCTCATTAGCTTCGATTTCTCCAGAACCCAAGGTAAGTAGCCTTCGATTACAGTCTTCCTATGCCTTCTGTGGAAACTCAATTCGAATGATCTGACCTCTGATTTGACTGTTGATCCGTATTCGTGATCTGGGTCTGATACGTATTTTGATTGGACTTGTGTGGATATGAATCTCCATTGGAGATCAAACCCTGAGAATGTGTCCTTGAGGCGTTGGTTCTTCTCTATTGAGAGGTTGATCTTGTTTTCTTTCGGGGGTTTTGTGATTTTGATGCGTTTCGTGGAAGGGGAGATGATGGTGGCTAGATAAACCTCGGCGGCTTGGAAGAGATGGTTGGGGTTTAGACCCTCATACTCTTCAATCACCAAAGTGAGCTGGTTGGAGAAATTGCCGAGGAATTGGCGGAGTTTGATGGATATGTAGTGTTGGAATTCGTGGGGGATGAAGTCCCTCGCAACGGAGCGGACCACCATGGCGGTGGCGGCAGCGGAGGCTACTGCAGAGATCACTGCTTTTGGGGACAACATGGTTGGTTCTAGTTTAGGCTGGTACAATTTTAGGATGTATGTCTGAGTTGAGCTTTATAAATGGATGGTGAAGGATTCTGTGTTTGATTGTTCTTGGTTCATTGAGGAGACCTCAAGTCCATGGTTCAAGTCATGCAACCAATGAACTGAGGGGTAGGGATGAAAGTAAACTTAAACAAAGACTTAGGCAGATCTTTCTCAATAGTGTCGTTTGACTTGTGGTGGCTTGATGTTGAAAAGTTGAGATATTGGAAATGTTTTGAGGTTTTCTCAGAAGGAAGAGTGAAGTTGCAGGGTTGATTTGGTCCAATAATGTTGTTTGGAAATAGACTATGGTTAAGATAATCAGGTTTTTGTTTAGCAATACTAGGCTAATTATGACCTTATTTTTTCAACCTCTAGTGAATTTGTGAACTTGATTCCGTAGAAATGTGGTATACTGGCATTTAGGCAAGGTGAATTGGAAAATAATCAAAATATGAAGTTATTCCGATAAGTTTTGGCTATTCGTATCAGCTCACGTCAACACTAGGTGGTAAAGGGAAAATCAGCTAGCTAAGGGGTGCTGAAAACTTGAGATAATTGAAAAGTTTATTTAAAGATTAGAAATGAAGATGTAGCCAAAGATTCCTTACTTGCACAAAACAACTAGAAGCTTCTGATAGTCTAACATAGCGCAACATTTACTAGGTCTATATATAAAAAGGCTAATAATTCATTCAGGTGCATATCTGAAAAGGTAGTGATCATTCACCCCCTTATAGTTCATAGCCAGTGTCCTGAAACCACAAAGGAGTGCAATAAAACATGTGAATGTGAACATCCATCCTTCCTGGGCGCAACAAAGCAGGGTCTAGCCTGTCTTTGTTGTTGGTGGTGAACACGATGATTCTCTCATCTTCGCAGCTTGACCATAACCCATCAATGAAATTCAGCAATCCTGATAGTGTTACCTGCAATGAGAGCCTTAATCTTAGTGTTTACTTGTCAAAATATTGAGATTAATCCATCATCAAATCTTATGCTACCTAGGGATAGAATAAACAAGGTTAAAAAAATCTTATGCTGAATTATACACCATCATCAAAGTCGAAGAATGTATGTAAAAATAAAGTGAGATTTATATATCATTATTACTTTTTAAATTAAGACATTTACATTTTCTCATATTCAATGAATCACACTTTCTCATAAGAAGATTCAAAGTTTAGTACAATTGTTCATTCACAAATGCCTAAAAAAATTAAAAAGTTCAATTCAAAAGTTGTATTCTCAATGCATTATATGGCTATCAAATCTTACTTAGCAACTTTTAATTGACACACATATGCCATGTAAGTGCCACTTGGAAAAAAATCTTGACAAATGGCACAGAAAGGAGTATGTTTCATATCCCACGTGGCACAAAGAGAAGGCTATTCCCTTGCTTTTATATCAAGAAAATATAAAGATTCTTTAGTTTGCCATAAATAAATTTCTGACCAGCGAACATGTAGCTACTATAGCTTGAGCTTACTTCTAGGCTCGCTTTGTTGATCAAGTTGAACCTCAACATCGATAGGTTGGACTCGACTCGTTTACACCAAAATTATGCATACTAATATATGTGAAAATTACAAGCTCCAGGAGAAATTTCTATAAACGAGGTCTCGAATCATCACATCTCTTGCATTTCCTGGATTTGGCCGTCTTTTTGTTCATTTTCTCCCCCAACGTCTGATAAATCCAAGGAAGCTTTTTCTTCTACCTGAGTAGTTTTTGTTTCCTCTATTTCCTCCAAAAACATGATTAGGCCTTTTAGTGCACTCTCATGACCCTCTATTTTCAACAACTGTTCACCCACTTGAGCAGGAGTCACCTTCTTCATATCTATCAATTTCTCGACCTCCTCGAAGAGCGGGTGTTCAGTTATTCCAAGGTACGTGGAGGCAAGCATTTTGAACCCTGATGGCGTGCAATAGGTCATGTGGATGTGCACATCCATACGTCCTGGTCGTAACAGAGCAGGGTCGAGTTTCTCTTTGTGATTGGTCGTGAACACTATGATCCGCTTGTCTCCACAGCTCGACCACAACCCATCAATGAAATTGAGGAGTCCCGATAAGGTGATCTGCAATGGAAAATGCATGAACATAATTTTTTAGATAGAGGTCAACATTTAAAATTCAGTAAGGGGGCGTAAATGACCGGAATCCCACTTCTAGTATTTCCTGACAACATGCCTATTGGCTTGCTTACAACCATAATTTAAACCATGATTAGTAAAACACTGGTAAGTTTGTGAGAATTCGACGTGGGAATTTGTAACCGGTACTTCCGGACACTGTAAATAAACTTCTTGTTTTAGTGGAATAAACAGCAAACTATACCAAATAAGTAAATCAAAGCAAACAACCTAGGAATGATACCTTAGAATAACGGTGAGTGTGGACCGGTTTTGCCAAATTTTTTGGCCCGACCCAATAGGTATGTGTTATAGAATGTTAAACCCAATCTTGGTAAGTTGTTTGTGATACCCAAACCAGACCTAATTTATGGACTCGGCCCGATCCGGACCAGGTTGAACGGGTTGTTAAATCTAGATAAATTATTTGAAAAACCTATGAATTTGGCTAGAAAAACTATAGATGTGTACGCATAATTTTGGAATTGAAAACTTAACATAGTAAGCTAGAATGAGTGTTATATTCTGAAAATTTAATTTGTGCACGATGTACCTAACCAAAATAAATAAGTAATTTTTCAAAGTGCAATTTGAATCTGACCGGTTTGATTCTAAACAATTTTGCCAACTCCAAGATCCTGATCAATCAGAGTTAGTTCAAGTTTGCGATTCTATAATTGTAATCAATCAGTTGACATGAATGAGTGTTATATTCAGACCAATTTGAGGCGGCAGGTTTGGACTAGTTTTGCTCAACTCTAGTTTAGGTTACCTCAACACCTCTACGCCCAAAACATAAACATGAATGTTCGATCAACTCAAACGGTACAGTATGCAATGTAATTTTGAAAGAGAGCGTAGAGACTCACTCACCTTGCCTCCTTGGGTTTTTCTTCCAAACGAATCATAAACCCAACCACCAGCATTCCCTCCGACACCACCACCACCACCTTGCCTATCCGGCAACTCAACGGCGCAATCAATGTCTTCCACCACCAGAATTGACCGGTTCGCCGTAGAAATCAACAAATTCCGGAGCTCCCCATTACTCCTAATCTCACTCAGCTCCAAATCATACACATCAAACTTCAGATGATTCGCCATCGCCGCAATCAAGCTCGATTTCCCAGTCCCCGGCGGTCCAAACAACAAGTACCCACGTTTCCACGCCTTTCCCACCCTCCTGTAAAACTCCTTCCTCTCCACGAACCGCCCCAGATCTTCTATCACCGCCTTCTTCGCCTCCCAATCCATCGCCAGTTTCTCTAACGTCGCCGGATGGTCCAGATTCACCGACTGCCACGGGTTGTTTTGTCCGGATCTGATCACTCGGTCGCGTTTCAGGGTGAACAGTTTCATGGTCTTCTTCTGCTCGTTCATTAGCTTCGATTTCTCCAGAACCCAAGGTAAGTAGCCTTCGATCACTGTCGTCTTGTGTGTTTTGTGGAAGCTCAATTCGAATGATCTGAGCTCTGATTTGACTGTTGATCCGTATTCGTGATCTGGGTCTGATACGTATTTTGATTGGACTTGTGTGGATATGAATCTCCATTGGAGATCAAACCCTGAGAATGTGTCCTTGAGGTGTTGGTTCTTCTCCATTGAGAGGTTGATCTTGTATTCTTTTGGGGGTTTTGTGATTTTGATGCGTTTCGTGGAAGGGGAGATAATGGTGGCTAGATAAACCTCGGCGGCTTGGAAGAGATGGTTGGGGTTTAGACCCTCATACTCTTCAATCACCAAAGTGAGCTGGTTGGAGAAATTGCCGAGGAATTGGCGGAGTTTGATGGATATGTAGTGTTGGAATTCGTGGGGGATGAAGTCCCTCGCAACGGAGTGGACCACAATGGCGGTGGCGGCACCGGAGGCTACCGCAGAGATCACTGCTTTTGGAGACAACATGGTTGGTTCTAGTTTAGGCTGGTACAATTTTAGGATGTATGTCTGAGTTGAGCTTTATAAATGGATGGTGAAGGATTCTGTTTTTGATTGTTCTTGGTTCATTGAGGAGACCTCAAGTCAATGGCTCAAGTCATGCAACCAATCAAATGAGGGGTGGGGAGGAAAGTAAACTTAAACAAAGACTTAGTCAGGTCTTTCTCAATAGTGTCATTTGACTTGTGGTGGCTTGATGTTGAAATGTTGAGATATTGGAAATGTTTTGAGGTTTTCCCAGAAGGAAGAGTGAAGTTGCAGGGTTGCTTTGGTCCAGTGTGTTCTTTGGAAATAGACTGTGGTTTAAACTTTAAAGTGAGTGCAGTTGATAGTTCAATGCAGAGTTGGTTGAAAAGTTGAAGCAGAAGGTCAGTTTATTTAAACATTGGAGACGGAGCTGTAGCCAAACATCCCTTGCACAAAACAACTAGAAGATTTTGATAGTCTAAAATGGGAAATTACTTTAAAACACATGTATGTGAAAAAAACTCTCCAGGTAACAAATTTTACTAGGTCCGTAAATAAAAAGACTAATAATTCATTCAGGTGCATATTGGAGAAACCCAGAATAATTTGTCCTCTAATCTTTCCTATGTGCCGCAATCCATGTACCTTCCTCAGCTTTTTAGGTGTTGGGTTTTCTCTCCCCCTTCTGTTATCAGCTTTCTGGCCACCGATTCTTCGTTGTCCCTCTTTTTCTCTAGAAGGAACTCAACCAGGCCTTGAAGTGCACCGTTGGAGCAGTGTTACCACAATTCACTCGTACCCCCGCGAATTGCGAATTGGATCACCCGTTCCGAAACGTGGAACACCAGCGATCCAGATCGCTTAATTTGGCTATCCCTATTTTTTCACTATTTTCACCTAAAGCATCTATGTAAAAGGGGGAATTTTGCTACGTTGCATCCGTTTTTAGAGTATTGACTTTTAAATATTTCATAATATATTGAGCAGTTTTACGCTTTATGATTTGCGATAAATGGTAAAACGGCTATAAAGGTATCCAAAGAAGCCTACCCCTGGCGTACCGAATTCCATAGGGTATGGCGTTCCGCGATCCCGTTCCCGTTCCACGAATCGGAACGATCCGCGTTCCAGGTAACTTAGCGTTGGAGCTCTCATTCCTCACCGTTGTTGTCTTTAGGAGATCTTCAATCTCAGCAAAAAGGTAGCTCATTCACTCCCAGATAGTTCAAAGCCAGTGTCTTGAAACCACATGGAGTGCAATAAGACATGTGAATGTGAAAATCAATCCTTCCCGGACGCAGCAAATCAGGGTTTAGCCTGTCTTTGTGGTTGGCCGTGAACAAGAAAATTCTCTCGTCTCTGCAGCTTGACCATAACCCATCAATGAAATTCAGCAATCCTGATAGTGTTACCTGTAATGAGAGCCATAATCTGAGTGCACACTTGTCAAAATATTCAGCTGAATTATATACGATCATCAAATCTTATGCTACCTAGGGATTGTATAAACAAAGAAGAAGGGATTGAAGATCCAAGAACGTAAAAATAAACAGAAACTACATATATCATCGATATTTTTTTTTTTCACTTTATGTCACCGCCCACATGAGATTTTCCAATTGATGTCAGGTTTAAAAAAATAGAACTGTTGCACTCAAGTGGTCAACTAAGACGGTTATATTTGTCACCATTCCTCAAAATATATTCAGAAACTTTCAAATTTACGTGACAGTTTGCAGTAACAATTTTCATTTCTCCACTCTGTTATATGATGTAATCAAGCTGATTTATAAAAAGTATAGAAATAATGTAAAAAAATCTTAAAAGAAAAAATCAACTCTAATGATAAAGAACTGTAAGGATATAATGCTTACTTCATTCTGTTTATCCTTTTCAAGGATGTTTATGGTTTGAGCCTGCCTGTCTTCAACAGCAAGGCTACAATCAATGTCCTCAACGACCAAAATACACCTGTTTGTAGTGCCGATCAATAAACTCCTGAATGCCGAGTTATTGTGAACATTTCTCAACTCCAAATCATATAAGTCGAACTTCAAATAATTCGCCATTGAAGCAATCAAACTAGATTTACCAGTCCCCGGAGGCCCATACAACAGGTACCCACGTTTCCACGCCTTCCAGCCCTTCCATGATCGTCTTCTTGACCTCAGCGTCCAAGGCCAGGGTCCTAAATGTTGATGGATGGTAGAGATGTACCAAGTTCCAAGACGGATGTCCCCCGTAGCTGAAATGATCATCACCCAAAGTGTAGATCTTTAGGGTCCTCTTCTCCTCTTTTAATTTCTCAGTTTCCTTCATTACGTAAGGCAAGTAAGAATCTATACCGATATCCTTGTACTTTTTATTAAACCTCAGTTCAAAGTTCTTGAAATAGAAGACCAGGATTTTTCTCCTCTGTGCATGACTTGTTTCCTACATCATCTACGGTCACTTGTCTTCATGTGAGTTGGATGCTGTTGAAAATTTCTGTGATCAATTTGTTCCTAGCCATTGAAGTTTACTTTTCTGGCATGCTAACTTTGAAGGTTTGGGTAGTAAGACGAGCTTTGGAGCCCAAGTAGATTTCAGAAGCCCTATAGATTTGGTTGGCGACAATTCCTTCGTACTCATCTATGATCGAGATTACTTCCGAGGAGAAAGCTTTAAAGAAATTCCGGATCTTGAACCAACTCACGCGCATTTGACTGGACCACCATTGCTGATTCAGCTACTGAAGCTGCAGTTGTCACAATCATTGTTGCAGAAGGCATGCTGGTGGTGGTGAAGGAAAACATGGCCGGTAACATGTTTCAGCACATAGTTCATTTATATAGGAAGCAAATCAACAATTGTTTAGGCTTGACAAATGTAATTTCAGTTAGAAGCAAAACCTAGTGCGAATTGGAAACCTAGTAATTACTTACCAATTTTCTTTTTTCAATGTGAATCTTGGTGCACCATGAAGTATATCCCTCTTTCTCTCGTGGATCAGAGATGAACGTTATGTAGATTGAATGAAGTTGGTTATGTATATATAGCTTCAGTCAAATTCATTACATGTGTGTTCAAATAAAAGACGCTGGAGATTACCGTTTGAATTCAAATTAAATTTTGTTGGAGAAGTAAAAGCAGTTTGCACTCAAATTGAAATGCTAAATTTAATTTAAATCAGTATCCTATGTAATAGACTAGTAAAAAATTCATGCTAGTGTAATCTCCTAATATAATGCTAACTAGAGGTGGCGAGTCAATACATTCTCGCCACTTTTATTTTCTTATCATATTTTTAATCAAATTTATATTGAGTTCAAATTGCTTTTACTTCTCCAAAGTCATTTAATTTGAATACAAACAGTGTATTTCTCCAACGTCTTTTATTTGAACATATCTGCAACGGACTTGACAGAAACAACTTCATTCAATTTACACAACTTTCATCTCTTATCTACCGGAGATAGAGGGATATACTTCATATTGAACCAGGATTCACATTGAAAAAACTAAATTGGTAAGCAATTACTACTACTAGGTTTCCAATTAGCACTAGGTTTTGCTTCTGATTTAAATTACATTTGTCAAGCCTAAACAATTGTTGATTTGCTTCCTATATAAATGAATTGTGTGCTGAAACATGTTACCGGCCATGTTATCCGGCGTCAGCACCACCAGCATGCCTTCTGCAGAGGCGATTATGGCAGTTTCAGTAGCCACATCACAAATGGTTGTCCGGTCAATTGTCCATGATTTGGTCCCTTATGAGCTCCAACATTATGTTCTTTTGAAGATCCGGTGTTTTTTTTAAAGCTTTCTCGTGTCAAGTAATCTTGATCATAGAAAAGTACAAAAATATTGTCGCCAATCAAATCTATAGGGCTGCTGAAATCTACTTGGACTCCAAAGCTTTTCTTGCTATCCGAACCTTCAAGGTCACCATGCCAGAAAAGGAAACTAAGATGTTACCTTCAATGGCTAGGAACAAAGTGATCGGGACATCTTCAACGGTGTCCAACTCAAATGGAGACATGTGACCTTAGAGCATGAACCGAAACAGGTCATGCACAGAGGAGGCCGAACCTTGTCTTCAATTTCAAGATCAGTGTTTCGACACTTTGAACTGTGGTTTAATAAGAAGTACAAGGATAAGTTTCTTGATTCTGAGTTGCCTTTTGTAATGAAGCTAATAAATTGAAACGAGAGTAGAAGACCCTAAACATCTACACTCTGGGCAATGATCAATTCAGGACATCCTTCTTCGAACTCTGGTAAATCTCGACCATCCATTCAAAATTTCAGACCCTGGACGCTGAGGTGAAGCCGACGATCATGGAAGAATTCGAAAGGTTTGTGGAGAGGAAAAACTGTACAAAAGGGCAGGAAAGGCATGGAAACCTGTTGTATGGGCCTCCGGAGACTGGTAAATCTAGTTTGCTGCAATGGCAAATTGTTTGAAGTTCAATGTACATGATTTGTAGTTTAGCGATGTTCACAACAACTCGGTGTTGAGGAGTTTATTGATTGGCACTGCAACAAGTGTATTTTGGTCGTTGAGGACAGTGATTGTGGCTTCGCTGTTGAAAATAGGGAAGGGGACGAGAGATGATCCAGATAAATCAAATGAGGCAGGCTCAAACCATAAATATTCTCTGGGCCTTGCCCTCTCTCCCTCGAGCAATCTATTTCTCTCATTCTCATACTGTGATTGCAATATGTTCCGCTAGTCGCGAGTGTAACATATATGCTGTTTCAGATGGATCAAATAAGCCATGAATGCAGTTGTTTCTACATCAGCGAGAGGTGAGAGTATGGTTCGCGGTTCACCCAGCGGATTAAAGGTTCTGGTCCGGGTTTTCTTCTTTTGGGTTTGGGTTCCATGGTCCGGTTCTACGTGGGTCTACTAGTATTCGGGTCTGACATGGGTCCAGTTCGGGTTTATCAAGACGCGACCCATTGACAGGTCTATTTTGAACACATCTGCATATGATGATAAATGGTTAATTCTTTCAGGTACATACCGGAAAACCAGAATCGTTGTTTCCTAATCTTCTTGCCTTTGTGCCTCCTCGGTGTTCACTAGATAACACTAATTCAGCCCCAAAACATGATTAAAGCTACAAAATAAAGAGCAGAACAGTCCCAAATTGATTCAATCAGCCCCGGTAACAGATATAGAAACAAAGCAGTAGCAGCCCGAACAGAGCACAAAACAGCCCCAAACAACTCAAAACTGAACTCATCCCTCCCTCTCTTCCTCTTGTTCTAGAGAGCTCGTGAACTCAAGAACAAGGCTATAAAGTGGGTGAAATGGGAGAGATAGATAGGAGAAAGCCCATAAACTGGGTGAAATGGGAGAGATAGATAGGAGAAAACAGACATAACGGTGAGAAACTTGTGAGAGCCGCTCCAAATTTCTTGGTTTCGTGGCGTCCAACAACTCATCCTAGCCTTCCAACTGATCTCACTCTACCATTGATTCCCAAATCCTCCACATGAACCCTAGAAATTAAGGATTTCTTTATATAAACATATTGTCTTGGTTTCTTGGCCTCCAACAACTCATCCCCGCCTTCCAATTGATTTCAACCACTCTCTACCATCAGTTCCCAAATCCTCCAAAAGAACCTTATTAATTGGGGACTTCTTGTTGCTTTATTATTCGGCCGGATTGAGGGCATGGGTAGGTAGCTATTGAGACAGGGATCATTTTTCTATCAATTTGGATCGATTTGCTGAGGTTTTATGGCGATTTTAGGGTGCCCAATGAACTTCGAGAGTGGGTTTGGTACTTCACCGTACTCCCCCTAGTTCCACATCTAAAAGTGTCTTAGTGCCCCTAGTTCCAACACTCTTGTAATCAACTTTTGGCATCTGTTAATAAATATCATCCAGATGCTATAAACTAGAGGGGATGGAAGTTTCGGAAGTAGCCAAAGGAAAAGAGAAGGGAGTTTCACTATTCATCTAACTAGGAAATGCTAATATGAGTATATTTTTACACGATATTCTTGAAAAGCTTTCTTTGAACCAAACTTGCAAATCTCTATCCAACTACTTAACCTGAAGAAGCCTTCTCCCGGCAAACCACATTCTTACTAGACCGCCTACCTTTTCCCGTTCCGTGTACCCCATCATTCCGCAATCATGGTAACCTTGGTTTAAATTTCCGTACATAGGTTTTGTGATTGAATACTAATTATTATGTTTTTACGTTTTATATTTTGAAGTGTAGGTTATTTGTTATGTCTCGCGCATCTTATGCTTCACCGTTCTTTTCTAGCTAGGCGAGTTTGGGGAGTCTACAAGTCATAAAACATATATCCATCCTTACATCGAAGAATGTATGTGCTGTATCTTGTATTTAACATGAACTTTAATTAATATCAAATATGTGGGTAAATATTTTAAGAAAAATGGTGCTGATAATTACAGCACAAAATACACTAGTTACAGAACAAAGAATGTCAAAAGGACCAATATACCCCTCTCTCTATCCTCTTGCTCAAGAGACCCACCAACGCCAGGAGAAAACAATTCCTCTCTTGCTTCCACCTATATCACCTGCTATCCAATCAAGCATCAATCAATCCTCTCTGTACAACATCAACTTGCAAGTACAGCCCTTCAAACTATCTCTAGGAGTTTCCCATTAACTCCACGAGGGCACGTTAGGGTTGCGCACATCTAGGTTGGTGAAGATATGTATGTAGAGGCGACCAATTGGGGCAAACAAATGGAGTGTATTGAGTTGGTCAGGTTCCAATCGAAGGTGGTGATTTGAGCGGCGAGGTCAATAGGAGAGGAAGACGGGTTTGATTCCAGATTTGAGGTAATTGTGTCTATGTTTGCAGAGTTTTGAAATGGTAATGATGGTGAAGATTTATTAAGTTATCAACGAGATAGACGGCATGCCAGATAACAGTCCATGTAGGGTTCGTTTCCTGCCGATGATAGACTGGTAGAGTGGTAGTCATGACCGAGGTTCAGAAAGTGGTTGGCAGAGATGGTGCATGGGTTTTAATTGTCACGGTGGTTTAGGCTTCGAAGAAAGTGTAAGGATTCAGCCTGCGATGATGAGTGCGTTTAAGACGATTTTTGGGCATTTGTGTGAGCACTTCTACCGCGGAGTCAGCAGTTGTTCGATAGCTGTGCTTTTGGGGGGGGGGGGGGGGCGGTCTATGTGAGGAGGCGAATGTGGGAGTGGGAGAGGAGGGTAATGTTATCTATGTGGTAATTATTAGCTCCCTGTAAAAATATGAATAAAAGACACTTACACCTTTTTCGCTTGGCATAAAGAGGCTCTACCCCCTCATACTTGTGGATAAAGACACTCTCCCCGTAAAGACATTCTACTTGCTAGTAACTGAATTCAGACATTGCCAACGCCGATTTCAAGGTGAGTTTAATTGAAAATAGTGTTCAAAATTCATCTTTTTCTTCAATACTTATATCTTTCGTGTTGTGTGAAGATTCTTCAATTTGTGTTTTTGATATTTGGACTATATCCATTGTTATATGTAGAAACGAGTGTTTCCACCTGTTTGGGTTGATCATGTTCATAATGAGTGTTTCTCATATTTTCACCAATCTAATTTAAACGTTCTGCTGATTCGTGAATACTCCATCAAGTGTTGGAATCGGATAAGATCGTCTGAACAAGTAAGGGAGTCGTCGCTCCAATGTCTCACAGAGTTCTTGTTAGAGCAAGTCTTGCACAGTTATTTCTACTATTATAAAAAGCTGAAGAGTTCCAAAGTGTTACTTTGGAGTGTTTTCTATGTTTTCTACCTTTTTTAATTTTCCAAATATACTCTTTGTTAGTTTGTTAGAATTACTATGTTTGACAGCTTTGCCAGACAATAAGACCATCAGCGTTGATATCTTTTGGCCTTCCCTAATCTCACTCCAATTTAAGATAGTGCGTTAGTATCTCATGGTCTTAGGCAATTAATTCTGTAAGAATGTGAAATTGTCCTCTCTGGACCTTTCTATTGATTAGTGATATATACCCAACTCATCCTAAAATAATTAAAAATAAATCCCTATAATTATTCTACGCTATAATTAGCTACACCCTGCAGTCGGAGCGGGAGAAGGATGAACGTTCACACTGGAGCGGAACCTTCCAAATAACTGACGAGACAGACCTTTGTTGAAACTATCCGCATACTGAAAATCAGCGGGAATGTGGAGAACAAGAAGGTGGCCGAGACGAACCTTTTCCCGAACAAAGTGAGGGTCAATCTCGATATGTTTCGTGCGTTGATGTTGAACGGGGTTACCCGATAAGTATACGACACTAACATTGTCACAATAGCAGAGTGATACCTTCGGAGGACGAACCTTGAGCTCGAGAAGAAGATTGCGGAGCCAACATAGCTCAGCAACAGCGTTGGCAACGCCACGATACTCAGCCTCATCACTGGATTGAGAAACAGTAGCCTGCCGTTTGGACGACCAGCTGAGAAGGTTATCTCCGAAGAAAGTACAAAAACCAGAGGTCGAGCGACGCGTGTCCGGGCAGCCAGCCCAATCTGCATCCGTGTACGCCGTGAGACCTGTAGAGGTAGTGGCAGAGATGTGAAACCCGAGATCGAGAGTACCACTCACATAACGAAACACGCGTTTCAACGCGCAAAAATGATGCTCTCGAGGATCGTGCATAAAGAGGCAGATCTGCTGAACAACATAGGAGATGTCAGGACGTGTAAAAGTGAGATACTGAAGAGCACCGACTAAACTGCGGTAGAGAGTGGGATCATCAACCGGAGGGCCTGAACCAGCGGTGAGTTTGGAGCCAATCTCAACCGGAGTGCTAACGGGCTTACAACCCACCATCGAAGCACGCTGGAGAATCTCAGATGCATACTGACGCTGAGAGAACCATACCCGAGTCAGTCCGAGTGACGGCAATACCCAGAAAATGATGCAGGGGTCCAAGATCAGTCATAGAAAACTCAGTCGAAAGCTGAGCAATAATCCTCTGCACAACTGTAGGAGAAGACCCTGTAATGATAATATCGTCGACGTAGAGGAGGAGGTAGACAATATCAGTTCCCTGACTGTAAACGAACAGAGACTCATCACACCGACAACTGGAGAACCCGACTGATCCTGTGAGAAATGTAGCAAAGCGCTGAAACCAGGCGCGAGGGGCCTGCTTCAGCCCATAGAGGGACTTACGGAGGCGGCAGACATGATCCGGACATGTGAGATCCCGATAACACGGTGGCTGATGCATATACACAACCTCATCTGGATCACCATGTAGGAACGCATTCCTTACATCCAACTGACGAATGGGCCAAGCATGCGAGACAGAAATAGTGAGAACAGTGCGGATGGTGGCCGGTTTGACCACAGCGCTAAAAGTCTCATCACAGTCAACCCCTACTAACTTAGACTTGCCATTTTCCACTAGACGAGCTTTGTACCGCTGAAGAGTACCATCGGCCCGAAACTTGTGACGAAATAACCAAACAGCTCGAAGATGTTAGCCCCTGACGGGCGAGGTACCAACTCCCAAGTCTGATTCGTGATCATAGCCTGAAACTCATCATCCATGGAGCTTTCCAGTGTGGGTCCAAGAGGGCGGGCACATGGGATTTGGGCAATGGTGACACTGTAGGGGGGAGTTGGGCATGAAGGGTGAGGCGAGAGATTGGTTTGTGGATACCATGCTGGGCTCGGGTTCTCATCTGAGGAGAAAGGGGTGGGGCTGGTGGGTCAGGAGAGACGGGGAAGAGACGCCAACATGGGGAGAGGCCGGAGCTGGAGGTGGGGTCGTGGCGGCAGGAGGAGGTCCGGCCTGACGACGGGTGTAGTGGAGAGGAAAGGGAGGCGTCAGACGTGGGGGAGGTGTCGGGTTATGGGCATGACCAGATAGATCAATGGGGGGAAGGACATCATCCGGGTCGGGGACAGTGTGCCCGGGAAGAGAGACAGAACTCATGTGGGCAAAGGGAAAGACATGTTCATCAAACGTGACATGACGAGAGATGTGAACACGACCCGTGGAGATATCTAGACACCGATACCCCCGAGATCAGGAGGGTAGCCAAGAAACACACAGCGAGTAGAACGAGGAGCAAGCTTGTGAGAGACACGGCCGTCAGATTAGGGTAACACAGACACCCAAAAGTACGAAGATGATCGTAGGTAGGAACACGATGGTAAAGAATGGTGGTAGGAATATCACCGTTTAGTGCTGTAGTGGGTAGGATGTTGTGAAGATAGACAACAGTGATAACAGACTCAACCCAGAAGTGGTGAGGCATGGAGGCCTGAGAGAGAAGGGTACGAGAGATGTCGTTGATACGACGAATCATACGTTCGGCTTTGCCGTTCTGAGGAGATGTTTGGGGACAAGCAAACCGAAAGACAAAGCCATATTTTGGTAAACGTATGGAAAACAGAGTTGTCGAATTCCCCCCCCCCCCCCCAAGGTCACACTGAAAACACTTGATTACCCGAGAGAACTGAGTACGCACATACGCGTGGAAGTGTTTAAAGTGAGTAAAGGCATCCGATTTTAGTTTAAGTGGGAAAACCCATATATATTGAGAGTAATCATCAAGCAGAAGTAGATAATACTTAAAATTAGACTTGCTCGGAACCAGAGAAGTCCAAATGTCACAATGAATTATATCAAACGGAGCCACAATACAAGAAGTGGAAGATGAAAAAGGAAGACGAACATGTTTGCCAACTTGGCATGCATGGCACAAACCGGCCTGCTCGGTTTTATTAATGGAAATATACTGACGAGAACTAAGAGACTTCAAGACTTGAGCTCCTGGATGACCCAAAAGATTGTGCCAAACTGGTGCAGGAAGGATAGCAAAAGACTGAGCAGACGCGACAGACTGTCGAGATGGAAGTGGATAGAGATCCCCCGAGCTATTACTCCTGAGCAAAATACTCCCCGTGTGAAGGTCCTTCACAGAAAAACCAGACGGGTCAAACTCAATAGAAACACGATTATCAGTGGTAAATTGACGAACATACACAAGATTTTTGACTATGGTGGGAGTAAAAAGAACATGTTTTAGATGTAGGGGGCGGGTAGTGGTCTAAATGGTTTGGTTATCGGAACCACACACTGGAATACTGGACCCATCACCAACCATCATATGATAAACAGGTGAATGAGGAGAGATAGATGAAAAGTTACCTGTATTAGACGTGAGATGCGCAGATGCACCAGAGTCCATGTACCATGTCAGGTCTGGAGCAGTCAAAGACAAGCTGGAGAAGTCGGTGCTGAGATCAGTAGGCTGAGACGACCCATATGTAGCAGCAAAGGCCTGTGGTCGATGTCGCCCGCATGAGGAGGACGATGTGGAGGCGGCGCCCATCCCGAGCCAGCAGGATATGGGTAGGGTGATGGAGAGGGACACCAAACCCAGCTGCCATGAGGGGGGGGGGGGCTGCTGAGGGGGTGCAGGAGCCTGCTGAGGGCGACCACGGTTACCGTTCTGTCCACGATTACCTTTCTTGGACCCGTTCTTGAACCCATGCTGACGACGATTCTGACCATTCTGACCACGGTTACCGTTCTGACCACGATTACCATTCTGACCCTGCTCCAGGGTCTGCACAGACTGAACAGTGGGAGCAGCCATGAGGGCCTGATGAGCACCAGAAGGAGCTGAATCCTGTCGTGCTGGACGACGTTCTTCCAGACGAAGCATAGACATGGCGGCGAGATAGGTGGGTCGAGGAGACGTCTGCTGGATGAGCATGGCGACGTGACCAAGAACAGGAGTGAGACCGTTCGTGAGCTGAATAATCAATCGCGCAACACTGACAGGAGATCCCAGATTACCCATACGATAGCAAGCGTCTTCAGGCGACTGCAATAGTCGTCAAGAGACGAGCAATTATCCTGACGAAGGGAGCCAAACTCAATTTCGAGTTCAGCAAGGCGAGCTGGCTGGTTGTCCCTAAACATGGATTCCAGCTTGACCCACGCCTCACGAGCAGACTGATTCGGCGTAAGAATAGCTAGAACAAGATCGTCAGAGATTGTCTGGTAGATCCAGGAGAGGATTACTGCATCAATCTGTTGGAAAACTTTAAATTTTGGATGGTAAAATATGTAGAATTAAATTCTCACTCTGAGATGTTAAATCTGCAATTGAGAGTTGTCCAAAATAAGTTACGGGTGAATGAAAATTATTGTAAATTATGGGTGCAAATAGGTCATTCGATGGACGCAATTTAACTTTGGGTGCGTTATTAATTAAAGTCGCAAATTAATAATTGGTGGAATTGCTAATAAGTTTATTAGTTATCGACCAAAGTTAGTTATTGTTAGTTAATAACGTCCAGAGTTAGTTATTATCATGAATAGACACATCTATTCATTTGCATCCCTTTGAAGGGTCACCTACTCTATTATAAATAGAGGGCTTCTCCACCCATTTGTGCATTCCAACATTTCCTTCTACTCTCCTAATTCCTACAAAGTCTTCCTACACTTTGTAGAACCTACAACTTTCATAATTTTGAATTCCTATATTCCAATTCAATTCCTTCAAGAGAGATGCCATGCCATTGCGGTTCGTAGGGTGTAAGCGGTGTACTGACTTCTTGCACGGTGAGAGACGATTATCCTGGGAGGCGGTTTGTTCCGGATCAAGCAGTACCAAATGGAGCAAATAAAGCCTTAAGGACATCGAGCCAATGCTCGAGATCGTTTCTAAAACTATTTATATTCGACGACACTTGTAAGTATTTCAATTCGTCTTTATTTAGTTACTTTTTATCATGCGATTCTGTTTCTGCTTCTTCTCCATCTTCTTATTTTCGGTCCAGTTTCGATTGTTCTCCAACAATCTTAAGGCTTTACTCGTCGAAACTGATTTTTGGCGCTTCTTTGGTTTTCAAGTCGTTTTTTTTGTTTTTTGTAAATCTGAGAGTTTCATAGTACTCACAGATTGTTGTATTAAAGAGTTTTTATAGCACTCATTAATACAACGAGTTGCAAAGAGTTTTTATAGTACTCATTGCATGAAAAAAAAAATGGTTTACCGATTTGTATCATTGGAGAGTGAATTTTGCTACGCAAAAATTCAGCATGCATAAGTTGGGAGCAGAATTGTACTTTGTCGTTTAGACATTGATAACGATCTCGGATCAGTTTTCGTAAAACATGAAAATTGTAGATAACGAAAAAATGAAGCTCTGGGTGAAAACGGTGCATCAATCGGAGTTGTAAAACTCAAGATATCGTTGTTCAAAGCTGCTGGTTCGTAACAGAATTTTGTACAAATTCTGACTTCGGTTTTCGAAGGATATCTGGAGCTATAAACCTCGGATCAAGGCGAGTCATATATGAAAATTGTGTATCTCGACGAGCCGAATCTAACGAATATGGTCTTGATGTCAGATTCATAAAATCAAGTTTCCCGAATAATGGTCAAAGTTTTGGAAAAAGATATCGTACCAAGCCGAATAGTCTATGCAATTAGATTTCGGAAAGTTGTCACGTCTAAAAGTGTAGGCCATATTTTGAAATGTAAGAATCTGGTTTCTTCATATGTGACATCTTATAAAGGATCCAAACTTAGTCTTGAATCCGAAAATGACATGTGTGTGGGCAATGGAACGTTCAAAATTAAGAAAATGAACGTGATACTCTATAATAGAGTAGGTCGCGTCATGTTAATTTTGATTTAATTCGCGAATTCATTGAATATGATTATTCAATATTTTGGGATATGTCGAAATAAAAGTTTCGTAGGAGATGATTTTAAACTAACATAAGTACGGTGTTGTCATCCGTTAGTTTAAAGCATGTTGATCTTGAATATTTACGTATTCAAATATTTTCGTTGTAAAATGGAAACATGTCGTATGCCTTGTGGGGGTCTCTTTATCAATAGATCAACCAAGAGTTTTAAGCACTCATGGAAATCCAAGAGTTTCAAAGTACTCATGGGTTATCGATTTAGTTTCTTGCAAATCAAGAGTTTTTATAGTACTTATGGTTTGTTATTAAACTTAATCACGACGTCATTTGGTAGAGTACATATATCATGAGTTTCAAAGTACTCATGGACATTAATAAATAAATCAAGTGCTTCATAGCATTCATGATTTATTTAATGTGTATATGTACTTGAATTAGGCATACGAATGGAACCACTTATATTTCGGCATCCTTTCGACCAATTGAAAAGAAAATTACTACGCCTCTTGAATTAATCCATACGGATATTTGTGATTTGAAGTTTCTTCAAACAAGAGGTGGAAAGAAGTACTTCGTTACGTTTATAGATGATTGCACATGATATTGCTATGTCTATCGTCTACGAAGTAAAGATGAAGCAATTGACATGTTCAAACACTATAAAAATGAAGTGGAAGTTCAATTGGGAAAGAAAATTAAAATGGTGCGTAACGATCGTGGTGGAGAATACGAAGCCCCACTTGAGGACATATGTCTAGAAAGTGGAATTATCCACCAAATTACGGCACCCTATTCGCCTGAACAAAATGGCGTAGACGAGAGGAAGAATAGGACTTTAAAAGAGATGCTAAATGCATTACTCCTAAGTTCGGGATTACCACAGAACTTGTGGGGGGAAGCCCTATTAACGGCCAACTATATTCTTAATAGGATACCTCGGAAAAATATTGGCAAAACTCCATATGAATTATGGAAAGTAAAGCCGCCATCTTACAAATACCTCAAAGTGTGGGGGTGTCTCGCAAAGGTGGCAATACCATTACCTAAAAAGATGAAACTTGGACCGAAGGAAGTAGATTGGTTCTTTATCGGGTATGCTCATAATAGTAGTGCATATCGATTTTTGGTTATCAAATCAGATTTCGAAGACATACACGAAAATACTATTTTTGAGTCATGCAACGCAAATTCTTCGAAGATGTATTTCCATACAAAGAGAAGAATGAACAAAGTTCTAATAAAAGAACACGGGAATCAACATCCCAAGAGTCCGAAACGGAAAAAGCTAGCAAAAGTTGCTAAAACATTTGGCACGGATTTTCTAACATACTTGGTAGAAAATGAGCCTCAAACCTACAGGGAATCTATGTCTAGTACCGAGGCGTTGTATTGGAAAGAAGCAGTGAATGTGGGAATTGAATCCATACTTCAAAACCATACTTGGGAATTGGTGAGTCTTCCACCAGGAAGTAAAGCGTTAGGCTGTAAGTGGGTATTTAAGCGGAAGCTTAAACCTGACGGTTCAATTGAAAAGTATAAGGCTAGACTTGTCGCAAAAGATTATAAACAAAAAGAAGGTATTGATTATTTCGATACCTACTCACCAGTTACAAGGATAACGTCCATTCGCATGCTTATAGCTATTGCAACTATAAATAATCTTGAAATTCACCAAATGGACGTTAAGACTGCATTCTTAAATGGTGAATTAGACAAAGAGATTTACATAGAACAACCTGAGGGTTTTATTGCTCCTGGGCAAGCAAATAAGGTATGTCGTTTGGTTAAATCTCTTTACGGTCTCAAACAAGCTCCGAAACAATGGCATATCAAATTTGATAAGACCATGTCATCAAATGGATTTCATATTAATGAATGTGACAAGTGTGTTTATACTAAAACCACTCGTGATGGATATGTCATCGTGTGCTTGTACGTTGATGATATGTTAATTATGGGAAGTAATCCAACTATCATTAAAACAACTAAGAAAATATTGACAACAAAGTTCGATATGAAGGATATGGGTATTACTGACGTTATTTTAGGGATGAAAATCACTAGAACAACGAATGGATACTCATTATCTCAAGCGCACTATGTTGGGAAGATTCTTGAGAAATTCGACAAGAACGATGACAAGATAGTTAAGACTCCCGTGGATCTTAATTTACATCTCGCCAAGAACCATGGTACAAGTGTAAGACAAGTCGAATATGCTCAAGTAATCGGTTGTTTAATGTACCCCATGAATCGTACAAGGCCCAATATTCCTCAAGTTGTTGGAAAGTTAAGTCGATTCACCAGTAATCCAAGTGATAAACATTGGAAAGGAGTGACTCGAGTGCTAAAATATTTAAGATATACTTTAGCATATGGACTACTATATACTATGTATCCGGCGACTTGAAGGGTATAGTGATGCCAACTAGATATCGGACACTTTGGACTCTAAGTCCACAAGCGGGTATGTCTTTGCCCTTGGAGGTGCAGCTGTGTCTTGGAAGTCTTCTAAAAAAAAACTTGCATCGCAATATCCACAATAGAATCGGAATTCATTGCTTTGGATAAGACAGGAGAGGAAGCCGAATGTCTTCGTCAATTTTTAGAAGAACTTCCGAGGTGGCCAAGACCGGTGCTAGCTATCTGCATTCATTGCGATAGTCAATCGGCAATCGGAAGGACCCAAAGCACCATCGACAATGGCAAGTCTAGACATATACGTCATAACACCATTGGACATTTGCTCTCGAACATAATTATATCGATCGATCATGTGAAAAGTAAGTAAAAACTAGCGGATCCGTTGCCCAGAGGGTTAACAAGAGAGCAATTGTTTACGTCGTCAAGGGGATTGGGATAAAGCCTATTTCTCTGAGTTGCACGTAACGGAAAACCCAACCTAGATGACTGGAGATCCCAAGAACTAGGTTCAAAAGGGACAACCTAATTACTGTGCAAATATAGTCACTGTAGGAAAATTTATTTCCAAACCCATTCTTAGGACGACACCGAGTGACGCTTGCATTGGTAAGGATAAGCAATTAGCTTTTAATGAGCTCATACCTTGGGGGATAAAACCAAGTGGGGTATGGCAAGATACTCTTTATGAGACTCACCTATATGAGTGGGAACTGGCGGCCGGTTCTAGGAGAATGACGAGGCTAAATTCTCTAAGACCACTCACGAAACCAGGATTAAGTGTTCCATGGCCAAAATGGACACGACAGTGAGAACTTAATATGGAAGGATGATAACCGTGTGGGTACTATTGTCTAGGTATACACTACGGAAAGCAGTTCAAGGTGTTTCACCACTGACAATCCAGTATATCCGATAGTATTCCACTAGGGGAGGTTCAAGGTCCTTGGCCACCTTCTCGATGCGATTATCGTTCGTTTGGTATCTCTCTAAATCTCCTCTTTGATTATTCCGGCTCTTATGCCAATTTGTCATTCATGTGGGGGATTGTTGGAAAACTTTAAATTTTGGATGGTAAAATATGTAGAATTAAATTCTCACTCTGAGATGTTAAATCTGCAATTGAGAGTTGTCCAAAATAAGTTACGGGTGAATGAAAATTATTGTAAATTATGGGTGCAAATAGGTCATTCGATGGACGCAATTTAACTTTGGGTGCGTTATTAATTAAAGTCGCAAATTAATAATTGGTGGAATTGCTAATAAGTTTATTAGTTATCGACCAAAGTTAGTTATTGTTAGTTAATAACGTCCAGAGTTAGTTATTATCATGAATAGACACATCTATTCATTTGCATCCCTTTGAAGGGTCACCTACTCTATTATAAATAGAGGGCTTCTCCACCCATTTGTGCATTCCAACATTTCCTTCTACTCTCCTAATTCCTACAAAGTCTTCCTACACTTTGTAGAACCTACAACTTTCATAATTTTGAATTCCTATATTCCAATTCAATTCCTTCAAGAGAGATGCCATGCCATTGCGGTTCGTAGGGTGTAAGCGGTGTACTGACTTCTTGCACGGTGAGAGACGATTATCCTGGGAGGCGGTTTGTTCCGGATCAAGCAGTACCAAATGGAGCAAATAAAGCCTTAAGGACATCGAGCCAATGCTCGAGATCGTTTCTAAAACTATTTATATTCGACGACACTTGTAAGTATTTCAATTCGTCTTTATTTAGTTACTTTTTATCATGCGATTCTGTTTCTGCTTCTTCTCCATCTTCTTATTTTCGGTCCAGTTTCGATTGTTCTCCAACACAATCGACTTCCAGAGAGACTCTTTTTTCTGATCAGCTGTAGCATCCTGAGTAAGGTGATCAGTGACACCGTACGAATCTGTCTGAAGTCGGAAGAATGTGACCCAGTGATCATACTGTACCTTCTCGTTGTCAAGAATAAATCTGGCCTTCTTCTCGATATTGGTGACGAGAAACATCGGGTGAAGTGAGTCTTTGGTAGATGATGAATTAGCCATTGAATACTAATACACTTGGTTTGAATACTAATACACTTGGGTGTATTGGCCAAAGTACTTCAATAACAATTGAATAAATAATACACTGGTGAACCTGGGGAGGCAATTAATCACTGAACCAAAGTGTGAAGCAAACACACACGAGTGATCCAAGTGAGAAGCAGACACACGTGGAAGAAAAGTGAGCTAACCAGATCGCTTAAAGAGGAACTTAGAGTTGCTGTTTTCCAATTGTTGAATGCGCGGAAGAAGACGCCGAAATCGCTGGTGGGAAAAAGAGGCAGCAGATCGTTGATGGCGACTGGAGGGTCAGGTTCACCGGTGACGATGAGCGACGAGAAGAGGTGGATCGGACCAGGGGGTCGGATCGGACCTGATGTGGTCGATCGATCGGGCAAGGAAATCACCGCCGCAGTGGGCAACGACTTTGAGGACAGTCGCAGATTGCGACAGGAAGAAAAGAGATAGAGAGGGCGGAAGCAGGTGGAGGTGACCAGAGGCTACGCGACGCGGCAGTGCACAGTAAGGGGACGCACCACGGCGCGGCTCTGATACCATGTAAGAATGTAAAATTGTCCTCTTTGGACCTTTCTATTGATTAGTGATATATACCCAATTCATCCTAAAATAATTACAAATAAATCCCTATAATTATTCTACGCTATAATTAGCTACGCTATTAAATTCCACTTCAATGCCATTGATTAGACAATGAAGCTCATCCCTGCAATTGTAGTGTTCAATTTTAGGATCAATCTCCTGGTACCAAAGTCGTTTTGGGTTCGCTTCTCTTCGATCAACTTACTGCGCCTTTTCACCAAAAGTGTCACTTACGTATATTCAATCGAACACAACCAAGCCACTCAGATTGGATTTGGAGATTCACAGAGAGGCATCGCGGCCAATTCTTTACCTTTCTGCCAAGGAAACCAGAGAGTTCTGATGACCGCCGCTGCCGCTTATCATAGTTGATTCTCAATCTGACAACCAGAACTTTGGCCACGAAGAGAACAAACTCCCTTGCTTTTCAAGGGTAGATGAGATTTGTCACGTATTGACCTCTCTCATTCATCAACAAAGCCACGCAATCCCTCGGAGTAACACAGATGCCTTGGCCCATGGTCTACACTTAGCAATCGCGTCATTCTGAAATCCAGTAGGTAAACGTTTGGAGCAATCCACTAGGTAGCGATGGCATCATCAGGAACTCTGAGATGGTTCCAGAGTTCTGTGATCATCATTACAAATTAGTTTGCAAAAAGGTGGTGATTCTTCGATCATCCAATCAGTAAATTCTACCGAGGGGTTGAACAATTGCAATTCGGGAGTTGATCATGGATTTTAGTTTACAGGTACTAGTAGTCTTGGAGGAAGATTGGATCTGTAATAGATTTATGTTTCCATGTCTTTCTCTTTCTCCTTGAGTTCTTTCACGCCTCTTCTTTTGTTGTAACCCTACGACAAGGTTGGCCCAATGATCGGGTCATGTGCAGTTCTTCCATTCATGATAACATTTTCAAGCAGCCTCAATTATTCTTTTCCGCATGAATAGAATGCCGAGGCAGTTACGGATTTGTCAACCAATTTCAGGGAAGGGCACATGGATCACATACCATCTTGAGAAGCACAAAGAAACGAAGGTCGAAGGAACATGCCAGTTTTTTTTCCACATTTTTTTTATCTATCATGCATCAAGTTCCATTCTTGGTGCATGTAAGACAGTCCCAACTCTAATTTCAGTTCCTCTTCAGATCAAGTTCCTCTACTAATGACTGATTTCAAATGAGTGCATATTTCATCATCGAGTGTAGGATATTTTCCTCGAGTGTCTAAGGTTTAATCTGTCGTCCAAAATTATGCTCTCTCAATAAATTCAAGCATTTTCTCAGTCGACTTAAGTTGTACTGCCTCCGTCCCATTGTTATTGTCATACTTTTCTTAAACGGAAATTCTGAAATTGTGTTTTTTTAAGTTACTTTTCACTCAACTTTCTTATATACCCTTCTCTCTCTTACTTATCACATTTGAAGATAAAAAGACATGAGAAAAATGAGAATTCAATAAATTTATCAATTTTAAAGTATCTCCATTAGATTTAGGATAAGTCCCCAGAAAATAACTTTAGGATGGACCGTGTAGCATTTTATACATCTAATCTGTCAAAATCATGTTTGTCCACCGTAGCAAAAGTTTTTTGGTTTTCATAACGGTTGACCAAGCTAACTCTTCTGTTCCAATTTCTGGGAGAAAGTTCAATACAGGAAAAATGGCTACTATATTGTTCTTGCTCAAAGGAAATTCACAGTTATTCGAAGATGAGCATAATGTGTCAAACAAAATAGTCGATTTTCTCATAGATATGGAATTTAAAAAACAAATCAATATGAGAAGAATCGTGTCATTTTTCTGTTTGATGATGTTTGTCTAACTAATAGGAGTAATGTCTTTGATTCCCAGAGATTTCTAAGTTGTTGCCGTTTTATGTTGTCTCATGCGGTAGTCTTAGAACTTCATCTTTTTTATTAGTCTCTGTATGTGTATGGCAAACTAAGTTTGTCGCTTTGCCTGTCAAACCTTTTCCTTTGTCAAACATTCATGTGTAATTATCTAATGACGGAAAAAATCATATATGTTAAGTTGAGGCTATTTGTTGGATAAATGTGTTCATTTCAATTGTTGATAGATTGTAATCAACAAACTTTTAATCCTTGTGTTACAGTGTTAGTGTGTGTGACAATACCACATGCAACACGCGTGCCCCTTACAAGTGTATTAAAACAACGGAGGCATAATATGGTGTATTCAAAGAAAATACATATTAAAAATTGTTATGATTCTTCAAAAGATATATAATAAAACGACACACTCGCAAAAAGTAAGCATACAAAAAAGGTAAGCATAAACATTCATAACATATAGTAGGCTTCAATAACTGGAACTTTTACAACAAATTAAATGAGTTCCTTCAATTTGCAACCAAATCCAAACTACATAATTAAGATTTGGTGCATGATGATTAAGGCAAGTACTCATTATTTATTGTTGTTATTATTCTTTGCAACAACATATTATAAAAGGGCACACTCAAAGAAGGTAATAAGCATAAACATCATAACATATCGTACTCTTCAAGTACAGGTGACACAGTCGCATAGGCCTTCGGCTGTACACCCCGAATAGAGGACGTTGTATCCCTTCGCTGTGCATGCGGTGGTACAAGCAGCAGGGCCGGCACCAAAAGGAAGCCCACAAAGGTAGGGAATCACTTCACCGTCTACACATCCGGGCCATCCGACATCAATTTTTCCTGCTAATGTTCCTGCTAATAACGAATTAATATATTTACTAATTAGCTAGCTTGGCTTTTAATCAGAAATCAATTTGAGAGATAATGGGGAGTAAATATAGAGTTGAAAATAGAGTTTATATACTCAAGGGCACTGATGTAGGAAGAGAGTTCCTTACCGGGGGAACCGGCCACAACTATGAAAAATATCATACATGAAGCAATGAACAACAATTTGGGAGATGCGCCGGCACCGCTGGGAGCTGATACATTGTTCTCTTTCACTGCCATGTTCCTAAATCGATTTGTTTGTGCAGGAAAATGAACTAACCTTCCACCGGTATTTATAGGGTCAGTTTCAAAGCGTGAGTGGGTGTTTGCTTGTGAATGTTTTGTACCAACAATTTACTGCCAATAATTTACATGTAGTTAAATCTGACCTTAAAGTGAGGAAAGTGATGGGCCAATTGCGCTTTATCTCATGATTCATGACTTGGGAAGCGACATTATTATTATTATTATTATTATTATTATTATTATTATTATTATTATTATTATTATTATTATTATTATTATTATTATTATTATTATTATTATTATTATTATTATTATTATTGAGGGCTGAAATCTTAAGCAGTTTATTTATTTTCTTAGGGTCCAATTCTTTAAGTAACAGTGGTGTTTGAGCAAGCTTGTGCGCACCTCAACTAATTATACGGAGCCTAAGGATTACTGGTTATTGCTGGGCTTGAATTTGAGATTTTAAGGGAAACAAATCCTTATTAGTTTCTAAGCCTCACCTTAACTTTGAAGGGACAATTTTGATTGAGTTGAATGTGATCATTATGTTAATTTGTTTAGTTTGATAGGCTACCCCGAATTTAACCCGAACTCGAATTAGTTTGTTCGAGTTTGGGCTTGGACGGGTTGGCGATGCTCCTAACCCAGGCTGGGCTGGGCTTGGGCAACCCCGACAGAACTCGGGCTCGGGCTTGGACAAGGGTGTCAACCCGGCCAGCCTCCCGAGTTGCAGTCCTAGTCAGCCCCTTGAGACACCAAATTTTCAATACGGCGCTAATTTTTTAATTTTAATATTCTGAATAGTTGATACTTGATAGCTTAGTAATACTACGTTAATGATATGTTGTTTTATTTAGTCAAATCATATCATTTAGGTAGATCGTGTGATAATTACGTTCTTATCTCTCTCCAATATTTTCATCTAAAATCTCTCAACCAAAATCCTTATCTACAGCAATATGAATCATCAACAACCCCATTCCACTTGCAACGAGCTCATGTTTATTTTTAAAGTTTAGCAAACATGAGATTCATGCAACAAAAAATTACTGTGTATTCCATAAAACAAAAATGATTTTTTACCTGTACCAAAAAAAAAATGATTGTTTACCGACTCTCATTAAGGATTACCAGTATTATTCAACTTTTCAACAAGTGAACCTCGACCTCATTAGGGTTGGCAGGTTAATATTATTTGCAACTTCTTCTAAAAATTATGTTTCTCAATTGCAATTGTGGTTTCTGAGTAATGAAGAATGTCAAATTAGTAAGTACTTTCGGAATAATATCTTGTGATCATATGGATAGTTAAATTGTATATCTATTTCTGTTGTGTATGAAATATGCAATTGATAAAGTGAACATTTACAATATATTGTACTATCATGTATAGACGATATTGATTTACTACCCCACTCTATATAAAGGGTGGTTTGGTGAATAATACACACTTGATATTCTTCATACATTGTTCTCGTTTCTCTACACCTGAGTTCACAACACGTTATCAGTATCTCTACCGGAAAAGAATATCAATCAAGAAAAGGTACGATTATTTCTTATGACTATGGTCATGAAAAAGATGATCAAAAGAAATTTTTCATTTTCAATCTTTATTGTCACATCTCTTGCTTGATTCAATATTGCTTCAAATCAACAGCACTTCATATATGTTGGTTTTCTTTTTTACGATTTCTTGGTTATATCGAGAAAAAAAATTTGGTCTGCCCTTTGGGTTTAGGGTTTTGTGATTTTGATGCCTTTGGTGGAAGGGGAGATGACGGTGCCAAGATAAACCTCAGCAGCTTGGAAGAGATGGTTGGGGTTTAGACTCTCATATTCTTCGATGACCAGAGTCAACTGGTTGGAGAAATTGTCGAGGAATTGGCGGAGTTTCATTGATGGGTAGTGTTGGAATTCATGGGGGATTTAAGTTTCACAACTGAGGGGACCACCATGGCAGCGGCGGCAGCAGAGCTACTGCAGAGATCACTGCTTTTGGGGACAACATGGTTGGTTCTAGTTAGGCTGGTACAATTTTAGGACCTGCACTTTGATGATGTTTTTTTTTGAGGTGAGCTTTCAAAAATGGATTGTGAAGTTTTCTGTGTTTGACTGTTCTTGGTTTCACTGAGGAGACCTAGGGTCAATTGCTCGAGTTATGCAACCAATCAAATTAGGGGTAGGGAACAAAGACTTGGCCAGGTCTTTCTCAATAGTGTCATTTGACTTGTGGTGGCTTGATGTTGAAAGCTTGAGATATTGGTTTTCTCAGAAGGAAGAATGAAGTTGCAGGGTTGATTTGGTCCAATGTGTTCTTTGAAAATGGACTATGGTTTAAAGTGAGTCCATTTGATAGTTCAATGCTCTATGAGGGTGGGTTGAATTACTGGTTAGACCATGATTCAGATAACAGGGTTTAGTCTACATACCCTAGGCTTATTATGACCTTTTCTCTCAAACCCTAGTGAAGTTGTGAACTTTAATCCGTAGAAATGTGGTTACCTGCTATTCAGGCAAGTTGACTTCGAAAATATGCAGCTATTCCAATAAGTTTTGGCTATTTCTGAAATAGGTCAGGATAAAACCAGGTGTATGATCACCTCACGTCAACGCTACATGTCATAGGGCCAATCAGCTAACTAAAGGTGCTGAAAATAGGGATGGCAATGCAGTTCGATCCGATCCGAAATTCGAGTGATTCGACCCGAATGGATCAAGTCCGAATTGGATCCATTTTAAAATGTATCGGATATGGATATTTTTAAAATTAAAATCCGATCCGTATCCGAATTCGATCCGAGTATTTAGGATTTCCGATGGATATCCGACCCGAAAAGATCCGAACACATATACTTTTACGAAATACCCTTAAAACTATAAAAAATTATACATTTACCTATATATTAATACATAACACAATTCACTACACATTGGTAATATATTTTGAGTATATTTTTAATTTTTTAGACAGAATTTTATTTTGTGGTGATTTTTACGTATTTTTCTGAATTTGTTGTGTATTATTTATGTGAAGTAAAAAAAAAAAAATTGCTCAAGATCCGAATCCGGATCATATCCGTTTATGGAGATTCAGATTGTGGGATCGAACACGAATATTACAAATTAAATCCGATTCGGATTCGATCCGAATCCGTTTCGGATCCGGATCGGATATGGATCTACTCATTTTGATCGGATTCGGATATGGATGTAGGTGGATCCAATCCGGATCTGATCCGTTGCCATCCCTAGCTGAAAACTTAGAGATAATCGAAAAGTTGAAGCAGAATGTCAGTTTCTTTAAAGATTGGAGATGAAGATGTAGCCAAACATTCCTTGCACAAAACAATTAGACGCTTCTGATAGTCTAAAAAAAGCACAATTAGTTTAAAACACATCTGGTATGTAAAGAAAAACTCCCTAGGATGAAACTTTTGCTAGGCCTGTAAATAAAAAGACTAATATTTCTTTCAGGTACATATCGGAAAAGGCCAGAATATTTTGTCCCCTAATCTTCTCTTTGAGGCGCAATCCCTGTACCTTCCTCAGCTCTCTGGATGTGAGATCCCTCTCCCCCTTCTGTTATCAGCTTTCTGGCCACCAATTCTTCAGTGTCCCTCTTTTTCTCTTGAAGGAACTCAACCAGGCCTTGAAGAGCACCCTCGGAGGTCTCGTTCCTCAATAGCTGCTCACCAACCTCTGCAGGGGTCACCATTGTCGTCTTTAAGAGATCTTCAATCTCAGCAAAAAGGTAGTGCTCAATCACTCCCAGATAGTTCAAAGCCAGTGTCTTGAAACCACATGGAGTGCAATAAGACATGTGAATGTGAACATCCATCCTTCCCGGGCGCAACAAAGCAGGGTCTAGCTTGTCTTTGTGGTTGGTCGTGAACACAATGATTCTCTCGTCTCCGCAGCTTGACCATAGCCCATCAATGAAATTCAGCAATCCGGATAGTGTTACCTGCCATGACAAAAAATACACCTTATTCAACTGTTAATTATCAAAAATATTCAGCTGATTATTAAGACAATGAACTTCTGACATACAACCCCCTGCAGCATATGTTCCTTGACTGTGCGATATGTGCACTATGAGAAGTGGTAAATAACCCCATATAATAGATTTTACTAATACCGCACACTAATAGTTTTGATTCTACTGATATTGCGCACGAACATTATTGAAAACAATTGTCTATTTTTTGGCCGCTATCAGAGGCTGAGGTGTTACGGGGCATTGAGGTTACTTGCTCCCCACCCTCAATTTTTTGAAAACTTCTATATCCTTATTTTTCTATAACATCTTAACATATATTCATTTGCGCCCCTACACAAAAAAATGCCCCTCCAAATTATTTGACATTTGTACATGAATTGTTTTTTTCAAATTTGTGCCCCACTTCCTCCTACTACTCAAATCCTAGCTCCGTCACTAGGCGCAATACCGGTAAAATCAATACTGTGTAGGGATTATTTATCAATTATTAGAATGCATGTCTCGTACTGTCAGCTTAATTATAAACGTTTACAAAATAATAAAAGTCGGATGCAGTCATAAAGTAGTAGTAGAACGAAAGAATACTTACTTGATTTTGTTTATCTTTTTTAACTATGTTTATGGTTTGAGCCTGCCTCACTTGATTCGTCTGGAGCATTCTGAGCATCCTCTCATCCCCCGCCCTATCTTCAATATCGAGGCTACAATCGATATCCTCAACAACAAGAATACACTTATTCGCAGTGCCAATCAACAAACTCCTCAACGCTGAGTTATTGTGAACATTGCTCAATTCCAAATCGTATATATCAAATTTTAAATAATTCGCTATCGCAGCAATCAAACTAGATTTACCAGTCCCGGGAGGCCCATAAAGCAAATACCCACGCTTCCACGCCTTCCCGGCTCTTTTGTACAGATCTCTCCTCTCCAGAAACCTTTCCAGATCTTCCATGATCGTCTTCTTGATCTCATCATCCATCGCCAGCGTCTGAAACGTCGATGGATGGTCCAGATTTACCGAGTTCCAAGATGAATAACCGGTGTACCTCAATTGATCACTCGATAGAGTGTGGATCTTTAGTGTCCTCAGTTCTCGTTTCAATCTCTCGGCTTCTTTCATTATGAAAGGCAAGTAAGAATCAAGAACGGTTTCCTTGTACTTCTTGTTAAACCTGAGCTCATAGTGCCGAAAAACCGGTTTTGAGGAAGACGAGGTTTGGCCTCCTCCGTACATGAGTTGTAGCTGATTCGGTTCGACTTCAACGGTCACTTGTTTCCATTTGAGTTGGACAACGTTGTCGAAGACATCGGCGATCACTTCGTTTCTGGCAATGGAAGTTGACATCTTGGTTTCCTTTTCTGGCATGCTGACTTTGAAGGTGCGAGTAGCGATGGAAGCTTTGGTGCCTAAGTAGATTTCAGCAGCCTTGTAGATTTGATTGGCGACCATTCCTTCCTGCTCTTCGATGATTAAGATTACTTCGGACGAGAAAGCTTTGAATAAACCTCGGATCTTGGAAAGAAGATAGTGTTGGAGCTCGTAGGGCACCAACTCGCGGGCGATGGAACGGATCACCATCGCCGAGGCGGCAACGGAAGCCGCCGTTGTCACGATCGTCTTCGCAGAAGGCATGGCGGCGCCAGTATCGGAAAACATGGCCGGTTAATGGTGTTAAAGGATGTAATGAGGAGAAACATTTTGAGTTACACTGACCCTTTATATAAGTTGCAATCAACAATTATTTAGGCTTGACAAATGTAATTTCCTTATATAGGCTACAATCAACAATTATTTAGCCTTAACAAATGTAATTGGAATAGGAGAAAATATTCATTGCAATCGACAATTATTTAGCCTTAACAAATGAATATTTCCTCATTGGAATATGAAGCAAATGGTTAATTCTTAGAACCTGTTCGGCATCGATTTAGATTCAGAAAAAACAGCCTAAGAAGCCAAAGTCGGTGCTTTTAGAAACAATTGTTTTTAAACAAAAAACAGGCTGAAAACAGTAAACAAACAGTGCTGCCAAATTTGTTTGCAGGAAATGTTTCGAAACAGGGTTGGATGATCAAGTGTAGCATTGTTTTCCTCTATCTTGCTGAATATTTTGGTCTTTTCTTTTTGACTTACATGGTTCCCACGTCGGCTCAATCGGTTACATTTCTCTCTCATTTCGGATAAAAACAACCATATGACATGAGACAAGTATTTAGGAGATGAAAACCAAGTTCTATATATATGCTTAAATTATCATATAAAGCACAAAATTCTGAAGGTGGTATCGTGGGGGTCAAAAAATGTCGCAATCTTTATTATGTACTCCCTCCGTTTCACTAGAAACTTCAAAATTTTTATGGGCACGGGAATTAAGGAATGCACTCAAATGACTATTTTACCCCTTCTTATTTTAATAATTCTACTCTCTCACATCCACCTTCTTCAGCCACCTCCTAGATTAACACCAACAAGAACACACAAGAACACACAAGAACAGATTCATCATCACAACAATAATATTACATCCTTCTCCTTCGAAGAAGACCCATCTTCTTTGCCACTGCCCTCTGCTCTGATCACCAAAACGTTCCCTTCCTCCACCTGCACCTTTATTTACTCCTTACTGTAACCTATATCAATTGAAACCCAAATCATAACAATCAATTCTCTATCAGAAATCGATCCAAATAAACTTCAAAATTGGAGAGAGAGAGAGAGAGAGAAGGGGGTTACCAGGGACGTTGATTTTGAAGATGTGGGGAGTGGGGGTTTCGAGCCAATCGAGAAGACGGTGGGGCTCAAGAAGAATCGTCGGAGTGGTCGCCAATCTGGAGGAGTAGGACGCCGCCTTCGAACTCGCCGACAGGAGGAGGAGGAGGAGCCGCCTTCGAACTCGCCGATTGTTGGGTTTTATCTTGATTCTGCAGATTTGAAAATATTAGAAAATTACTGTTTTTTGAAAACTAGTAGAAATATGGAATCTACTAGTATTCCTAATAGGGTTATTTCCTAATATTGGTCCTATTAGGATTACTTGGAGAGCAAATCGGTGTGGCCTATTTATAGGTAGCTCTACAATAGTTCTAATTAAGGAGAAGAGAGGAGCGGTGAGAGAGAATTGGTGAGAAGTATTAGTGAGCGGATGTGTGAGTTTAGGGTTTCATAGATGTAGTCTATGAGGACGAGAGTACCGCGTTGACGTAGTCCGCGGATTGAGCCGTCTCTCCCTATGATGTATTCCCTCATATAGTGAAATTCTCATCCTCCCGTGGATGTAGGCGGTTTTGCCGAACCACGTTAAATTCTTGTGTGTCGTTTTTCTTCTCCGATATTGCGTGTGTTGAGTGTGTGATCGTGTGGCGTATTTTTGCTTCCGTTGCGGCGGAAATTCGGGTGACGAATAATTCCCAACACCGATCTGGTCTCGCATCTTCATCAGACAACAAGAGAGACAGAGAGATGGGATGGAGATGAGCGGATCCTCGATCTGGTCTCGCCTCTCATCTCTCCTTTTACATCTCTCTCTCTCTCTCTCGCTTTTTTAACTGAAGAGGGGATGGAGATGCGATCGACTTCTGTCACCACCGATCTCCCTCCCTCCCTCTCTCTCTCGAACTGCACTCCCTCCCTCTCCCCTCCCTCCCTTCTCTCTCTCTCTCTCTCTCTCTCTCTCTCTCTCTCTCTCTCTCTCTCTCTCTCTCTCTCTCTCTCTGTGGGAGTTGTGTGCGGCGGGATTAAGAACTGGCAGGAAGAATAAGTTGAAGATAGGGTTATGTTTGGGTAGAGATTGTTAGGGTTTGGGTTTATAGAGTGGATCAGTTGTGTTTGGGCCCATTATTAACGTAATTAGCTTAATTAATCAGATTTATATTCTAATCTGATTAGTTATAGATTGGTGGGTGTATTTTTTTACTAATGGTATGATGGTATTTTGTCAGTATCAAAGTTTCCATATTTGAAAATTTTGAAGAATCTGGCGGAACACCAGAAAATGAAATTTTGAAGAATCTGGTGAAACGGAGGGAGTACTCATTTACTTGGCACAGTTAATTTCACCTCATTCTTGGACCTTCAAATACACACTATTGTGGAGTAAAAATATTTTCACCATACGAGCATCATTAGAGCGTGCACATAAATTTGTTATTTTCATATTAAAATTAGGCTTAATTACTTAATGCATACCTCCAGTATAACAAAACTAACACTTTGCAACCCCCACTTCTAGAATAGGCTTATTGGCATCCCCCATTTTCAATAAATTATACACATTGCAACTGTTAAAAAAAATTGACAATCAAGTCCATTTATTTGAGGGTAGAACGGTCTGTTCGTAAAAATAAGAACACCACCATACCTAACACCATCACCGCCGCTGCCAACACCATGGATACTCCAACCACAAAGATTCCGGTCAACAGTCTTCACGTTCTTCTCTATTTCTCACTTCAACCCATCAATACAGCAACCTTTGGATTAAATTCGAAACCACCAAATGGCCGCTCAAACCAAAAAGATTTTGGTAAACAATATTCATGTTCTTATCTCCTTCTCACTTCAATCAATCAACACACAAACATTCGGTTTACATTCGAAACCATCAAATGATTAGAAAATCACTGAGGGGTATGAGTGGTCTGGGCTCACATAATGATAAAGTATCAAACTTTGAGAAGAAAGATCAAAACGTCGACATGAACAAGTCAAAACAATCCAGAATTTGGGGTTTCTCGTAACGAAGTTCTTTCAAGAAAAACAGAGACGTGTTACAGGAGAAATGGATCTGGCGATTTGACTTCATCACAGAATCACAGAGTCCACCAACCCTGACTCCATAATCACTTCTCAATACATCAGTTAAAACCCAAATTGATGCAAAATCGACCCAAATGCCTTTGAATATGGCCATCTGAACCCAGATCCAAATCGAAGAGAGGGAGAGACAGAAAATCAAGGGAGAAGGAGGGGCAACAGAGAGAGATATCGAGGGAGAGGGAGGGGCGATAGAGAAAATCGGGAGAGAGAGAGACCATTAATGAACCCCCACGGATGATAAAAGGACGCCTGGTAGTGGTGAATTCTTAGGAAAGCCAAGCAGGACATTGAAGGGCTGTCTCTGGACTTCCTCTTCCTCATCTTCGTCATTATCTTCATCCCCTTTTCTTTTTTATTTTTTCTTTAATTTATTAGCTATTTGTGTATTGCCTCATTTACCCTTAACATATGGATAGTTTTGGGCTGGTTTTTTTTACTAGTTGCAATGTGTATAATTTATTGAAAATGGGGGATGCCAATAAGCCTATTCTAGAAGTGGAGGATGCAATGCGTTAGTTTCGCTATATTGGGGGTATGCATTAAGTAATTAAGCCTTAAAATTAATCACCTATTGTGCACCATAGCAACACCACACTAAGCAAATGATAAACTATAAATCACGATTTTGAACTGAGTTAGGTTAGACTGTTTCAGCACATTTTCAGTTTAAATGCACACCCCTAAATTATTCAACATCCCAGTTTTAACTCATCCCTCGACATAGAAGTAACGTTTACACAAGTGACTAACATCACTTCTTAGTCATAGAAACGACCATAGTGAGACACTCCCCTTTGTTCTTCTCCAAATACTCATCTACCTTATCTCCAAACCTATCAAACAAAGGGTTCATAATTTCTCCACCAAAATGACTAGCTATTATGGACTCTGCCACAGCTCTTATGTTCTTTGCCACTCTTCTACCTTTTGTACACTTATACCCATTAACTTTTGCACCTTTTGCATCCCAATCCACTTTGAAAGCTTCTTGCCTTTCGAAGCTGAACGATCCTTCTTTCTCGATCACTTCCTTCACCTCTTCCATTGTCGGCGCGTAGTATGGTAAATCAAAACTATCCAGCTTTGACTCTTCGATCAAACCCTGTATCAGAAAACAGTAGTAACGTACCAATTATGACTTGAACGTGCTTTAAATGTCCCGAAAAAATGAAACTAGCTAGAAGGGGTTGCAAGACGGGTTGGTATTTTTTTTTTACCTCCAGGACCATTTCATTGATCACAGTTCCTAACAACTCCCACACTGTCACTTTGTACTTATTTGCATGCCGCTCGCTGCCAACCAGTGTAATGACCAAAAGGCCCCCAGACACCATCTCAGCCGAGCGAGACCTTAGGAATGATGTAATGTCCCTCTCAAATGAGTTTAAGTATGCTTTCGCAACACTAGCTGGGCTTGTCTTTGTCACATAAATGTTCCCTCTATTCAATGGAGCTCCTAGTTCGCTTACTAGTCCATCCGGAACCTGCCATTTCAGGAATAAAATATCACGACACATGTTTTTGAAAAATGCCCTGAACCTGTCATTTCAGGAAAAAAAGTCACGACAAATATTTTTAGACAAATATGATTTTTGCTTAGAAATGGGCGTAGACGACGTTTGAGGCTAGCTGGCAGAATGTCCGAAGTTCAATTCGCTTTGTCTCTTTATTACTATGAGTCTGTCAGCAATGAACAACGTATGTTAATTATTTTATCTTTGTGTGGTCTGCAAATTATTGCACATGAGCGGAGGTTACACTGTAAGAGTAACAGTTGCAGGTCTTCCTTGCTATTCAAGGAAATGACATAGATAGGTTTACCTGAGAGCGCCAATGGAGGCTATAAGAAGAATGGGCGAAGTGAAGATAATTGTCAGGAAACAGCCTTCCGTAGAACGAGCCAGGCATTGCAGCAATGAAGCAAGTTCCACGTTCTCGGCTATTTTCTGAGCTCAGTTGCTCATAGAAGCTAGGGAGTGACCTAAAAATTGTGTTGAAGTCGTTGCCATGAAGATCGTTCAAGAACACTTGGAATGTTGGTGGCTTGCGACTAAGGTTTCGAGACACAGAGTCTACGGTCTCTATGGTCTGCTGCACCAGCTGAAGTGTATTGGGACCTGAAGAACACCCCAAGTCTGCCATTTTGATGCACTCAGGGAGGTTTTTGCTGTATAGCTCTGTTATGCTTTGCTCCAGTAGAGGCTTTGCCTTCAACATCCCTTGTTTCTGGAAAGAAAGGAAATCAGTTAGTTAAGCAAAATGGAGAGAGAGAGAGAGAGAGAGAGAGAGAGAGAGAGAGATGAACTTGAATGGATGAGTTGCTGTTGTAGCTAGCCATTCCTTCCCCTTCATTCATTCTAAGAACTTGTACTACTTCCATTACTAATGATACTACTAATAGTACTGTACTAGGTAAGGATGTTCTTTTCCTGTCAAAGTGATCCTATATTTATGCTAACTTGGAGCTTGAAGTTGATGGTACCTCACATTTCTCAATTGCTAGAGGTTACCAATTGACAATCACATTAGTGTAGTTTGTAATACCAAGGCCGATGATTGACTGATGGATCTAAAGTTCTGTCTTCTCCAAGAGTATTACGTGTCCTTATATTTTAGTAGTACTTTTTTATATGTTTAGAATAAGTCTCTGTAGTTTGATGAGATAAGATTAAGTTAATGCAAGTTGCGTAAGCTCGCCGAAGCCAATGATTTTTGGTTGAACAAATAGTAGGTGCCCATGATCAAGGTGAGAGTATCTTGGGTATACGTGAAGTCAAAAGAATCTTGGGTAAGTCATAGAGGTCCAAAAATTTAGACATGTGGGTGGTTTCACCAATACTTTTCTCATTAAGTTCGATCCATCTAATGCTGGGTGGACAATTAAGGTTGCTCTATCATCATTAATACTACTATCATTTGTTTATCTCAAATTTTGTATTTGGAGGGGTGAATGTTGGGACATGAACTTGGCAAATCCATGAGAGTGCTCAACTTTGTCCCTTGTGTCATTCCCAATCGTTTGACTAGTATAGTTCGGGTAAAAGAATCTTTCACCCCGTCTAGTTTGGAGTGATGGACATCCCTTCTAGTTTGGAAAAGGACACTTTCACCCCTTCAGTGTGTCGTTCTTAAGAATACTTACACCTCTTTATTGGCCCTCTTTGGATAACAAGGTTGGGCTTGTTTGGTTAACCAAACTAGATGGATGTTTGGATTAGAATGTTTTAGTTTTTGAGGTGTTGATTTTTATGCGAGTAGAAAAATGAGTGGAAAGTAAGTCCTACAAATTTTGGGTTGAGGTTTTGGTTAACTTTTTTTTGAGGTTAATTAAATCATTGTATCCAAACATGGCCATTGTGACATCGTTAATCTGCGGTTTGAGTATGTCATGGTAAAAATAGTTTTGGGATAAATTTTCTCACATAGAATGCAAAATATGTGGTTAAGGAAGGGTATAATAATCTCTTTGCATGATATGGGGGGGGGGGGGGGGGGGGGGGGAGATTCTCCTGAACTCTTTACAATGATGGGTCTGACTCTCAGAGTAACTATGTCACAATAAGGAGGTGTAATTAAGTTAGTTGAAGTTTGACGCAGTGATGGGCGAAAGTGTCCTTTCCAAACTGGAAGCGGTGGATGTGTCCTTCAGCCAAACTAGAGGGGGTGAAATTCTCTTTTTCTCGTAAGTGATGATATTTTTTTAAAGAATTCGTAGTTTCATCCTGCAATAAGAAATTATGTCAGTGTAGTTTTCAAAAATACGAGGTTTGCAATCGATAGAATGGATCCGTATGAGAAGTACTCATTTACTTGGGTGAGGCAAGACTCACATGGGTGATCTCTTGGTCTCAGATAACACTGTGTGGCACACATTAGATTGTATTATATTTGACAAGCACATAACCAACACGCTTGTTCGACTTGAACTTTAGCAAGTCACTGTTTCCGCACTCAGAATTCATTTACAGAAGGCACAAAAGTTTGAATTACTCCCTTCAACTTTCATTTATAGTCAAACTCGAAACTTCAATTTCGATTAAATATATCCTTGAACTATTAATCTGTTTGGCAAATCATATTTCCCATCTAGTTTTGCCATTGGAGGGTTGTCGTAATACAATTTTACCCTCATAGATAATGAAATATCCACATTCCTAAACCTACCCAATAGCCACAACAACAATTCTCCACGGAACTAACCCAATAGCTGTCGTTGATCGTCCACTATCGGTCTCTCAACACGAAAAGAACAGTATTAAAGTGAAGGAATTCTACATGTGTAAGAACTTCGATTTATCTGACGACGAATAAAAAGAAAATTGGCTTACAACCACGGCACTCAATTAATCTATTCTTGAAATCTGGCATGGGCTAAGCTATGTTTCTCCCTAACTTAGTCACAAGTTACAACGTAGCAGTAATTCTGTTGATTTATCTTTCGAATATTTTGGTGTCACTTTGGGCGGTAGTGGGAATGAGTAGGGCTGAAGAATGGGAAACCGTCAATAGCACCAAAATTGTTGGGAGGTAAGGGCATCCCCAACCCCATGAGGGGAGGGGGAGGGGGAATAGAAAAATTGTATAAAAATACGATTCATGTCCAACCCCATGGGGGGAGGGGGAGGGGGAGGGGATGCTATGGGGATAAATTTTGCCTTGGGTGAGGGATGGTTAGGGGGGATTTCCCCATGGACATCCCCTCCCCCTCCCCCTACATGAAATGATTCATTAATTGTATATTTGATAATTTTAACTACACATACTAATATTTTGTGATTGATAAATTTTATTATTATTATTAATAAATTTTATTTTGTATTATTTTTTAAAATTAATAATGTATTCACGATTGTTGGAAAGTATATTTACGAAAAGTCATCATTATCTTATTTTTTCGAATAAAAGTTTTTTGTTTGTTAATATTATTTTAATTATTATTAGTATTAATATCATTATTATTATTAACATCTTATTTTATTTTATTTTTGTGTGTGTGTGTATATATATATTGGTAAACAATTTTGCATTTACTTTTTTTGGTATTAATAATTCATTTTTAAATCATTAAATATATATTACAAATTAATTTTTTGGTGGGGGGAAAGAAATGGATTGGAGATGATTAGTAGTTTGGCGGAAGGGGAGGGGAGGGGGGGGGGGGGAATGGTGGGCCCGTGAGGGGAGGGGGAGGGGGGGAGGTGAGGGGAGGGGAAAAAGCCATGTGTTGGAGATGCTCTAACTCAGTGCAGCTGTGGTGGTGGGAAAATTAGAAAAAAATGAAGGGAATTTAATTTGCAATGTATTATATAAAATTGTTTAACTGCAAAGATAGACAAAAATACAATTTGCAGACAGGTTAATACTCTGAGGTTGCACTAAACTGAAATTAAAGTTTATGGTTGATTATGTTAAGTTTATGGGCGTAAATTAAATTTTTCCCTTAAAGAACGCAATTTCAATATTATTAGACACCTACATTTCCTTCTTAATCAGTTGGTCTCTTTCAAAAAAGAAATGAGGAAGGACTGATTTGAACTCACAGCCAAAATGATGACCTGAATGCCTGATTGAGCAGTTGCCGCGATGAAGATTCTATCTTCTAATCTTAGCTTTTCATTTTTGTTTTACTCGAATGGTGTCGTAAGGCTAATCAGAGAGATAGTAACCAATCTCTCTTCTGATTGGTTGATGTGTAACGAGTTGTTTAAAAGGGTTTTTCCCTCCCTTCGCTTCTGTAATTTTTCACTTTTGGATTGGATCTAATTTTCAGAGCTTTGCTCTCTTCTCTCTCGTGTTCTTCGTGTTATCATTGCAAGTTAGGGTTTGAGCATTCTATCTCAATATGGCATCAGAGCCTGGTTTGTGTGTCATGAGATAAACCCAAGTAGCCCTAGTAGTATCATCTCAAAAGGAGACAGATTCTCAAGACCTTTTTGATATTTGGAGTTTGCCTTACAGTGTCACTGACTCTACAACCACTACATCTTCCACCACTCCTTCACCCCCTTCTCATGCAGAGATTGATCATCCAAATACTTATCCTCCTCCTTCAGCTACCAGATCATACATAGAAGTGTTAGTTCATCCAGTTCCTCTCAGAAAAAACACTAGAGTTTCAAAGCTTCCAGCTCAGCTACAAGATTATGTTCTGGGTCCAGCAAAAGTCACAGCCTTTTCAGTATGTAGTAGTTTTGTATTGAATAGTGTTTGTGCTCTCACAAAGCCATCAACTTACAGACAAGCATCATAAGATCCAACTTGGGTTCAAGCCATGAACTTAGAGATTCAAGCTCTTGAAGCTAATAACACATGGATTATCACAACTTTGCCTCCTACTCACTCTGCAGTGGGGGTGTAAATGGCTATACAAGATTAAGTACAGAGCAGATGGTACAATTGAGAGATATAAGGCAATACTTGTTGCTAGAGGTTTCACTAAAAAAAAGGACTAGACTATTTTGAGACTTTTTATCCGGTTTCTAAACTTATCACACTTAGGGTTTTTCTTGAACTTTCAGTTTATCAAGGCTGGACAATTCTGCAATTGGATGTTAGCAATGCCTTTCTCCATGGAGATCTGCATGAAGAGGTTTACATGAAGCTTCCACATGGTTACATTGTCAAAAATTCTGGTTCAGATACACTTGTCTGCAAGCTGCAGAAATCACTATATGGTCTGAAGCAAGCCTTAAGACAGTGGTTTGTGAAATTCTCTACTACCATTCTACAATTTACTTTTGTGCAATGTAAATCAGACTACACCTTGTTTGTGAAGATCTCAGGGGATATCATTATGTTACTGCTAGTCTATGTTGATGACATAGTACTAGCAGGTAACAATGTCACAACATTAGACCAGTACAAACACTCACTGTATGATTATTTCAAACTCAAAGATTTGGGTCACTTTTCATATTTCATTGGTTTTGAAGTGTGCAAAGAATGCCTCAATGTTTCTTCTTAAGTAAGCACAAGTTTCTCTTAGAGATCCTTGCACAGACTGCAAGTTAGCTTACACTCCTATGGTTCCTGCTTGTAAGCTCAGTCAATCTATGGGAGATCCTTTGAATAATGAAGCCGCTAGAGGTTACATGAAGCTAATTGGGAAATTGTTTTATCTTTGCACCACTAGGCCTGATATTACCTTTTCAGTAAACAAATTTTCTCAATTTGTTGCTCATCCCACCAAAGAACACTTATCTGCAGCACATCATGTTCTCATATATCTCAAAGCTACTCCAGATTATGGCCTTGTGTTCTCTTGTGCTCCTACTTCTTCTCTTCTCCTCACAGCCTATGCAGATGCTGATTGGGGAGGTTGTTTGAATACTAGAAGATCAACTTCTGAGTACATGCTGTTTCTTGCACTACAACAAATTGACTTTTTGTAACAAAATGACTTGTCACAATATGAGAATTTTTTCTACGATTCTCAAAAAAAAAAAATGAGAATTTTTCGTTACTAAAAGGTTTTTGCAACGACAATTAAACGTCTCAGGATTCGTTGCCAATACAACGTCGCTAATTAATTTAGTGACGATACATGTATTTGTTGTGTAAAGTAGGCTTTGAGGACGAATAAAATTGTTGCTCTTTACATCTACTAGCAACAAAATAAGTTTAGTCGCCATGAAAATTTCGTTGCAAAACCCAATCAATTGTGACAAAATTTATTTTTTGCCATATGTTATTAGGCGCAAAAAAATTATACGCAACTTATTTTAAGTGATTGTAGTCTTGTATTCGTTGCCAAAGGAAACATATGCTGACAATACAGCCATTTCTAACTACAAAATGTTTTGTGCCAGCTAATTGATTTCAATAAAACTTTTAACATTTCATTTCTCTTTCCAAAAAAAAAAATCATTGATAGAAAAAAGAAAATCTACAAAACTTCTTGGTACGTGTAAAAAAAAACACTCCATTGTCTGAAGATAACTAATGATTTTTTTTTGTTCATATTTATTTTATTAACTAACTTATTAACTCCAGTTTCAATAGGTGCACATGTTCCACCCCAAATTTAATGTCATGTTAAATTAAAAGAACAAAATAAGTGATAATATCCTTCATACAAACGCGGTAAAAAATGTATAGTATTAATTCAATAATAAACAATAGTTACAACAAGCTCAGGATGACCAAAAAAAAATCCTAAAAATCTGCTTTTTCATCTTGAAAAGCCAACAACATTCAATCATTTCTCATTAAGAAGCATGCAACCAACAACAAACAATCCATTGAAGTATTTGAAGGCAATTTCTTCATCCATCCTGGAACAAAAAATACCAATATGACAAAAGAATTAGAAGAACGTAAAGGCATTAGCGAACCCTGCCCAACAAAAAAACAAAGCAAGCACAAAATTTGACCGAAACTGAACGAATAAATCAAACTCAGAAATATCCCGATCGAAACAAAGATCCAGAAATAAAAAGCCCTTCAATAGCAGAAATTGAACAATCACGGGGAGAACACGGTGAAGGGGATGAACGATCCGTACTTTAGCCAAATATCGACTCCATTTCCTGGGGTTGATCGATCTCGTTGTTGTGAGTTGTGACTTCTCAAGAACGTACGTGTTTCCGTTGGCGAGAGGACATGGGATAGGTTTCCTCGGTACTTTGGCCTGGAGGCCCTGCGCATCACGGAAGGACATATGTTTCCTGCACTCTGCTTGGGAGAGGCAGCGCTAAAAGGAAATTTAGGGATAGATAATATCATATATAAGAACAATAAGAACGTGGGTTTCTTTTTCTTTTTCTTTTTGTTTTTTTTAGAAATAATCGTGGGATTAGTTTTAGCCTCTAGATATCAAAGATCATAACACTCAAAAAAATATCAAAGATAATATATATTTTGTTTGAAATTTAGATAAGATCATATATTATTTTTGAGAAAAGAGATAATATCATATAAAAGAACAATTAGACCGTGGGATTAGTTAGAGCATCTCCAATATGTCATATATATGGCGGTTATCTTTAAAATATGAATGATATGGGAAAAATGTTACCTCCAATAGGCTCTCTACTCTGCTCTTTATTTTGGCGGATAGTTATCCCGCTCACTATATTTGAAGAGCCGGATCAATAACTTCATATTTTCTTTTATCATGTTTTTAGCAGTTATGTTGAAACAGCCCGAGGATCTCGGTTCAGGGTTAATGCGACAATCGACTTCCAAAAGTAGATGATTAACTATTAAGTTTACATTTCGGTTAAAGTACATAACAAAATTTCGATATTAAGTACAATCTAAAACAAATCGTGTGTGATCTACTAAGTGATCTAAGTTAAGCTATACTTCTTCGTCTCGTTCCAGCGTTCCCATCCCCCTCTTTGATTGACGACATGCGGTTTTAAAATGGCAAATGCCGACGCAGTTTTGAAGAAATAATCAGTAAAAACTGAGTAAATACATACTACGACATGTAAAGCATCGAGTGGCACGGAAGCATGAGTTGAAACAAATTAGAAGATTTAAATAGTAAAGCTATCACGTTGGAGAATTTGGAACAACTGGAAGTAAACGAGTAACAAAACCTCTCAATTTAATAACATTGAGAAACCACGAGTAGTTGGTAAAATATCCAGAGTAAACAAGTTCATTTGAACTGATAACGATAGTACTTCATGAGTAGCCAAGATTTACAATTCATTTCAAATCAATAAGGGCATATCAAGAGCCACAAACAACATTAATAAGTAGCCAATTTTGAATTTCGACTTCAATCAACAGTTTAATTTAGCTGAGGAGTGTCAAGAGCCACCAGCAGGATCGATGTAGACAGAGGGATCACGAAATAACCACTAAGGGTTCCTTCTAGGGTCTATCAAACCCTATTTCACCCGAGCGTTAAGGGAGCCCATTCGTCAACCCCGCTCACAACATTAGCTAAAAGGCCTTAAGTGTCGACACCCCTATACCGTAGTGACCCTTACAAGTATAAGTAGCACTCTATAGCTCTATAAACCCCTTGGCCTCAATATCTTGATACATTTTGGCTCATCGGGGGCGGATTTTTGAACATTAACGTTCTATCCAATAATAAGAAGTATTGCTTCAATGGTCTTAGCCATACGAAAATGGAGGATCGCTTGACGCCTCCCATTAATAACAGTACTCTGTACATCGTCCTAAGTCTATTAGAGGTATTTTATTTCTTCTCTTTCACATAACTAGAATCAGGATGTCAACAATTCACAAGTAATTTCGGAGAGTTCTCAAAGGAGATGAATAAAATAGTTTAACAACTTTCGAGTGGAAAACATGCATTCTCATACTATTTCATATAACAAACATTCATTTGAAACATCAAGCACTTACGCATATTTTGATATGAAAAGGCCGTACATATGTACTTACCTCTGAGCCATGAAAGGCGCAACACAACACTAGCACTCCTACAACGCTCTTCTCCGAGTCTCACCGTAGATGCAGCAACACGAAAACGTACGTCTACTTCGAACGATCCTTAATAACGGCTGGATATACACAAGTAAAGTATACAACCTATTAGCATATATCCTCTATATGAGGTTTTATGCAAGAATGCAATAAAATGCAGGTCACGCAAGCTAACTTGACCAAAATGCCCCTAATACTTTGAAACTCTCCAGTACAGTCCCTGATTGTGCCTGGACCCCATATTACACTCATACTGGCCCAACAACATCCAAGAATGACTCTTAACTCATCCATATGAACTTAGCATTGAGATCTACAACTTTCAGTAAATTACACTTAGGCCCCTAAAGTTTGCTAAAATTACAAAAAGACCCCCACCATTGATTTGATAACTCCCGAGTCAAATAATTCATTCTTAAGGCTCCAAGTATCCTCCTAAGTCAGGTTGTTGGTCTCAAGACATTAACTTTGTTCAAATGCAAAGTTTTAATTAATTGCACATAGGCCCCCGAAGTTTAGTAAAACTGCAAAAAGACCCCCACATTTGACTTGGTCAACCCTAGACGAGAATTACAGACAAGTACTCCAAAAACGCATACAAGACATGCTGACAAACTCCAAGTTACTAAACTAACCTCAATTCAAAGTTTAAGTGAGATTACTATTTTGCCCCTCCTATACAGTTCAGTCAAACTAGGGTTTGCAAAAAGTCAAACTTTGGTCAAACATGATATTTAGACTCAGAATATGAATACGAGCAAGTTTCGTGACGAACACTAAGGCTAGAAATGTCGTTTAGAGTGTCGAATTCAAAAGTCAAATATAGAAGAAAATCGACTCAACTAGTCAACTTTAGAGCTGATTTGTAATCAATTGAGGGGGATACTTGAAAATCTGAGAATAGGGTATTGAAGACGATAGTTCAAGGATTCCGGAATATATTTTAAATCCTACAAACTCCAAGTATACAAAGAGATATCGCTAGTCAAAGTGGGATGAAAATTACGATTCAATGCTTAGAAAAATTCGATAGTGCTTCGCGAGTTCAAACTAGCAACTTTAGGCTCGTTTTGTGAGAAATCCGTTATAAATTCGAAGATGACCCAGAGACGATGAAATGAAGTATTATGTATCATCTTCACACAGGAGAAAACAGATCAACATTTCAGTAAGTTTTGAAGAAGATACAAGGCTTGGAAAATGGGTGTTTCACCATGACTTTATACTTAGAAAAATTGTGAATTCTTTGCTAGCGAAGAACATTAGCATTGCAGCAACTTTGGAGCCAAAATCAGAGGGTTTAGAGTTAAAATTGGACCAAGAAATCAACACAAAAGTTGTAGCCAATTCTCCAAGGATTCCAGAAAGCTAAAGATCATTCAAAACGGATTACAAACGAAGAAGATACAAGCATTTGAACAGGGGAGGTTTGTGTACCAAAACACATGAACACCAAGAACACATTCAAAAACTTCACTTTCCCCTAACTTTAGCTCAGATTTAGACACGATTAGAGATCGAATTGGACCAAGAAATTAAAACGAAAGTTGTAGCCAACATACCCAGGAGTGTACAGGAAGAAACGGTGCATGATTTGGGTAAAAGACGAGTGAGATATATGCCCAAGAACAGGGCAGAAAAGTCATCGGAAAAACACACAAAAGCGAATCAAAAGCCGATCAAATCTTGATATAACATGAATCTGGGCAAGTTTAAGTCATTCAAACACATTCACAACATTATCAGGACCAATTTGACACTTAGAACGCATAATTTGGTGAAGGAAACGGGGTTTGAGAGCTTACCGTCGGCCATGGCGGATTCCGGCGATTTGCCGGCGGGTTTTGGGTGTTCCGACGAAACCCAGCAGGTTCTGAGAATGGAGAAGTGTTCCCCGACATCCAGAGGGCACGGGGAAGTCGCAGGGAGGAGAAGAACCGCCCAGAACGAAGCAAACGCCGATGGTTCGAAGGCCGCCGGCGATTCCCGTCGGGTTTCCAAACCCAGACTCCGGCGAGGCACAATCGGTCGATTCACAGCGCGTTCTTGGACTCCCAAGGTGCGCAATCACTCCCAGAACATGAATACAAGGTTTAATTAGATCAAATTACAACAGAAATCAAGAAATTGATCGGGGAAAGGGCTAGGGTTCTTCACCTTCAAAACCCGATTGCTCTCTCGATACTCCATCTTTTTCAAAATTGATTTGTGCGTTTTTCTCCTGGAATTGGTGGCTACCTCTGGTAGTAGCAGTTCGGGAAGAGGAGCAGAGACGGTGGTGTTGTGGTGGAGTTGGTGGTGGTTGTTCATAGTGAAGATAGAGGAAAAAGAAGAGGATGAAGGATGGAGGATGAGAGAGAGAGAGAGAGAAAGACTTCTTTTTTTTTTCAGATTGCTGGTGAAGAGGGGTGTTGACTCCTCATCTAGTAGGTGTCAAGTTGTGTTTGACAAGTTTCTTACATGCTAGGGGGGGGGGGAAAGTGTAGTTTTTCAAACTTTAGTGTATAACTAGAATTAGAGCTTCTATTTAATTTCAGATAATTGCACAACCACCCCGAACATCTCTAGTGCTCCAAAATCATTCTGACGACTCCCAAATATTGCAAACACTCCGAAGTTCCAACTTTAAAGCCGTGACAAAAATATTTACAAAATCGCCCCCAAAGTCTTGATATTGCACTTAGAGCTCGCTTGAGAAATAGGGGTGTTACATATGTCCTAAATTCCTTAAAATTATCTTGCATGAACTATTGAGAATGTGCAACGTGTTATTTAGCTAAGCATTTAACTAACACTATTGGAACACTTACTAAAATTTTACAATATCTAAAATAAAAATGTTTGACTTCCATCAAATATAAATGATTTTTAGCTACTACTACTGGAGATGCTCTTAGTCTCTTTTATTTTAATTTTTCTTTCTCTTTCATGTTTTGTTGAGTTAGCCCACTACCATTTTGGGGAAAAAATCCAACTTACCGTGTAACTTACAGGTGTGGGGTCAAGGGGTGGTTAACTAGTTCAACCCGGACTATTACCACTTCACCAACTCCATAGATTAATACAAAAATAAGCACTAAGTATGGGTTTTTTTTTCACAACATTAAAACAAAGCAGACTTAATTTTTTTAAGAATTAAGGAGTACTTGAAATGTAATGTGTTAAACTTATTTCCATATTCATATTAACACCTTAATATGTACGTTATCATAGAAGGATTTTCATAACTTTTTGCAATAAAAACTTATGTTGCAAACAATTGTTGTTTCAACAATAATTTGTTATTCTGAATTACAAGATCGGCCATTTGAATATAATGTTGCAAATGGAAGTTTTTGACGACATTATTTTTTTTGTCAAAAATGGTTTAAAATATATGTTTTGCAAAAAACAAATTCTGTTGCAAAATCAAATCCAACTAGTGACGAACATGCACGTCATCAAATTATTTTGTAACGCTCATTTCGTCGCAAAGTTTATTGAGGGAACTAAAATTTTGGCGCCAATACTTTAGCAACGACTTAGGCGAAGGAAATTTTTTTTCGTGGCCTTTAGTTTTTATTTTGTGACAAAAAAATATTTTGTTGCCAAATACCTTTTTCTATGATGAAAATTCTTTCGTGGCATATAATTTCGTTACAGAAGGCACATTTTGTTGTAGTGAGATCAAAGAAGCAAACTGTGGTAGCTAGAAGCTCAGCTGAAGCTGAATACAGAAGTTAGGCCAATTTAGTGTGTGAAGTCAAGTGGATTATGTCTCTCCTTCAAGAGCTGCACAATTCTATCACTGGTATTCCTCTTCTTTTCTCTGATAGCTCTTCTGCTATCCAGATGGCTCATAATCCCATTTGCCGTGATAAAACCAAACATGTTGAGCTTGATTGCCACACTATTACAGACATGGTTCAAGCCAATGAAGTGCAACTTCAACACTTGCCTAGTGAAGACCAAATTGTAGATGTCTTGACGAAGCCATTAGCTCAGCCTCTCTTTCAGAGACTCCTCTGCAAGTTGAAGGTGTTGTACTGCACCCCCCCCCCCTCAACTTGAGGGGGCGTATTAGACACCTACATTTCCTTCTAAATCAGTTGGTCTCTTTCAATAAAGAAATGAAGAAGGACTGATTTGAACTCACTTCCAAACTGATGACCTTAATGTTTGATTGAGCAGTTGCCGTTCGATGCAGATTCTATCTTCTAATCTTGGCCTTTCATTTTTGTTTTACTCGAACTGTGTCGTTAGGCTAATCAGAGAGTTGGTTACTAATCTCTCATCTGATGGTTGATGTGTAATGAGTTGCTTAAAGAGGTTTTTCCCTCCCTTCTCTTCTATAATTTTTCACTTTTGGATTGGATTTGATTTTCAGAGCTTTGCTCCCTTCTCTCTCGTGTTTTTCGTGTTATCATCTGTGTTGTTGCAAGTTAGAGTTTGAGCTTGCTATCTCAATAAATATCTCTCTTCTTTCTTATAATGCATCCAATCCTTTAATTAATCAGTTACTCTTGTACGATCTTTTGTTGTTGTTACGGTGACCGAAATACGTGAATTCAGATATGTGAATGATATGGCAATAAAGTTAGCAAGTGTCAATTTTGGCTTAGCTGATTATAGAAGTTTAAAAAATGAGGAGGCTTTTTTCTTCAATTTTAGAACACTGTTTTTAAAAAATCTCCTCATTCTTTTGTAATTGTGGAAGCATCTATGCTGTGCATGGACCATACAAGGGTCAATTGTCCAAATCACAACACTCCTTTTCTGACTAGGAGCTTCGTTTCAGTTAATCTTTAAAAGATGCTGTGTTTTTATGTCTAAAATTTATATATATTCTCCATCCGTTTCGCAATGAGTTATTTTTTTAAAAAAAATTTCTAGAAAATAATTTGATTATTAAAACGATATTACTTAAGCTTATTTGTCGTATCTTGATTCTATAGAATAAGATTATCTAGTTATTATATACTTTACAGTCAATTGCCGGTTAAATAAAGCAGGGCACCTACTTTATAACGTAGCGAGTATAGCCTAATTGACAATTCTAGTACACACCACACTGAAGAAAACAGTACATTTCTGAAATACTATTCCCTACATGTGATTTCTTTTCTTGTCCCGAATATTCTACCAGAAAAGGGCCAAACTTTTATTCTTTTCCGAATTCGAAATGTCTTATCTTGACTCTCTATATGCAAATTCTGTTGCCGGTCTCAAAAACTGAGTTATAATGGGAAATGATAGAACATAAACCATTCTGCCTTATGATTTTTGCATGTTTTCTTTACCTAATGGTAGATCGATTTATTATGATGGCGAATGAACAAGGGACTGTTTGGACTTAGGTGATATTCTGCCAAGTCGGTTCTCATAACGTAAATATTCTTTGGAACAGCTCAGTCACCAAATTTTTTGGCCAAGCAGCATCACGGAATATGGAAGCGATCAAATTTCCTTGTCTATTAACGAAATTAAAAGATTCAATTTGTAAAATGCAAATAACCAACTCGCGTTGAAGTTCTTACCAGATGCTAGCGGAACCATAGGGTTCATTATGCAACATATATGCCCTTAGAGCCATCCCTAACTTTCCTATGTCTTAGAAACGAGAGTATGCGATTCGGACCCTATACAAGTGATGGTACAATAGATGGTTTGAGTGATACGCCTGCGGGGTCTTACGTTTTGCTATACTAATGGCTTCTTTGCAGACTGTCTTTGTTGCGATTCTATACTGGTGATCCAAGTTCTTGTGGGGTGGGTGGTGATCCCTTGGCGTATGATTCTACCATCTTAACCTGTTGTGCATTGCTTTCTGGGTACAAATGCATTGGCGGTCTATGGACATATTTGTTAGCCCTTTCAGAGTTTTCAATACCACATTGATCTAACAGCGGCGATTAAGTCTTTGTAGTTATGATTATTTAGATGTTATGTATTATCGACGCCTTTGAAGCACACATCATAGATTTTATCATCGTCATCTGAGGTGGGTCAGACATGATATTCTCTTTCTCTTTTACGAGTTGAGAGTTCGAATGATTTTATTTACTATTCTTGTCCCATAATTGTAGTCTACTTTAAAGAAATCAACTATTTAAGGGGAAATGTAATCATTTACATGTCCCCAATTTAATGGGATATTTTCGGTATCTTTTTGACAAGTCATTTACTCAAATGCCCCAATTTTTTAAATGTTCGATGATGCCATCCTTACTTTTTGAGAGCAATTAGAGAAATTTAGAAAAAGACAAAGTGGAAACAAATTTTTAGACGAACCAAAATAGAATAGAAGACTAAGATTATGGGACGAATGAACTAGCGCGCATGTTTATGCAGCATACGACTATTGTAGGTTCTCTCGAAAGAAGAGAGAGATAAAAAACGATGAAACGTTGGTGAAAATTTTGACCTTCACTGATCGTAATCACGTATGTATCTCGAGCACCAATCCGACTTGTATTAACAATTTTATTTTCTTTGCAACTCTCATTTTATACAAACCCTCATTATATACTTGTCACACAATGACACTAGTATTTATCACATATATTGGTATATTGATGTATCTTTGTTTGAGTTACTTGCGTTTGAACTCACATATACATGCAAATCATAATTCAATGTGCTTGTTGAGATAAATAGATCAATGGGTTGGATATAGAGATTGGTGGTTCTCAAATCCGATCAATCAGAATCCGTCACAACTTGTTTGGATACGGCTACGATAAAAGGTTGCTAGCGTTTGGGAATTTAAGTATGGACAAGATGTGATCCGATCAAGCACTAATCATTGTCATCGCTAACAATTCGTTATGAAAAAGAAGTTGAACTCCAAATCACTAAATCACATGACACTAAAAAAAGAGATAGAAAAAGAAAAACACACACACATGACACTTTTCTACATTACTCATGCACTTTATAAAGAAACACACATAGAAATATGAGACTTTGCCTTCTTAGAAAAAAAAAGAAAGAAAGAAACATGAGAAGAATAAGAACACTAAAAATAACTAAAGACTCTCGACGAGATTACAAATTTATAATCTCCTGTGCAGGTTGAAAAAAATTGAAACGGAGATTGAACAAAGAGAAGTAACTGCATCAAGAAAAGTCCCATGGCTTTCATATACATAAACTGTACACATCCATCCCATTTAAGGATAAACAAAAAAAAGAAAGCAGATCAAGGCACTTGAGCTCTCTCTACACTAAAAACTCATAGTCCACATACCATTTTTAGTATCCAAACAGAGACCAACACAAAACAGTAATTCAAAAGTGAAACATGGGATTAATTAGTTTCAGTAACTAACTATGGCTGCGAACTCTTCTTCCCTCAAATTCCTCTGCTGTCTTGCAATAAAATCCTCCACTTTCCGCCGGAACTCCTCGCCGTTGAGCTCTTCCTCCCTCCCAAGACTCGCCGCCGGCGCACCCTCCCGGCAGGACTCCGTCGCCACCCGCCGCAGCTGGCGGCGCGGCTTCTCAACACCCTCCTTGATCGAACTCGCCGATTTACTCCTACCCATCTTCTTCACCGCCGTGATTGGATTTCTAGACTCTTTCTTGGTCTCGATCCTGTGAACGATCGGGTTCTTGATGATATTCTCAACGATTTCTACACCAAAATCTGCGGACGCGCCATACCCACCTCTGTTTTCGGCGGAGAGCCAGCCTGATTTGACAACGAGTACGACTATGATCAAGTTTCCGATCAAGAAGACGAAGCGGGGGCTGAGGAGGGAGACGGTGAGTCCCCGGAGGAACTCGCCGGAGATCTTGATATTGTTGAAGGGTAGCTGGACGGAGAATCTTGAAATCACGACGAGGAAGAAAGAGAGCTCGATGAACCGGAACAGAGTGGTGAGCCTCTGACGCCGGCGGTATTTCGAGATGGCGTTGGCTTTCTCGACTTTAACGTCAACGTAGTTGAAAGAATCCATTTCTCTGAGGAATTGGAGTGGTTTGTGAAATGGGTATGGAGGGATTTGTGTGGTTTCACTCTCAAGAGAGGTGGGTTGGGACCTTGGTGGTGGCACTTGGAGAGGCCATTGTTGAGTAGAGAGTGTGGGATAGGACTCTGTTCATGGTGGATGGAGAGAAGGTTTGGGAAATGGAAGGAGGAAGAAGATGGGTGGGTAAGAATTAGAGGTGGTGATTTACTTGTTTGGGGTTGTCTATGGGTTTGGACTTTTGAGTTTTGATGGTATTTATAGGGGTAATTTTCACTTCCACACTCTCAGTTTTTGCTGATCTTCACTTACACCCCTTTTAGTTTGGGAAATTTAACTTACGCCCTTTATGACCACCAAACATTGTTGTCACTTATACCCCTACGTGTATTTACAATGATAGTTGGTACGATAACTTTTCAAATTCAGTGTTTTGGACATATTTACCCTTGCAAAGGCTATGTAGGTCAATCCAACCTTCATTTTGCAAACTCTGCCTCGAGTTAATCCTGATTTTTGCTTGTACTAACTGCACCATGTTAAGAAATGCATATGAAACATGTGATATAGTACAAATATTTTGCATGTATTAAGAATATACATTGGGCTGGATTGACCGTTGCAATCTCTGCAAAGGTAAGCTTGTCCAAAAAATTGATTTACGGAAGTTACCATAAGAACTAGCATAGTGAATGCATTAAGGGAGTATAAATGACAACATGTTTGGTAGTCATAAGGAGTGTAAGTGAAGTTTTTCAAATTAAGAGAGGTGTAAGTGAAAATTGAGTGAGGGGGTGTAAGTGAATACTTTCTCATATTTTTCTTTAATATTTTTTTTCCCTCAAAAGCACAATTCAATCAAGATTGTGGTTTTCTTTGAGAATAATCAGAATTGTGGTTATGAGGATGAGACAACTCCTTTTCCTTCCCTAAAAAAAGAAAAGAAAAGAAATACAACTCTTTTTCCTAACGTCTCTTTAACTTAATTCCATTGTTTTTCTTTTTATCTTCATTTTGCAATTGATGTTGTGTTGCTTTTTTATTTCTTTATTGATTGCTATTCATTTGCTTCGAAACTCGTAATTCTATTTCCCAGGATAGCTAACAGTTTCGTCCTTCTTCCAAATAGTGTTGGCTAAATATTACTCCCTGTGTCCCTCCGCCCCGCATAAAATGTTTATTTTTGAAACACAAAAATGTACATTTCTTACACACCAACCCTTCAAGAGAACATGCATTAGTTGCAGCCATTATTAGATTTTGTTGTAATATCGACACAATTGTCTCCCCTTCTTAATTTCAAACACAATTATATTTACTTTTTATTGCACATTGTTGTCAAGTCATCCAATTTCTAACATAAATGAAGAAAAGTGACAATTATTATGGGACATTATATTCCAAAATAGAAAAATGGAAAATCTTTGCGGAAGGGTTGGAGTATCTCTTACACAGAAAATAGATCAACGACTGAAATTTGATCAGGCACTTGGTAGAGGTTGGAGGCGCAGGGTCACGTTGTTTTCTAAAATTAAAACCGACATTAATTTGATTAATGTCAACTTCATGTATTGTCCACTCCATCATTATTTTTATTGTCCCAGCAGGTGCTTCAACATTAATTTATTGGCAATGGGTTTCTTCGCGTAGAGATCATCCAACTTTGTCCATAAGCCAACTGTTGTGTCTTGATATACGACTCCAATAATCACGTCATCCATGAGGCACAACATGATCGTCGAATGCGCCTTCTCCTCCATCTTCATAAACGTTGGCGTGGTTGTGTCAATGTCTGCCTCGTTAGCAAGTGGCAACCACAGATTGTGCTGCTTCAGCGAAGCACACATCTTGATTTGTCACAAGCTAAATCCATTCTTCCCATTAAAACGATCAATCGTCATCATGTTCGACATCGCTCTTCAAACACTCTAACGCAACAACCTAGCTTGAAGTGATACCACTTTTTAGAAACAAGAGTGCGGAAGCGTGATACCACTTGTTAGGAACGAAAGAAACGATGAAACAAAAGAACAAGACAACGAAGAATACAAGCATTTTAACGTGGTTCACTAGTTTTGATACTGGTTACGTCCACAACCAAACGATACCAATTTATTGATTAGAATCCGATTACAATCAACCACACAAGTCTAATCACGGTCCTAGATACTTATATAGGCCTAAGCTAACGACTTTTGCCCAAAGAAACACTCAAACGTTGCAAAAAACGAACAAAGAAACAATTCCAAAACGCAGCCCAGCCCGACCAAGTCGCACAACGTGGACAACCAGGTTGCACAACCTACCAAACAGGCCACAGGGCCTGTCCGAATTCCTGAATGCTGCGATTTCAACTAATTTTACTCCGAGCTCGTTGATTTGCCAATCTGATGCTAGGGTTTTGATCACTCAATTCATAACACCACCTCCTTAGGGTTTTGACCTAACTAGTCAGACTACGATTTGATTCTTTCCTAAATTCGCTTGAGTGGTTCTTTGGCGATAAATTTACTGGACTAGCATAGCCAACCTTGAAGACCGACAACGATCATTGTGGAAACACTAGCCAACCAACCATTTTTTTATGGTGGTTTAGTTCGACTTGTTCTGTATCTGTGATTGTGATTGTCTTTAAGATAAATTATTTTCTTAGTCAAACAAACTTTTTTTTACTTAAAAATACAAGAAGATCTTTTTTAAGTTCAAAAGCCACAAAATTATTTTTATGATCAACACTCTATATCTGTTATGTTCATCTTAACCTTCACATCAATTACGCTCACCACTATGCATGCTGTTGGAATAGATGCTCTAGAGGCAATCTAGTTTATTATGAATTTATTTTGGCTAGAACATTCATTGTATTATTTATTGGATATTTAATATAATAAAGTCCTTAGATTTACAATTGTGTTGCTTATCTTAAATATCCATAGTCCAGTTTATTGATTAATAGAACAATCATCTATAGACTAGTATAGGGTTGGATTGATATGGGGATATCATGATCCAACACATATGTGTGCATTAAGGGTAATGACGCACTGGATTGACCCATCTCCGAGAAGGCTACATACACGTTATGTTAAGTCACAAGTGCTTCTCGTGGTGCAATGGTATTGTCATCCTTAGACTTGAAGTCGCTAGATATTCTAGTTGTGGATTATTGTGGTTTTGGTAGCGTCAAACGCTACACCGTAACTGGGTAGTTATAAAGGCGTGTACCGGATACAATAAGAAGCAAGCTTAGAGATCGTAGTGGACGTAGATATAATTTGTCCCTCCCACATAACGGGAGCAAATATCCCAGGCAACTAAATAGTGGCCTATGATATTTATGTTTTAGTTGGCTAGAATTGATGTTTTGCTTGACACCGCTCCATATTAGCAAATTGTTGCTACCAACTAAATAGAACCTATGGGGTCACACGCTATATAGAGTTGAGCTAGATTTGGGAATTAGTTAATATGATTAATTAATTAGAATGATCACTTTGCAACACCTTGCAAACTTAGTGGGACTAATTTGCAAGGAAGGGACTAAACCGAATTCTAGTAGGACTAGAATAGATCATTTAGGTAACTTATGAGCCTTTTGATCATAACTTGAGTGGGAGAGAACAAAAAGAGAGAGAGCAAGCAAGCAAGAGGGCCGCCCGACCCCCTTGCCGCCGCCCCTACCCCGTCGACCACCAAGGAGGACGCCACCCTCCTTGTTGCCTCGTGTTGCGTGATTTCTTCTTCCAAGTCCTCCATTCCTAGCTAGCAAAAAGGAGAAGGAAGATCTAGATCTCTACTCTAGGCGTGGATCAACTATAGAGACGTGACACAATTCACGTTACAAGTCATCACAGGAGAAACCCTAAGGTGTGTAACTTGATTTCTTCCTTTACCATTGTTATGTCTCTTGTCCTGTGATCCGTGGAGGGTATTGAATGGATAAATTATATTTTTCCGCTGCGGATCCATGATCAAAACCCTACAGTGGTATCAGAGCCAGGTTGTAGAGAATAAACGTGGTTTACATGTTATGTTTTGATAGTTTTACACTTTAAATTTATTGTTTATCGCGTAAAACAAGATAAATCAAGCATCTGATGCAATTTGTCAATAATCAATCAAAACAAGACCTAGTTTTTGCATTGGATGCATGAATTAGTGAGTTTGAGAAATTTTAGGATCTTAGATCTAGGGTTTGGGCATCCTATTGAAAGAATGAGTTCTTTTCAAACAAGGAAACAACCGAAATTGGGCACCAAGCAAGGGAGTTGTTTTGGAAACAACTCCCATGGAAGGTTCGCCCCCCCCCCCTAAGGGGACCGCCCCTCCTTGCTTGCCGCCCAAGTAAGGGACGGCAAAGGGGCCGGGGCAGCCCTAGCCCACGGCCTAGCCGTGTGGGCTAGGGGCCGGCTGGCCCAAGGTCTTGGCCGTCCTCTTCGGGGTTCGGGCAATTGGATTGTTGGGCCCCTTGGATCGTTTTAACCCTAGAAAATTCCTAAAAACAATTAAAATTGACCAAGCGCGTTAAAATTGGATTTTAACTGTTTATGTGCAAATCACATAGTGATTGAATATGGCATTAGGATGTGGTTTGGTGTGATTGTTTGATTTTGTGGTTTGGTTTACGGTCTGCGAGCTGGTCAATTGGTTGTAATAATTAATTAGGGTTTTATGGCCTGCGAGCCATTTTTTTTCTCAACTTGTGAGATTTATTTTATTTAGTATAGTTGTTAGCTAGTGCTAGATAGAATACATTGTTAGCCAAGATTGAAGAAAAGAAGCCCAAAGCCAAAAGAAGCCACAAAAGATGGAGCATGGAGCATTCCACATGACTATGAAGGATGGACCAAAAGGCCATATCAACATCACGTTTTTTTTTTTTTGTGGTTGTTTATTTTATTGTCTTATTATTTTGTGGTTGGTGTATGAATGATGTGTTGGAATAGATGCCCTAGAGGCAATCTAATTTTAGTATGAATTGGCTAGAATAATCATTGTATTATTTATGGAGATATTTAGTATAATGAAGTCCTTAGATTTACAAATCGTGTTGTTTATCTTAAATCTCTAGTCAAATATAATGATTAACAGGACGATCATATATAGAATAGTATGGGGTTGGATTGATGTGGAGATATCACGATCCAACACATGGGTATGTATTAGGAGTAATGACTTACTGGATTGACCCAAATCCGAGAAGGCTACATACAACTTATGTAAAGTCACAAGCGCTTCTCGCGGTGATAGGATATTATCATCCTTAGACTTGAAGTCACTAGATCCTCTAGTTATGGAATATTGTGCTTTGACAACGTCAAACACTACTCCGTAACTGGGTAGTTATAAAAGCTCATGTTGGGCATAGTAGGAAGCAAGCTTAGAGATGGTGAGTGATGTAGACATGATTTGTCGCTCCTACATAACGGGAGCAGTTATCCAGGACACTCGAGGGATGGCGCCTATGGAATGTCTGGCCAGACTCATATGAATCAATATGGGGATATTGATGTCATATGCATAAATTGGGCTATTCCCAGGATCGAGAAACATGGATTGGATATACGAGTGTGACTTGTATGTCTCGTGTCCAATCCGGATAATGAGACAAAGGGATGCGATAATAAGATCACATGATTTTGTCAATATGACTATTTCTATTAATTGGGTGGCATGGATTTGTTGCTAGACACCGCTCCATGTATGTAAATAGTTACTACCAATTAAGTAGAAACCTATGGGGTCACACGCCATATGGATATAATTGGACAAGATACTTAATTAATAGAGATTAATTAAAAGGATCATATTGCAACAAGTTGCTAACTTAGTATGACTAATTAGCAAATAATACTAGTCCATATGGATATGATTAGTATTGGGCCCTTTATGGAAACAACTAGGAGTAGTTGGACTATATAAGGAACTCTTTCCTTCCCTCTCAATACATGTTACTCATAACACATATTGAGAGGAAAGAAAAGAGTTGAGAGCAAGCAAGTAAGAGGCCGAACGCCCCTTACCCGCCGCCCCACACCTGTCGGCCACACAAAGGAGGCCGAGCCTCTCTTTGTGGCTTTGTTACGTGATTTCTTTGTCTCCTTCCTCCGTTCTAGCTAGCACAAGAAGGTTAAGAAGGTCCAATTCTCTATCCTAGGCGTGGATCAACCGTAGAGAACGTGACATTATTCCCGTTTGAAGTTATCAAAGGAGAACCCAAAGGTAAACACAAATTAATCCTTTACTATCGTTATGTGTTCTTGACTTGTGATCCTTGGAGGGATTTGAACGGAATAATTATCTTCTTCCGCTGCATTTCCATGTTCAAAACCCTACATGATGCATGCAATTAGGATAATAAGATAATTAGACAACCCGGATCTATTATTTAGAGTTGTGCCCAAACTAAAATAGATAGATTAGTTGATATGGATCAACAAAACATTAAACATTAAATTTGAAAATCCCTCAAAAATTCAAATATTGCGTTTTTGTCTTCTCGTTATTTAACACTCATCATCATCATGTTTTCCCAAGATCGTGCGTGCAAAAGCATGTCGACTTGGTTAATAATGATGTGGTGCGATGGCAAACCTCGTGTGCAAACTGTTTAAGTAAGAGGTTGGGCGCAACTAGGTGTTTAATAGGATTAAAACCTAGAGACAATCAATTGTGATTATACATGCAGATGGATAAATATGGAGTTATTTTCCCAATTGAACCAAGAGTTTCATAAGGGATGCAATTGGAATTGTTCATACCTAAAGTAGTCAAATTATGGGTGACTTGCCAAAGCAAGCTCATAAGGAGATGAAACATGGATCTTGGCCCATTAGAAAATAAAATGATATTTTCCGCATTAATATCTTGAGGGTTATTAATCCGTAGAAAAATAGTGGGAGCTATATTTGATAAACTAGCCATTATATATAGTCAAAAATTCACAAATACTAAAACTTATGTATTTTCTTTTTTGTACAATTCCAAATGGCAAACAACTCATCGAGCTCACAACATTCCCTACGATCTGTCCTTGATTGGTACAGAAACTTGAGAATTGTTCTCAAGTAAAGAAGAAACTGTACGCAATAGAGGAGCAAGTTCCAGCAAGTCCAGAGAACAATACCCCTGCAGCCCTAAAGGCGTATCAAAGCGTGTTGATGACGCTAATGATGCGGCCTGCCTTATGATATGCACCATGACTTCTGAGCTTCAGAAGCAACACGAAAACATGAATGTTGTCGATATGATCGAGCATCTGAAGCAGCTCTTCCAAGAGCAGGCAAGGGTTGAGAGGTATGAGATCTCTAAGGCATTGTTCAAGTGTAATCTGGCTGAAGGAAACCCGGTGGGACCCCATGTACTCCGTATGATCGGATACTTGGAGAATCTCGCCCGACTGGGGTTTCCGGTCGGCCAAGATTTGGAAACCGATCTCGTGTTGCAATCGTTGCCTGTGAGTTATGGACAGTTCATCATGAACTATAACATGAACGAGATTGTGAAACCACTGCCAGATTTAATCAATATGTTGAGGACAGCTGAACAAAGCATCAACAAGGGTAAGGGCAATGCCATTATGATGGTACAGAAAGGAAAGGGCAAAATGTTTGCCTCATCCTCCAAGGGCAAAGGCAAGCCAGTTGCCAAACCCAAGGAACCTGCCCTTAAGCCTGTTGGTGGCATAGACAAAGGTTTGACTAAAGGTGAGTGTCACTACTGTAGTCAGCCTGGACACTGGAGGAGGAACTTCCCAAAATATCTGGAGGACAAGAGGTTTGGAATAATGATTCCACCAACACCAGGTATTTTTGTTGTAGATGTCAATTTAACTGTCTCTACGTCATGGGCATTAGATACTGGATGTGGATATCACATTTGTCGAAATGTGCAGGATCTAAAGAGAAGTAGAAGATTGGCTAAAGGGGAGATAGACCTGCGCGTTGGGAATGGAGCAAAGGTTGCTGCATTGGCCATAGGCGTGTACGAGCTGTCTCTACCTTCAGGATTAGTTTTAGAATTAAATAATTGCTATTTTGTGCCTCCTATGAGCAGAAATATTATTTCTATTTCTTGTTTGGACAAGGAATGTTTTATTATTTCAATAAATAACAATTGTTGTTCCTTTTATTTTAGGGTAAAAGACACTGACCACCCCTGAGTTTAGGGGTAATTCCACGCCGCTACCCTGTGTTTTGGATAAAGACACTCCGCACCTTTTTTTGGATGGAGGCTAACAGTTGACTCACTGCACAGAGGAAAAGACAATTTTACCCCTGGCATGTTCTAAAATTACCCCTATATATAACCCTACCCTCTCTCTCTACCTCAGAAACTTTCTCCTCTCCTCTCCTCTCTCTCTCCTCTCCTCCTTCAAGCTTAACCCTATCCGCCTCTCATCAGCCCCTCCTTCATGCTTAACTCGATCCCGTCGGCGTCAAGGACCTTCCTAAAGGCTTCGGCTTCGGTGGACGGCGAAGCCTATTTTCACCCGAGAAGAAGTCGCCGGAGCATCTGGGTTGTCCTCGTCGGATGGAGAATCGGACGAAGGGAGGTTGTAGTAGCCTCGATGGCCGTCGAGATCTGTCCGGCGAGCTTCATTTCTTTCAGGCGGTGAAACAATTTCTGGTGAGCCGTCGACGACAATTGGGTGAAGTTTGACTCGATGTATCTCCCTATCGACCGTTCGAACGGCCGGCGATGGGTCTTCTACCCAAGTCATTCTTCACATCATCCGTTCAGATCTTCAATCTACGGCGTGGGTTCGTCCAAAGGAAAGAGCTGTGGCGTCGATTTGGTCCACGCGGCGTCGATTTGGTCCAGGCGATGGTCAATATGGTCTGATATCGGGAGAGGGAGACACGGGAAGCAGGAGTTTGGTTTCGATTTGGTCCAGGCGGTGGTGATTGGTGAATGAAAGGTCTTCAATGTCAGATCAGGTCAATCACTACCAGAATATGAGAATGAGGAGATTACCTGATTGACTGCTGGTACAATTCTTGCAAACTTGAGTAATTCTTTAATCTGTTTGATGCTGAAGTTGCTTACACCAATGGCTTTAACTAGACCCAACTCAACCAAACCTTCCATTGCCATCCATGTAGTCTTGAGGCGACTCAAAAACTGCCTATACTCGCTCCCTGACTGACTAGGAGGATCAATAGCATCACCAAGGGCTGAACTCTCAGACCAATGCATCAAATAGAGATCCAAGTACGACACACCAATGTTCTTGAGAGATACTCTAACAAAATTCTCCATTTTGTTTAGTGAATTCATGGTACAATAGAGCGCAGTGGTGGTGACTGTTTCTTCTTTCTTCTTTCATTTTTTTTTTGATGAACCGTCATTCTTCTTCTTCTACTCCTGTCGTAGATTCATCTATTGGTGAACTGAAAATTATCACAATATTTTTTTTAATGCAAATTATTATTAGTACTGATTTTTTCTCGGTGGTAAAGTGTTCTTGTTGGGGTTGTGTTCTTGTTTGATGGTGTTGTTTTTGAAGATAAACATGGCAAAAAATGTTATATTTATTGAGAAATTCTTGGTGTTTTTGTTGTTCTTAGTGTTCTTGATTTGATGATAAACATGGCAAAAAAATGTTAGATTTGTTGAGAAATTAATGGCGTTCTTGGCAAAAAAATGTTCTTGGGGTGTTCTTGGCTAGATGTTCTTGGGTTGAGATGTTAACGAAATTGAAATTTTTGGTGTTCATATCTTTTTAGAATTCAAGAAGATTAAACAATGAAAAAAGTCTAAAGAAATACACAGGGGTAGAAGTTCAATCTAGCATTCTGATTTATTGAGAAATTTTTGGTGTTCTTGATGTTCTTGGCTTGATGTTCATGGTGTTCTTGATGATACACATGGGGGCAAAAAAGTTCATAAAAATACACAGGGGCAATATGGTCCGAAAAAATTCAGTCAACCACTTTTCTAACGGAACCTAACAGAAGGGTGCTAGCTGTCCATGGAATATTCCGTCAATTGGGTGCGGAGTGTCTTTATCCAAAACACAGGGTAGCGGGGTGGAATTATCCCTAAACTCAGGGGTGGTCAGTGTCTTTTACCCTTTATTTTAATAATATTCACTATTGTAGTGCGCAATTATTTAATGGACTGTATGTCCTTGATCTAAGAAATCATGTCTACAACATTAATACCAAGAGGATTAAAATACATGATTTAAATCCTGCTTACTTATGGCATTGTCTTTTAGGCCATATAAACGAGAAGCGTGTATCTAGACTCCATAAGGATGGAATACTAGACTCATTTGATTTTGAATCATATGAGACATGTGAGGCTTGTTTATTGGGAAAAATGACAAAGTCCCCTTTCAATAAGAAAGGTTAGAGGACTAGTGGGCATTTGGCGCTCATACATACTGATGTGTGTGGACCATTAGCCACGCCTACCAGGGGTGGTTACGTCTACTTCATTATATTTACTGATGATTACAGTAGATATGGATTTGTCCTTATGAGGGCCAAATCCGAATCCTTTGAAAGGTTCAATTTAAAAGTGAAGTAGAGAAGCAACTTGGCAAAAGTATCAAGGCTCTACGATCGGATTGTGGAGGAGAATACTTAAGCCAAGAGTTTGATGACTATCTTAGAGAGTGTGGGATCGTGTCCAAACTCACTCCACCCGGAACGCCACAATGGAATGGCGTGTCCAAGAGGAGGAATCGAACCCTATTGGATATGGTTCGATCTATGATGTGTCAAACCGATTTTCCATTATTATTTTGGGGCTATGCTCTATTAAGTGCAGCTTTCACCATTAACCGTTTTCCATCTAACTCAGTCATGAAGACACCACATGAGATGTGGTGTGGGAGGCGTCCCACATTGTCGTTCATGAAGATTTGGGGCTGCGATGTCTATGTAAAACGTTTACAATCACACAAGCTAGGGCCAAAGTCGGATAAGTGTAAATTTGTGGGGTACCCTAAGGAAACTAAGGGTTACTACTTCTACAATCCAACTGAGAACAAAGTGTTTGTTCTCGGTCCGGCGTGTTTCTAGAGAGAGAGTTTGTCTCTAAAGAATCAAGTGGGAGGACTGTAGAACTTGAAGAGATTCAAGAACCACAAATCACTGAACCAACTATGGAAAATGAACAGGAATCACAAGCAGTTGTGGAACAGCCTGTTCAGGTAACACAAGAGCTTCGTAGATCTAGTAGAGTGCGCCAGGAACCCGAGAGGTATGGACTTATCGTTACTGATTCCGTTGACACAATGCTCATAGATGATGAGCCTACTACCTATGAAGAGGCCATAAAATGGCCTGACTGTCAGAAGTGGCCTCAAGCCATGAGATTCGAGATGGAATCCATGTATACCAACAAAGTATGGACTTTGGTGGAACCACCCGAAGGGACGCAGCCCATAGGGTGCAAGTGGGTCTTCAAGAAGATGATCGAGATGGATGGTAATGTGATTACCTATAAGGGCCGATTGGTGGCTAAAGGATTCAGACAAATTCATGGTATTGACTATGATGAAAACTTTTCACCAGTCGCAATGACCAAATCTATCCGAATCCTACTTGAAATTTCAGCATACTACGACTATGAGATTTGGAAGATGGATGTCAAAACAGCATTCCTTTATGGGAATCTCCTTGAGGACGTGTATATGATACAGCCGGAGGGTTTTGAAGATCCAAATCAAGCCAACAAAGTCTGTAAGCTTCAACGATCCATTTATGTATTGAAGCAAGCTTCTAGGAGTTGGAATCGACGTTTTGATAAATTAGTCAAAGAGTTTGTCTTCATCAGAAACGAAGATGAGTCTTGTGTCTACAAGAAGGTTAGTGGGAGCTCTGTAGCTTTTCTGGTCTTGTATGTGGATGACATACTACTCATTGGAAACGACGTTCCCATGCTGCAATATGTTGAAGATTGGCTAGGAAAGTGTTTCTCAATGAAGGGGTTACACGGATGCAAGCTTCCAAACCGACATATATGACTTTAGATCACAATCGGGATATGTGTTTTGCCTGAATGGAGCAGCGGTGAGCTGGAAGAGTTTCAAGCAAGAGACGGTGGCTGATTCTACAACAGAGGCTGAGTATATTGCTGCAAATGGCGCAACAAATGAAGGTGTTTGGATCAGAAAGTTTGTTTCTGAACTTGGTGTGGTTCCTAGCATTGCGAATCCAGTTGAGTTGTACTGTGACAACACTGGGGCGATCGCGCAATCAAAGGAGCCCAGGTCACACCAGAAATCCAAGCACGTGCTCAGGAAGTTCCATCAGATTCGAGATATTATCGATAGAGGAGACGTTCGGATATGCAAGATTCCTACAGATGAGAATCTGTCAGATCAACTTACAAAGCCGCTTGTGCAGTGGAAGCATGAAGGGCACACTAGGAGCATGGGCATACGAGATGCGTCAGATTGGCTCTAGTGCAAGTGGGAGACTGTTGGAATAGATGCCCTAGAGGGAATCTAGTTTAGTATGAAGTTATTTTGGCTAGAACATTCATTGTATTATTTATTGGATATTTAACATAATGATGTCCTTAGATTTACAATTGTGTTGTTTAACTTAAATATCCCTAGTACAGTATAATGATTAATAGGACAATCATCTATAGACTGGTATGGGGTTGGATTGATATGGAGATACCATGATCCAACACATATGTGTGCATTAAGAGTAATGGTGCACTGGATTGACCCATCTCCGAGAAGGCTACATACACGTTATAAGTCACAAGTGCTTCTCGTGGTGCAATGGTATTGTCATCCTTAGACTTGGATTCGCTCGATATTCTAGTTGTGGATTATTGTGATTTTGGTAGCGTCAAACGCTACACCGTAACTGGGTAGTTATAAAGGCGTGTACCGGATACAATAAGAAGCAAGCTTAGAGATCGTAGTGGACGTAGATAGAATTTGTCCTTCCCACATAACGGGAGAAAATATCCTAGGCCACTCGAGGGATAGTGCTTATAGAATGTCTAGCCAGACTCAAAACAATCAATATAGGATATTGATGTTATTTGCACGAATAAGGCTATTCCCAGGATCGAGAAACTATGGATTGGATATACGAGTGTGACTTGTATGTCTCGTGTCCGATCCGGATATAGAGACAAAGGGATGAGACAACTACTTGTACAAGATTTGTCGGATGACTATTCTATTAGTTGGCTAGAATGGATGTTTTGCTAGAAACCGCTCTATATTAGAAAATTGTTGCCAGAAACTAAATCGAACCTATGGGGTCACACGCTATATAGAGTTGAGCTAGATTTGGGAATTAATTAATATGATTAATTAATTAGAAGGATCACTTTGCAACACCTTGTAAACTTTTTGGGACTAATTTGCAAGGAAGGGACTAAACCGAATTCTAGTAGGACTACACTAGGTCCCTTAGGTAGTTGGAAATGATTTGTTGGACTATATAAAGGATGCTCATTCCTTCCACCCCACACTTATGAGCCTTTTGATCATAACTTGAGTGGGAGAGAACAAAAAGAGAGAGAGCAAGCAAGCAAGAGGGCCGCCCGACCCCCTTGCCGCCGCCCCTACCCCGTCGGCCACCGAGGAGGACGCCACCCTCCTTGTTGCCTCGTGTTGCGTGATTTCTTCTTCCTCTTCCTCCATTCCTAGCTAGCACAAAGGAGAAGGAATATCTAGATCTGTACTCTAGGCGTGGATCAACTATAGAGACGTGACACAATTCACGTTACAAGTCATTACAGAAAAAACCCTAAGGTGTGTAACTTGATTTCTTCCCTTACCATCGTTATGTCTATTGTCCTGTGATCCTTGGAGGGTATTGAATGGATAAATTATATTTTTCCGCTGCGTATCCATGATCAAAACCCTACACATGCCCGTACCCCTTTCTAACATTATAGGGTAAAAGACAAAAACTACCCTCCATTTATGGGGAAAATACATTTTGCCCATAATTTATGGAGAAAATACATTTTGCACCCCTGTCAGTGGATGGAGGGTGGACTAATACCACCCTTATGTTACAATCCGTTAGTGGAGGGGTGCAAACTAACTTTTTGTGACCATTTTACCCTTACAAATTGTGGACAAATAACACCTTTTTTTTCTTGATGGTCTTGGTGTTCTTGAACACCACCTCCACAACCACCAAATCACCACCACCACCAACACCACATCATTAACAACAACAAACAACAATAACAAATGTAGTACAAATTAAGTGATAACTAGATAAACCAAGCCACTGTTGCTACAAAAAAAATGGAGAAACACAAAGATGAAAATGCCTCTTGAAACAATACAAAATTACACCACTCACCTATACTGAATCTCTCTCTACTCCTTTGAATCTATGAACAACAACGGCAAGTGAAGAACGTCGCACCATCATCAAACCAAAATTTTCAGTACATATTCAGCAACAAATTGAACACAATGATTCAAATCTTCAAACTTGTGTGGAGTACACTTGTAATGCTCTAGAAACAGTTATGATTCAGCATAAACAAGGGGGAAAATCTCCGCGAATCAGCTTCGGTTTGTGTCTTTGCCACAATAGACAGAGCATGAGTCAGCTTCGGTTTGTGTCTTTGCCACAATAGACAGAGCATGAGTCCACTCCGCAACTCATCTTGCAACAATTCATAAATCAGCCCATGTCTCTTGACCAAGCTCTTGCCTTCAAATTCACTTGACACCACTTTCACATTGAAATGTGTCTCACCATTATCACTGTATCTAACACCGGCATGTCGTCCGTGCTGATAGCTCAGAAGGCTTCAATTCAGTCTCTAATTTAACCCTAATTCTCTCTCCTCTACTTCCCAATACATCATCATCATCAATAAATACTTGTTCATCTTGGACCCTGTATCAGTGAGCCTTTTCAGCAATTGTCTATAACATCAAAACACAAAGCAAAGAGTCGAGAGCCTGTATCATGACATAAGAAAAAAAAATCAAGTGGCTCAATACCATAAACTCTTTCAAGGAGAGAGAGACAACAACAGCATCGGAGAACCATGAGCAGTTCGAAAAAACAACAAAGAACAACAGTAGAGAAGAGAGGGGAACCGAGAGGAGGACGACGACGGAGAGGGTCTTCGATCTGGGTCTTCATCCTTCCTCCCCTTTCTTCGATTTGTGCTTCTTCGAGTAAGTCACACTTGATTTGATTCACCAATTGTTCAACTTGGAGCCTGTATCAGTGAGCTGTTTGGGTGTTTTTCGATTCTTCGATTCAGAAGGTAGAGGAGAAAGAAGAAAAAGAGAGAGCAGCGGAGAGAAGACTGGTGGGTTCTTCGATTTTTTGTTACTTAAATGGAGGTCTTGAGGGTTTTGGTCAAGAAGAGCAGAGGGAGTGGGAGAGAGAGCAGTCGATCGGGAGAGAAGAGAGGAGGAAGAGAGAGAGGAAGAGATGTTGTTAGTGTTAGGAAATGGAGGAAAGGCATTTATAGTGAGGTACTTTCTCAACATTTTAGGGGTATTTTTGTCTTTTTATCTCTCTATTAGTGTGGTGTTAGTTTTTAAGTCTGGCAAGAGTGCAAAATGTATTTTCTCCATAAATCAGGTGACAAATGTATTTTCCCCATAAATAGAGGGTGCTTTTTGTCTTTTACCCAACATTATATTGATGGGAACGATACTTTAACTTTTCAACATGCCAAATTCTTAAACAATTATACTCCCTAATTGTGACGCCACTAGTCAGGGTGGGGTCCGTCACCGATAGTAAAAAAATTTGATGAATTTGCCATCTTAGAGTGAAGAATAGCACAAACACGGGTGTATGTGTCCTGAAGTTTCATACACTAGAGAGGTGAATGTTTCCTTTCTATAATTGGAAGGATTAAAAGTGTCTTTGCGCTAAACCTGAGGGGGTGAAAGTTGATATTGCCCAAAAAGAATAGGTCTAACAATACTGTGCTTGATTTTCACAGGGTGGTGCATTAGTTCCAATAATTACTTTTGTCCTTTGGATGCAAATGGACAAGTGGAACCAAAGCTTGGGCCTGGAGAAATCATTATCAACAAACACCTTTCGTCTTTTCTATTTCTTTACGATTATTGAATTGTGTTTGTGATTCACACTTGTGCATATCTCAAGGCTCTCTTTTCAAATAACCCAAAGTAAATTACTTTTTCATCTAAACCTAAAATGAAAGTGGTTCTTAAGAAGTGAGTATTAGTATGAAATAAGAACCATATAACTTGTTCCTTGTAAAGACCTACCACTTCACTTCACAACTTCTTGGATTAACCAGAGATTTCTATTGACTTTAAAGTCCAAAATGAGTGGCTATTAGGTAGAGAGCCAAGTGTGGAGCTATAATTGGTCTGCCACTTTGCTTCCTTACTTGCTAAGAAACCGCCACGTATGACTCTCTTTTGTAACTACTTTTAAATGTTGGGGTCATTTTGGGATAAAAAGATTTGGAAGTCCTCAAAGAACAGCTCCTTTTTCTTTTACCATTGCATGGCCTACTTGATAGTGATTTGTGTACAACAATAATACAATTGGCATCCCACTATTTTGCAATAATATGATGTGTGCCCATTCACTGGTAGAACTTTCCTAAAAAAAAAGAAAACAAATAAAAATCGCTGATAGAACATTCAAATGTCGTTGCATGAGATTCATCATGATCCGGACCCTGTTAGAAATGAGGTCCAGATCTGAACCCCGTTAAAAATAAATTATAATTATAATTTATATATAATATTTATATATATATGCCATTTAAATACAAGTCTTTTGCACACGTTATTTGAGGATCTAAGAGAGTAATTTACAAGAACCTCCCCTGAAGCGCCAAGATTGTTCCAACTTCCACGAGTTCCGCCAATGATGAAGATGCTCGTCATGTCCGCACCATATTTGAGCCCGATGCGTTCCTCATACAAGCCAGATGCCCTCGTTCGAGCCCACTTTGCGCCACGCCGAGAGCCTAAATCCGCTCCTCGCCAAAAGCCCGGATAGCCCCGCTACAGGCGATGTGTGTGCGTCCCCTTTTTCAGAGGCCATGGCAACCAACGACCCTGCAGCTTCATTAAAGCACACGTCTTGTTTCGCCACTGAAGTTGTGTCTCCTGATAAACTTGTCGTTCTTGAGTCCTGAACCTGAAATCGTTCTATGCGGAAGCTTCAAAACCCTAGCTCGTCATACATGATATGAGTGCTCCACCCGAATCGTGAAAGCCTAGCTTTTGAATTTCACCCGATTGTAAAACTCTAGCTCTAAGCTCCACCTAGATCTTGTAACACCAGTTCTGCTACCAGTTTGTTATAACAGATGCGTAACGAGCAAGAACAATAATTAAATAATCAAGAACGAGGCAAAATTTAGCGTGGTTCACTAACGCTCTTCGTTAGCTACCTCCACTACGAGAAAACAACCTAACCCTAGCGGCCCCGAACCAATTCGTACAAACTTGCTTCTTGCTGGTGTGGACGGAACCTGTTGGTGTGAGCACTCTTTGTGTTCGTGTTGAAACTTGCATGTTAGTGCGAGCTGCTTCTTGCTCGCACGAATTCTTGAATTGCTGCTATTCCGTTTTCTTTTCTTCTCTTGTCTTCCTCACTTTGTTTCTTCGCATTATTTGCTAGTCTCTTTGAGTTATTTCAACACTACGCTATCCTCTTTGTTGAATCCTCTTTCCACTGACACCAAACTTATCCCTCTTCATACTTCTACCCAAAAACTTGTAAACACAAGCCCCTGTATCAACAATCATAACTCACCTTTTCCTGCAAAATCAAACCCACTCCGAACCTTCTTTGCCCATCCGTTTTTTGTCTGAAGCTCGACAAGCCCATCCATTAACAAACCTCCTATGTGTAGATCACTAATCGAAAACATCCACATAAAATGGTGAAATTGTGAGATAAAGATTAAAAGACGACGTACGATTATTATTTTCATTTGAATAATAAAGTGAGTCCGATCAAATTGTTCATATTGTGGTAGACTAAAGTGACATTATGCAACACTGTGACAAGTTAAAAAGGGCAAGGGTTCGTGTATCGTGTAATCGCTTATTTTTTTTATCTAAGTCAAATGAATAACTTGAAATGAATGTCCCATGTGCTCTTCTTGTAAAATCAGTTTATTAGTATTAAGTCAACAGCCCATTCGATATTGCTAGTGTTTCGAGATCATTTGACAAACATGAACACCAGCAACTGTTAGATTACTTTCTCAAGCTCAGTTAATCATTCTCCTACAACCAAATTTAACTTGCGGTATTTTATAAACTTTTAATGATTGTAAGTAAAATATCATGTCATATTTGTTGGCCATTTTACTTTCCTACATCAGGTCAATAGCCTTTTCCTGCAACTTTTATGTGACATTTATCTGAAAATATTTTTATTCATAACTCACAATATCATCTCCACAATAATTTCTAAACGTACTTCAATTTATGAACCGTTGCAACATTCTTAAACTGACTTTAAGCCATGAAGACAAATTCAGTGTATTATTGGGGCTTTCTGATGAAAGGCGGCTTTTGCTTCCAATGGGTTAGATATATGGGCTCCATTTTCTCCATAAATAAGATTATCCCTAGCGACAAGTTTAATGTTGTTGGACGTCCCACGTCCCTTAATTAATTTTGTACCATAGGACTTATCAATGGATATATTCTCTTGGCAGACAACTATGGCATTAGTTGGTGCAAGTGTTTTGCCCACTAGTACTTATAGTTCCAGAACTATAATCTTATTGTACTCAAATGTATAAATATCTTCTTGCACAACATATAAAACCTTCTACCATAAAAATAAAATAATAATGTGTGTTATGAAATATGTAATTGGACTGATGTGAATATCCACCACATAGTTGGGTGTATTTTGTATAATTATATTCTGGTCCACAAGCCCACCTAATGCCTATATAAGGAGGCTTAGAGTTGGAGAATAAAACACCCTCTCAACACTATTCTCTCCCTACACTATTGTCTCTCTTTATTTTCTGTCTCTCTCATCTTCTCGATTCACAACACGTTATCAGCACGATAGCGCTCACTATCCGAACATACAAGTTCACCCATCATCCTAGGAGACAAGAAAAAGAGAATGAGTTTATGGCCCTCGATCAGACCACGGTTCGATGAACAAAGTCAATACACTCAAAGGGTTTTGGATTCCCATACAGGTCTGTACGTCCACCCCAATTCTCTTTTGCCATATTTTACTAATATTTTCCATTGCTCTTTTGCAACTTATATTTGATATGATTTGTGTAATAATACATAAAGAGAAGAAAAAGTAGACCCCTGAAGAGGTCGTGGCTGAAAACCTTAAACCATTTGAGTATTTGTAATTTCATACCAGTAGCTATGAAATTCATAATAACTTGCGGTCGTCGAATTGTTATAAACTGAAGTTATAAACAATAACTAAAAGTACCGACGCGAAAGTGTTAAATATTTTGCGAATCAAACGTTTCGTTTTATGGACAAACATTGTTTAGATGTTTGAAGACGAGAAGAGCAGTGCTCGTAATAGTGGTTCGTAGCTTCTACTTTATTTTCAGAAAAGATACCTCCTGAAGAGGTTTTCTTTATAGTAACTCACCTCTGGAAGAGTTTTGAATCCCATTGATAGATACTACATCTTGTTTTCTATTTTGATGTGAAGCATTAGTTCATCAAGAAAACAAGCTGCATACTCTAGAAGAGAAATTTGTATTTACCAAACCCGCAGTTTAATAAATAAACAAACCCTGGAAGTGGTTTGTAATAGAATTATTAAACTTTTAGTGATACTCAAAGATAAATCGTAACCTCCTGAAGAGGTCGATGCTAAGATCGAACCAGTTGTTCGACTCGCAAAGAGCAAAGATCTATACATCGATTACCCAAATATCATAATCAAACATATAGTTTGATAACGAATAAAGACTACATGTGTTTATCGAACCAGAAGATTTTGATAGACGAACAAATCCTGGAATCGGAGTTTGTAAGAGAATTTGCTAGCGTCTTGATGATGTGTAAGTGTTATTATGGACCTAGAAGTATTAAGGATCACACCAGAAGTCTGATTTTATACTAATTGTTTGATGACGAGATGTATTATTTTGTAACTTACAAAGAAAAAGAAAACATCGTACTCCATATGAATTGTGTCCAGGTTGGGTTTAGAAATCAAGGTCTTTGTTGTTTGATAATGCTTTTTCTGGAGAAACTAAATTTGTTGGTTTGTAGACATTAATATCACTTAATAATTTGAATTGCCGGTTCATATTGGAAGTTATGAAATATTAAAAATAAATTCCCTAAGTTGTACAATATCATAGAAATACCCTACATGGAAGTAGGCGTACTATTTTTTTGGTAGTATCAGAATATCTCAAGTATTCTTTGTTTTTGTTTTCCTTTACATGGGTTAAGGAAGAAAAATTTATTAAAATTTCAGCCTCCTAAAAGATATAATTAACCAAGGCAATTTTATTAAGGATCTCCTACATGCTATGGTTGTTGAATATTGCAGTTTGTTACATTAGTTCATTGAAAGTTGATCCTCCTGTTTTTAATTGATAAACTGACTTGGGCTGAGTTTTGTTTTTAGCCTGAATTTATGCATTACATGCAATCTTGATCGTAATCTGAAACTTATGATTTTTTTTTTTATGATCTGAAGTCATATTATATTATTGTTTTATCTCGTGGAGAGACGTCTTACATATTTTTTCTAAACCTCCTGAAGAGGTAATGTTACTATATTTATATATGTTTTTTTTAACACACGATGATATGGTTGTAACCCGAAGTTACACCATAATTGAAGAAGTGCATCTAGAAGATGTTATTTCATGACATGTAACCTGAAGTTACAATGTATTATATGACCCGAACTCATGCTAGCTCTCCAGAAGAGATGTCTAAGACGCCTAAAACGCTTGTTATTATCAATCCTCCTGAAGAGGTAGAGTTCCATGTTCTTTAGTTTGGTTTACTTTTATGCACTTAAATTTTATGTACTCCGTTTTTTTTATCTCAACTTATTATGGATAAAAACGAATCTCCTGAAGAGGTTTCGTAGTGGCTATTGGCATTCATGTATAGCCATGTTCTCAACTTATTAGGGATAAAACGAATCTCCTGAAGAGGTTTCGTAGTGGCTATTGGCATTCATGTATAGCCATGTAATTTGTTCTTGGAGTAACGAATTACATCCCATTACTCATAACCCGTAGTTATGACGTTCATAACCTGAAGTTATGAAATATTATAAATACTGATCTCCTGAAGAGATTGCTACAGTTCAAATAAATATTAACCCTCCTGAAGAGGTTATACTATGTTTATTTCTTGTATCATATACGTTTTTTTTTTCTTGTCTATTATTTTGCCGTTTATCCGCTTGTCATTGATTCAAGCAGAGCATCCAGAAGATGTTCTTTGTCCATGAGGGTTTATTGGACAAATGCATTTTATATGCGTATTATAACATGGAGTTATAAAATAATATCGAAAGATCTCCCTGAAGAGAGAATCTGGAATTATCGAACCAGAAGTTTCGACTGTTTACTTTTATCTATATATATATATATATTTGTATTTTTATTATTTTCTCTTAACATTGTTAGTATTTTTAAGGATGAAAATATCGATCTCCTGAAGAGATTTGCATAACGGGCCAAAGAATTAAAATAAAAAGCAATTGATATTGCTAGCGGGTGCAAAAGTTACTTCACACTAGAAGTTGTGAATCAAAGTGACTATTTTAACTTGCTAATGACCGACTAGTTTCATCATTCCCAGAAGTGAATGGTAGTGCATTCCCCGAAGCGAATCACTTAGTTATATAAGGTCTAAATCCAACTGACTATAAAGGCGGTCAAGGTTGTGGACGTAAATATCTCTAGAAGAGATTCTTTTATATATGGGTGTTTATTTTTCTATACAAGTACATATGAGACAAATTGATGCCTGAAGCATCAACGAAATATCATTATGGTTATGATCATATTACTCACGTCATGAGGGGGAGAATGGGTCCTATTACATGACATGAGCCAAAATATCATTGTCTCTACGGGTATGTACTAATGTAAAATCCCAATAAAATGGATAGCTTCTCGACAAATGGGTGTCGGTTTGGGTATACACTTTAAGCATAAAAAGGTTGCTTGTGTACATATGTTGATCCTCCGGAAGAGGAACACGAAATTAAAGCATCCAAAATAAGTTGGGATATGAATATATTGCTCTACAAGATGGGAAAACAAGATTGCGAGGAAAATATTGAAAGGTTATCATTAGTATGGATCAAAACCAACGTTGGTAATCAAATAGCCCTGGAAGAGGCATATAGCTCTGGAAGTAGCCAAAGGTACCTTAATACAATCTTATGATGCTACAATTAATGATTATTATATTAAGCGCTATATAAATCATATGGGTTAAAGGAAAAAGTGTTGACTAGATAATGCCCAAAACAAAGTCAACACACGCATAAACTATTGCTCGGGTTACATAATTATGTAGAGCAAAACGTATAGTACTCAAAGTAATAACAACCCGATGCATAATTACACTATATGCGAATACTACATATCCGCTGTTCAGCGTGGGATCCATGTAGATATTACAAATTCGCTACCAAGCGTGGGATATATGTCCGCTGTTAAGCGTGGGACTTATGTTTGGGATTTATGTTCGCTGTTAAGCGTGGGACTTATGTTTGGGATTATGTCCGCTTTAAGCGTGGGACTTGTAAAATGAGAAACATGATATATGGGTCATGATAAATTCTCATTAATATAATCTTCTCGTGTGAGAATGATAATAATATTGTATTAGTCTCGGAGACTAAGGAACAACAAAATATGGGTTGAAAAGTAACTAGTTACAATACGATCGTATGAATCACAAATTTGTGAAATTCCATGGAGGTTGGTTCCCATGAGAAAATATTTGCCTGAAGCAAATCGAAAGTGTACACTCGCGAGTAGTTTTAGGTGCATATGCATTTAATCAATTATGATTGTTAATTATTTCTTTTAGATTGTTGTTTTTGCAATGGGTTTTGTTTGTCAGGTACAAGGATATTCCAATGAGGGGGAGATCCAATGAAATGCTAAAAGCGCGGCACTCTTTTTCCTTCGCTACGGTTTTTGTCCCACAGGGTTTTTCCTAGCAAGGTTTTAACGAGGCTTGCCAAGATTATCCAGATGCATTCCAGAAGAATGTCATCACCAATGCTGAGCAAATATAATTCACCGATGTACTCTTTTTCCTTAGTCATTGATTTTTCCCACTGGGTTTTTCATGACAAGGTTTTAACGAGGCATCGTAGTGGTGAATATTCAAGGGGGAGTGTTATGAAATATGTAATTGGACTGATGTGAATATCCACCACATAGTTGGGTGTATTTTGTATAATTATATTCTGGTGCACAAGCCCACCTAATGCCTATATAAGGAGGCTTAGGGTTAGAGAATAAAACACCCTCTCAACACTATTCTCTCTCTACACTATTGTCTCTCTTTATTTTCTGTCTCTCTCATCTTCTCGATTCACAACAATGTGCAATTATTTCTTTTCACGAGAATTTATAATAAACAAACATTCTAAAAAGAGGCAGATTTATACTTGTACTTGATGAACTGGCTTGAAGTGCAATATCACTGGCTACTGATTAAGTTCATTGATTAGGCTAATGTTGAAATAGAATAAAAGATCTGAAGCTAACATTGTCTACGGCGCGGATTCTTTACACAAGCTCGATTCGGGCTCTAAATAGCAGGCACGAAAGGTGTACCCTGGAGCGGAGGCAGGAATATTGAAGGACTGGGGCACAATCATACTTTGTAAATAAACGTGGGGAATTTTTCTAATTTTACCAAGAGCACTATTGAAATTTTCTGATATAAGTAGGGGTATTAGTTTTATTTTTCAGAACTCGGGTGCGGCACGTGCCCCATCATGCGGCACTCTAGCTCCGCCCCAGGGTGTACCGGGAGTTGAACTCTGGCAAGGAATTTGGTCAACACCACCATAAACTAGTTATGATAATTGCAAAGTTAAATGTAAAGCTTACACTTTGTCAATGAAATAATAAAACATGTTTCCTAAGAGAGTGAAAAAAATGTAAAGCTTACACTAGATAATTGCATAAAATGTTTAGTTATAGAATACAATGTAATTTACTAATTATTTATTAAACAAGCCGCTTGCAGAGGTAACATGATGAGTTTCATTCTTTCAGGTCCATCTCGTTTAACTTGAAAAAGTTAAATTTAGAATCTACAGCAACTCTTTTCCATACAAGGCCGGCTCTAGTTTTTCGGTTGCCCTAAGCGGACAACGAGTTTGAGGCCCTCCACATTCAAAAATAAGAACTTGCAACTGAGAAATCATATCAGTAATTTAAATATCAAACATGTAATTATTCTTAGGAGTTGTCACAACTCACAAACAAAAGAAATTAGAATACAATGTGATAAAATTACACCACACCTGGACCGCAAACACAATAAATTACTTGACTACAACATGAGCCATCTTATATACTAGCCAAACATAAAAATAATAAATTTTAGTGCATAAGTTATCAAAACTGAAAGAAGAACAATCACTAAACCTTAACAAAAAATCCGAATTCAAGATTTTTACAAAACTAATACCTGCAATCGTCAATTAAAGTAGTGATTTGTCAGGATTACGGATTTCTGAGTGGGTTGCCGACAAGGTCGTGCAGATTGTTGAATAGAGATAGAGAGAGATTCGTTGGTTATCTTGTATGAAAAACAGATAGAACCGTGAATCCCTGATTGTGTGAGTTTGCACTATCGGAGAGAATGCATTTAACTCGATAATCATGGCAACGGTAATAATGGGGATTGAATCTGTGTTGGAAAAGATGGATTGTTAGTTGAGAGTTTTGAGGGGAATAAATTAGGGGGAGAGAGAGAGAGATTTGAGGAGAAGATGGATAGTTAAGTGAGAGATTTGAGGGGAAGAAATTGGGATCGTGATAAAATGTAATGGATTGACTAGGAGTTAATTTCTACTTAGATAAGGATACTGATTATCACTGTTAATAGCTGTCAAAATTCACTGTTAATTATTTATTTTAAGGAAATCACGAAAATAGCCCTAGCTTTTTTAAAACCTAGTGCCACCCCCCCAAGTCCTGGTGCCCTAGCAGCCAAATGAATGGCTTAGGGGTAAAGCCGGCTCTGTTTCCATAGAAGAATCATGTTGACGAATGAACTCTTTAGTGCTTGTTTATTTTGAGCATATGCTCCGTTCATGCACGTCTTACAAAAAATGTGGATGCGAATCTAAGTACATATTTGCGATTTCAATCATCTTAGAAAGACTTCCCCGATTCTCTCTCTCTCAAAAAAAAAAAAAAAAAAAAAAAAAAAAAAAAACAAACAAACAAACAAAAAAACAAAAACAAAAGAAAGGCTACCCCAACAAGATTTCAGATAGGCCACTAGCTCACTCACTGCCACATCCTTACAATCATGCGATTAGTTGAAACCTTGGACGCTTGAATTGCTTTTCTTGTACAAATGCAAATTATGTATTGTAATAAATTATAAATTATTATAACTTTTTTTTGGGGGACAAAATTATCATTATAACTTTTATGAGGCAGTTGGGGCTGATTAGATGACACGAGAAAAATTATTTATTCTTATTCTTGTATGTACAAGAATTTATTTTCCACAAATTTGTACGGTTTATTTTTCTGTATTACTTTTGGTACTATAATATATTCTTTTAAGTTCTTAATTACATGGAGTGATTTGTTCTTGACTCAGATAGCACAAAAGTCACAGGTTATATATATCTTTTTCAAAATACAATCTCGTCCATTTTTATTCATCGTCACAAATAAGTTTTTAATAAGTTCATAATAGTTGGAGAAAGTGTAACAACATGTAACAAAGTTATACATATCTCAACAAAATCATGTTGATATGCACTGTTGACCTTCAGAGATTACCAATCTTCATCTATTCAGACGACTTCACAATAATGGAGCACTCAATCTTCACCACCAATTGATAAAAGAAAATCTCTTTTGACCTTCAACATCTGCAGCAAAGATTGGGATGAAAGTGCTATTTCCTTTTCCTCGACATCAACTAATTATTCGCAACCACAATTAGTTCAAAGTGGATTTTGGAGACAAAGTGAGACACAATATGGCATGTAGGCAGAATATGACCGCACGAAGTTGGAATAAGGCTGCACTTCGGTGAAGAAAGTTACACAAAGGAGGAAATATCACAGGATTGCAGCGGAACAACACCACACGTTGGCAATACAGACTAACCAAGATCAAACAACAAAATACTATAATAAAAAAATGAAAGTGTGGTTTGATCATTGGAGTTTGCTGGAATTCATCAGGATCAACCGCGGGCATGCCCTTCTCTAAATAAGTGATGAACCCATTTCTCCAGTACCAAGGGATGCAAGCAATAGAGTGTTGGCGGAACTCACATGTGCACCGCCGACAAGTCCATGAGGAAATCATCGCAAAGACTAATACCTAACAGGATTAAGCCGTGGCTTAAGTCGGTTATTGGGGAGATACAATTTGCATTTTTCCTTCAAAGGACAATAAGTGATTATACTCTAGCGGCGTTCTAGTTAATTCATACGATACACACCAGAGTTAAAGAAAAGGGGAATATATTGCTCTTAAATTCGACATGTCGAAAGCTTACGAACAGTGTCAAATGGGCTTGTCTTGAAGCCATGCTAGTTAAGTTGGGTTTTCGTGACAAAACTACTTGACTTACATTTAATTGCTCATGCTTGGTGAGTACTCGTTTGTTGTTAATGGGGGAATTGTTAATAGAGTCATACCTGATCGGTGACTTAGGTAGAGCTACCATATGTCCCCATGTCTCTTCTTGATCTGTAGTTAAGGTTTATCCAGAACTCTTGAGGCGACATTCAGGAACAATCAACAATCAGTTGACCGGAGTAAAAGCTTCTAGAGGTGGACCGGTGATCTTGCACAATTTCACCCACGATAGCCTATTCTTTACTAGATCTAGATTACAAGACATTACAAACTTATTACAAATAATTAAAGCTTATGAATTGGGACCATGCCAAAAAATAAACCTAGCTAAGCTTCCTTCCTAGCTAATGTTCCGGCAGATTTCCGAGAGGAGTTAAGCACTGCATGTGGAGTGTCCGAAGTGAGCCAGCACGATAAATATCTTGGACTTCCTACAACAATGAGGAGGCACAAGTCAGTTACGTTCAACTACATCTTAGACACGGTGCAACAATAGGTAAAGGGCTGGAACTGTTGGTGTGGGTCCACCGCATATGGTGGTGTTACCACACCGAATAATTGCCCACTTGGGTAATGAATAAAACAAAAGAAAAAAAAAGTTTGAAATGGTGGCTGGGTTGCTTCCAGGAAGCAAACCCGTGGGTGGTTATGTGTGTGCACATGTGTGCATATATGTGCTGTTATTGGATTGGTCCATGTGGACCAATGGGTATTTGTTTTGACTCACCATTTGAGAGTTAGTGAGTGTCTCACCGCAGTAGCAACAAAGAGTGAGGGTTTTGCTTCGGCAAAAAGAAAAAGGCAGAGAGTTTCTGGGTTTTTTGAAGGCCACGACCAGCGGGTTTCTCCGGTGAGTTCAACGGTGAAACTTGGCCCGTTTCGTCTACGATTTCAGGGGATTGATCCTTGCGGCGTGCTCTTTCAATCTACCAGTTCGGATTATCTTCTCTCGCTCTCTTTGTGTTATCCCCAATTGTTAGTAGAGTAGGGTTTCTACTTTGCTTGTTCATTTAGTTGATGTTGGTGGGGGTTGTTGATCCCAAGATAGTTGATTTCTTGGATGTGATTATACTCTAGTGGTACTAGAGTAGTGTATCCTACTATTGTTGATTATAGTGGAAGCTTTGAGTCGAGAGTGGCTCCGTGGTTTTTCCCGATTTCGGGTTTTCCACGTTAAAAATTGTCTTGTCTCGTTTTTAGCTTATTGTCTACTTGCAATTGTGGTGCTCTCCGTTTAGTTGCATATTCGTGGGGAAAGTTTGATTATTTGGGTTACTTGCTTCCGCTACGACTTGGTTGATTTAGTCGTGTTTTGAGCCCGGATTCCCCAACAAGTGGTATCAGAGCCAGGTTGATTGTTGTTGGCTCGGTTGTAGTGTTGACTAAAATGGATGAGCATAGTCTTGGTGGCACGATGATCAAGTTGACTTCGGCAAATTATTCTATTTGGAAACCGAGGATGGAAGACTTGTTGTTTGCAAGGATTTGTATGATGCTGTCGAAGGGGATTCTTCGAAGCCGGCCACCATGACAGACAAAGCTTGGGACACATTGCATAGGAAGACTGTGGCCACTATCAGACAGTGGATTGACCAAAGCGTTTTTCACAACGTCGCCAAAGAGACAAGAGCGGATGCTTTGTGGAAAAAGCTTGAATCTTTTTATGAGAGACAGACGGCTCAGAACAAGATGCACCTCATGAAGCGGCTTGTGAATTTGAGGTACAGGGATGGCCAGAGTGTGTCTGAGCATATGAGCAGGTTTCAGGAGCTCATGAATCAGCTAACGGCGATGCGGATTGTATTTGATGATGAGATTCAGGCATTGTTTCTCCTCAGTAGCTTGCCGGACAGTTGGGAAACTTTGACAGTGGCTCTCAGCAATTCAGCTCCAGATGGAAAGTTGACCAATGACATGGTCAAGGATAGCTTGTTGAATGAAGAAGCTAGACGGTCCGAGTCAGGCATGAACTCGGAGGCTGAGGCACTGATTTCAGAAAAGAAACAGGATAGAGGGAGAAGTCACAGCAGGGGTCCTAAGAAAAACAGGAACCACTCGAGAGGCCAGTCGAGTGATTGGAAGAAGACTGTCAAATGCTACCATTGTGGGGTATGGGACATTTCAAGAAAGAGTGCAGGAAGCTGAAGAACAAGGGACAACAAGGGTCAGACAACAAGAATGAGAAGACAGTTGCTACGACGACTAAGGATGATACTCTCATTGTCTGTGAGGAGAATGTTGTGAGTATAGCTTGTCAGAGCAGCAGCTGGGTTATTGACAGCGGGGCTTCTATTCATGTTACCTCCAGGAGGGAGTTCTTCTCATCTTACAGACCAGGTGACTATGGTGTTGTCAAGATGGGGAATGATGGTGTGTCAAAGATCATTGGCATGGGTGATGTATTCTTGGAGGCTAACACTGGAAGCAAGCTTGTTCTCAGGGATGTCAGACATGTTCCAGATATTCGGCTGAATTTGATTTCTGCAGGGAAGCTTGATGAAGACGGGTATATCAATCATTTTGGTGATGGGAAATGGAGACTTACTCAGGGCTCGCTGGTTGTTGCTAGAGGGATGAAGGAGTGTTCACTGTATGTGATGCACGCGAAGCTTACCAGTCCAGTGGTAAATGCAGTTGATGATTCCTCTATAGAGTTGTGGCACAAGAGACTGGGTCACATGAGTCAGAAATGACTTGATGTCCTAACCAAGCGAGAGCAGCTCCCTGGTATTAAAGGTAATCCTTTGAAGCATTGCACTCATTGTTGGCTGGAAAGCAACACAGGTTGAGTTTTCAGCATTCTTATGGTTCTAGAAAGTCTGCTATTCTAGAACTGGTACATTCTGATGTCTGTGGTCCCATGAAGAAAAGAACACTTGGTGGTGCGAGATACTTTGTCACTTTCATTGATGATCATTCAAGCAAAGTGTGGGCATACACTCTTCGGAGTAAGGACCAAGTGACTGATGTGTTTAAAGAGTTTCATGCTAGTGTTGAGAGGGAAACTGGAAAGCCATTGAAGTGCATAAGGACTGACAATGGCGGTGAGTACAAGGGTTCCTTTCACTGGTATTGCAGGAACCATGGGATTAAGCATCAGAGGACACCTCCCAAGACCCCACAGCATAATGGTGTAGCAGAAAGGATGAACATGACCATGATTGAGAAGATCAAATGTATGTTGTCACAGGCAAAGCTGCCAAGAACCTTTTGGGGTGAGGCGATGAGAACAGCTGTGGATTTGATCAATCTCTCTCCTTCAGTTCCTTTGGAGACAGATATACCTGACAGGGTTTGGACAGGTAGAGATGTGTCTTACGATCACTTGAGAGTGTTCGGGTGTCGGGCATTTGTACATGTCCCGAAAGATGAGAGAGCGAAGCTTGATGACAAATCCAAGCAGTGTATCTTTCTGGGTTATGGCCATGAGGAGTTTGGATACCGATTATGGGATCCAGTTACCAAGAAGATTCTCAGGAGCCGAGATGTGGTATTTCTCGAAGATCAGACTATTGAGGACATTGATAGATGTGATAAGCCTCATGCTGATGGTGACGATTTGGTGGACATGAGTCCAGTTCCTACTCCAGCTGAGCATGGTGATGAGATAGTGCAGGATGATCAGGGTGATGCAGGTGAAGTTGATCCACCTCTAGTTGATGATCAGGCAGATGCACAGGATGAGGTGTTACCTCCAGAGCCACCAGCTCCAGCTGTTACAGAGTTGAGGAGATCTAGCAGAGATCGGCAACCCTATCGAAAGTATTCTCCGTCTGAGTATGTGACACTCACGGATGAGGGGGAGCCAGAGAGCTATGATGAGGCCATGACAGTTGACAAGAAAGAGAAGTGGCTGAAAGCCATGGAATCTGAGATGCGGTCCTTACATGAGAACAACACCTATGAGTTGGTGGAGTTGCCTAAGGGTAAGAGAGCACTCAAGAACATATGGGTCTACAGGTTGAAGTCAGAGAACTCAGAACCAAGGTATAAAGCAAGATTGGTTGTCATGGGGTTCAGACAGAGGAAAGGAGTAGACTACAAGGAGATATTCTCACCGGTGGTGAAGATGTTGTCTATCCGGGTTGTTCTAGGTATAGCTGCCAGCAGAGACTGGGAGATTGAGCAGCTTGATGTCAAGACTGCATTCCTTCATGGTGATTTGGAGGAGGAGATCTACATGGAACAGCCGGAGGGTTTCAGAGTTCAGGGAAAGGAGAATCTGGTGTGCAAGCTGAAGAAGAGTCTGTATGGCTTGAAGCAGGCACCAAGGCAGTGGTATAGGAAGTTTGACTCGTTCATGGGGGAGCATGGATACAAGAAGACAACTTCAGATCATTGTGTATTTGTGAAGAATTTCTCTAACGGTGATTCTATCATTCTTCTTCTGTATGTCGATGACATGTTGATCGTTGGCCGTGATGCCAGCAAGATTGCGAGATTGAAGAAGGAGTTGGGCAAATCCTTTGCTATGAAGGATTTGGGGTCCGCGGAGCAAATTCTGGGTATGAGAATTTCGCGAGACCGGAAAGCCAAGAGGCTTTGGTTATCTCAGGAGTCCTACATTGAGAAGGTCCTGAAGAGGTTCAATATGGAACAGGCGAAGCCAGTTAGTACACCTCTTGCAGGTCATTTCAAGTTGAGCTCAAAGCAGAGTCCCAAGACAGAGGCAGAGAAGGAAGACATGATGTCGGTTCCATATGCGTCTGCGGTGGGTAGTTTGATGTACGCCATGGTGTGTACGAGGCCGGACATAGCTCACGCGGTTGGCGTTGTCAGCCGGTTTCTCTCCAATCCTGGTAGAGAGCATTGGTCTGCGGTTAAGTGGATATTCAGGTATCTCAGGGGTACTTCTCAGTTGTGTATTTTCTTTGGTAATGGTGATCCTACTCTTGTTAGTTTCACGGATGCTCACATGGCTGGGGATATTGATTCGAGGAAGTCTACGTCTGGGTATCTGAACACTTTTGCAGGGGGAGCAGTGTCTTGGCAGTCTAGGTTGCAGAAATGCGTTGCATTGTCTACTACTGAGGCTGAGTTTATTGCAGCTACTAAGGGTTGCAAGGAGTTGCTTTGGATGAAGAAGCTGTTACAACAGCTCGGGTTGAAGCAAGAGAAGAATACTCTGTACTGTGATAGTCAGAGTGCGATCCATCTCAGCAAGAACTCGAGTTTTCACTCGAGATCCAAGCACATCGATGTGAGGTATCATTGGATACGGGATGTGTTGGATGGTAAGTCGGTTGAACTTGTCAAGATTCATACCGACGACAATGGTGCTGATATGATGACGAAGTCCGTACCGGTTGCGAAGCTTGAATTTTGTAGAAGCATCGCGGGTATGGAGTCCTCCATATGAGGTGGAGGGGGAGATTGTTGGTGTGGGTCCACCGCATATGGTGGTGTTACCACACCGAATAATTGCCCACTTGGGTAATGAATAAAACAAAAGAAAAAAAAAGTTTGAAATGGTGGCTGGGTTGCTTCCAGGAAGCAAACCCGTGGGTGGTTATGTGTGTGCACATGTGTGCATATATGTGCTGTTATTGGATTGGTCCATGTGGACCAATGGGTATTTGTTTTGACTCACCATTTGAGAGTTAGTGAGTGTCTCACCGCAGTAGCAACAAAGAGTGAGGGTTTTGCTTCGGCAAAAAGAAAAAGGCAGAGAGTTTCTGGGTTTTTTGAAAGCCACGACCAGCGGGTTTCTCCGGTGAGTTCAACGGTGAAACTTGGCCCGTTTCGTCTACGATTTCAGGGGATTGATCCTTGCGGCGTGCTCTTTCAATCTACCGGTTCGGATTATCTTCTCTCGCTCTCTTTGTGTTATCCTCAATTGTTAGTAGAGTAGGGTTTCTACTTTGCTTGTTCATCTAGTTGATGTTGGTGGGGGTTGTTGATCCCAAGATAGTTGATTTCTTGGATGTGATTATACTCTAGTGGTACTAGAGTGGTGTATCCTACTATTGTTGATTATAGTGGAAGCTTTGAGTCGAGAGTGGCTCCGTGGTTTTTCCCGATTTCGGGTTTTCCACGTTAAAAATTGTCTTGTCTCGTTTTTAGCTTATTGTCTACTTGCAATTGTGGTTCTCTCCGTTTAGTTGCATATTCGTGGGGAAAGTTTGATTCTTTGGATTACTTGCTTCCGCTACGACTTGGTTGATTTAGTCGTGTTTTGAGCCCGGATTCCCCAACAGGAACTAGAAATACTTATCTAGTGCTGGGAAGACAATCATTTTAAAACTATTGTGCAACCCAATCCTAACTTTTGCCATGAGTTGTTTTTATAGAACAAAATATAGAACAGTTCATGTAAAAAAATTAGTGTAGTCAAAGTGATGAAAGATGAATCCGTCAGCTTGCTAGCATGGGAACATATGAACTTACCAACGAAGAGGGATGCATAGGCTTCCAAGACACTCAAGAATTCAATAGAGCACTTCTTAAAATTAGGTATTGAACAATCAACAAAGCCTTACTGTCGATTCATAAGTTGGACTATTGGGGCTGATATTACAAAGATAAGGGGCTGCTACTCGGTGAAGTCCGGTTATGAACAAGCACGAGCAGCAGCTATCCCACAAACCAACTCAGAATCATCCACGGGACAACCTCGGGAGAAATGATTAAAAACTCTTTAGAAAGTAAAGCTGACAAGAAAGATCTTATTTTTCGTTTGGAGGGATCACATAAACATCATCCCCACCAAGCACAATATCTTCACTGGGAAATTTGTACCAGCACAAATCTATTCTAGATGCCAAGAACTGATCAAGAAAAAGAGTTGTGGGCACGTTTTCTCGACAAAAATAATATATATATATGGAATTTATAACCACAGTGGCTCTCGACGATCGGATCGGAGATTCTTTTTCTAGCATGCATCATGAAGCCAAACAAGACTTTTGTGTGGGAGTTTGAATCCCATGGTGAATAAAAAATAAAGAGATATTGAGAATCCAAAAGTTTCAACCTAAACCTTATTGACCAAGCTATACCGTAACTTGAAGCATGCAGATCTAGGCCATTGGAGTCTCCTTCCCTCTTATCCCAAAGAACCACCACAAGCAAAGATAGATGGTCGCCACCAGAAGGAGAAGTAAAGAAAACGAACTTTGATTGTGCATGGTGGTACCTTCATCGAAATGCCGGTGCCAGTGTGGTTCTCTGAGGTTATCACTAGAGGATATTGAAGGCTAGATCGACCAATATTAGTTGGGGGAAACAGAGCACGGGAGATCGAAACCCAAGCTTTACAGATCGGGATCGACAAGGTGCTGGAAATGAACATTCACATTTGATGAAAGAATGAGGCGATTGAGTTAGTGATTCGCCAAATAGCAGAAATTGAGAGAGGCGTCCAAGAAGACAGAACGATGATGAAAGCCGTTAGTGGTGAAGTCCAAAGGAATATTAGAGATATTGAAACGGTCACCTGGAATGCAATTCCATGGCAGAGTAATGGTGTGGCCCGCGCCATAGCACGACACACTCTAAATATTAATTGCTCTGTTGATTGGTGCTGTCAGCTTGGCTCACAATTGCTCTTAACAATTACATGGGCCAAGCTCTTTTAAAAATAATAGTAAGTTGCACGTGCTTTGCATGTGGGCATGTTCCACTTACTCGCAATGTGTTATAATTATATGTGAGTAAGCTATTAAAATTTCAAAATTAGAAGAGCTATTCAATTTTATCAAGAGCTATCAATAACATTGTTGCAAGTTCAAAAAAAAAAAAAGATTCTTTCTATTCTCATTCAATCTTAACAATTTTATCAAGATTCTCTCTGAATATGATTCTTCAGACCCACTCATTTCAGATGTACCTGATTAAGGGGCCTCAATTTTGATGGCCACAATTTATGAGAATGTTTACTTGTCAACAACGTATACATATTCTTGTGATGTTAAGATCTGATGATTTAGCGGTCCAGCGCTGGAAATAAGCCTACTACTTTAAGTGTAAGAGAAAATCATGATGGATCATAAGTTGTAATATAATTAATTTGGGGATGAAGTTTTAGAGGACAAAAGTCAGGTACATTTGTATCTAAGTAGCATAGTGGTAAGAAATAGGAACCTACTTTACAGGAAAACTGTAATCTATACGCACACAGGTTGAATGTAAAACAAACCCATGATGCACAAAATATCACACACACTTGGTACTGAGACACAAGACCAGTAGGGAAGCACATATGAAACCAAAATGAAGTAAAAGAGGGAAGAAAAAAGAACCATCTCCGATATCCTTCCTAACAAACTATTTCCTATTGTAATCATAAAACAACAAAAATAGGCTCCCTGTATGCTTTTACGTTTTGGAACTACCAAGAAACAACTAAATGTATCGCGTGAATCTTTATCCATCGTCATCCATCAACCAAGGAAGGATTATACTTTTTTAGAAGCTTTTACGATTTGTATAGTAATCAGTGAAAATACAGTGACTATGACACATGTCAGTTGAAGACTCATGACTTAATTTTCGTTGTCTGAAGTGGAAATAAAAAATGACGTGGGAAAATCATGCATGATTCGTCGAAGTTAAGTCCTGAAGAGCCAATTTGTGAAACTGTGTTTCATTTGAAGCTCTTAGTTATAAAAGTCCAGTAAAATATGGCTCAGAACAACATAACTATGTCCTCAAGGCCTATGTGTGATGTTTTTATGGCCTATATGTGACATGGGGTCATAAGATACAACTTGCAAGTGCATGTGAAAGGAAGTATGAAATGGAGGGTGCAGAGATGAATTTCGGCTATAAATAAATTAACACATTCAATGCGAGACACCTAACGACTGGGAAGCACGACTGCACGGGTGCTTCGGTAAGGTCATGCATCCACCCCTAATTTTTGAAAAAATACCACACCCCCACCCCTAACGCACTCGCACTCCTCATATTTAGACTAACATAATCATATTGCAAGGCTCTCTACCTTCCAGTAAATATATCTAGTGGTAGTATTGTACCCAATTTTGCCAGTATAAAATTCTGCAATTGATCGTCAGAGAAAAAGAGATATACATAGGAACCATAAATATATGATTGGATGGAGTAGATGTATATATAGAATTAAAGGAGTGCTAACAGATATGGGTAGAGAAATAAAATAGAGAACCTGGGATGTATTGTCTTCTTAGAGTAGAACAATCAAACTCAGCGAATTCCAAAGCGACAGCCTCCCTTGATAATGTTTTGTTTCCTGTTCCTACTATTTGGGCATCTGATGTTCCCTGAAAATTCTACATATATTAGTTATAGGAGAATGAATCTCATCTTACATTATTTCATGTTGTTGATATTTGAAGATTTTCGTGCCAAAATTTCTAAGTTCCAACAGTCAGATCCTGTAAGTTCATGCACTATGAATGGTCAAGTAAGTCATAGCAACCAAAATCGAATCCAAAAAACAAAACATCAATCGTCAATTCCTCCAACCTGATATCTGCCAGATGTGAACCTGGGACAAAGAAACTACCTTCGATCGGTTCCGCCCGATGTGACGCGAGGCACTTTGAAACAGCAGTAACACGAGGCGGTCTGAAACGAAAGGGGCCGCCAGATATGAACCTGGAGCCAGAAACCGCCTTCAATCGGTTATGGTCGTCAAAAGTAGGGGCAATCGCTAGACACTCGGGCGGTGTTTGAAAAGGTGGAGTATTGTTTTCTGTTGTGCAATCTGGAGAGCCGCAAGTCGATTCTGAAACGTTGGGAGCGGAGCGGTGCCTCTCACCTCTATACATGTTGGGTAAAGTGGTCATTATATGCTTTGTTCAAGGTTATTTTTGGCATTTCGAAAAGGTTAGGAATTCTAAAAGGTTAGGAACTCTTCAACTTTTTATATAGTAGAGATAGAGATATTTCCCTAAAAAAATCAACTACATCATAAGGGTGTCTAAACCCGATGGATGGCTGAGCCTGAGACTCCAACTCCTATCACATGGGCCCAATATAGCCCATCATTCCTGCTATATACTATAAGCAAACCTTCCCAGTATGGGCCATTTCATACCCAATTTGTTGAAGGGCCACAGGTTATGTTCTTTCATAAATGAATGGGTCGTACTAAAAGTTCCAGGCGTTTAGATGATTGAATACTTTGTTTTTGATTGAAAAAAAATGAATTACTTATAGCTAGCTGAGTGGTAGAGCGTTTGAAACATCTGAATGAGGTCCCGGGTGCAAACCCGGCTATATGATGTAATTTAAAAAAAGAAGTTTGACAATGTTTATCTGCACTAGAAGCAAAAGAAGCAACTAGTTCTTCTAACTCACCAAGTGCTATTATCAGTATTATGGGTTCATGATACGTACGTTTTCTCGTCCAACATTCAGATTCATTGTAACGTTTTCTTTTCTGATGACCGAGTTAATAAACATATGACATTTTCTCGAGATCATTACAACTCATACTATTCATTTTGGTCTTTTTTTGTTTGAAGCTTCCTGGATCAAGCTTTTAATTTCTCACCTTTGTAGGTTTTCATTTCGTAGGTATCTCGGAACTAATTAAGCATTTTAAGATTTTGTTCGGATAGTGGCTTCAGCCACGAGCTATTCCCTAAAACCAATATATGTCCTCGTATCCTTCTCTTTCAGATACCTTACTCAAAGGAGACCTAGTTGTCATAGTTAAATGACTGCTGATGTTGTTTGAGTGTACATAAGAAAAGAGTCCTACCCACAAGCATTTTTTTTGAAACGGTACAAGTTTTTTGAATTAACGCTGCAATTTTTATTTGATTATTCCACCGGATCAACTACATTCTTGAGTCTTGGAATTACATTTTCCATTTCTACGACATACGTAGAAAGGTATGAATTTTGTTTTAAGAAAGCATAATACTTATACTCCAAATTACTTGTCCCATATCCCAATAGCTGGAGTGCACATTTTGTAGGAATTTAGTGATTTGCATAACCAGGTTATTAAGCAAGTGCCTAACCTCCCCAACTGTACCATTAATTAGGTGTTTCTATAAATTAACTCTGCAAACCAGTTGTTGCATGCATCCCTCAAGATTACACTAAAACAATACAAAATGGCTATGGCAGTTTTTACTGCGGCTATGGCAATTATATCAAGCAACTTAATGTTGTTAGCTATGTCCACGTCTATACCTAATCCTCATCGTACATGCGAGCCTTTTATCCCGCATTTTTCACTCCCTGTGTACGAAGGAGACGTGGACTTGATGCAATTTGCAGAAAACCTTGAGCACTTGGAAGCCGATTTCTTCCTTTGGAGCTCAGAAAATCACGGGTTGGACACTGTGGCACCGGAGTTGGTGATGGGAGGTCCACCTCCCATCGGTGCCCAGAAAGCCAATCTCGATTGCCGCACGCGTAGCATCATCAGAGAGTTCGCATACCAGGAAGTTGGCCATCTCCGGTAAATTTTGATTTATTTTGTTCTATTTATACTATACCTGTTATTAGGGGAGATCCAGGATTTTGTCTCGGCTAAAATTGGGGAGTGAACATTTTAAGGAAAAAGTTAAGTGATCGAGAAGAAACTATTATACAATTTCAGTGGGGGCTAAAGTGTATATTACGCAAAAACTATGTGATCAAATCATAATTTTTGAAGTTGAGTGAGGGTGTAACCCACAACTCTACGTGTGCATCTGCCTCTGTCCGTTATATGAATAATTTTTTGCGCTCAAAGATAGGCAGGGGCAGATTTAGAGTGGGCACGTGTCTCACCTTAATTTTAAAAGGAACAATGATACTTTTACTTTTTGCAAAAACAACGAAAATGATCTATATTTGCTTTATAAGTATAATAGTACTGTACTTTATAATTCCTGCCCCTACATACAACATATCTTGATTTTCCCTGGTTCTCTCTTACATGCAGGGCCCTAAAGACAACAGTTGGGGGGTTCCCACGGCCTCTTTTGGACATAAGTTCTCATAACTTTGCAAAATTGTTTGATCAAGCATTTGGATACCGACTAGACCCACCGTTCAACCCGTATCGTGACAGCCTCAGTTTCATGTTAGCTTCTTATGTGATACCGTATGTTGGACTAGTGGGCTACGTCGGAACCAATCCTCTCATCAACGGCTATTTGACAAAACGGGTACGTATGTTAGGAGTTTACAAAGTGCTTTATTCTTTGAGTTACATTTTATTTTATTTAATGAAATGACATTATATTATGGCTTAATTGCTGATTGCATACCTCAAGTATACCGTAATAGTCAGATTGTAACCTCCAGTTCTAAAATTAACTGATTACGGATCTTCCGAGTTTCAGTAAGTTGCAAATAGGGTTCCAATAAACTAGTTTTGGAACTGGCGGTTGCAAACATACTATTATGGTATATTGGGGTTATGTATTCAGCAACTAAGCCTAATATTATTATATCTCACGCCAAATGTAACATCGGTCATGCACAGCTCTTGGCAGGGCTGTTAGGAGTTGAATCTGGGCAAGATGCGGTGATACGAATGTACCTGTATGAGCGAGCAGACGAAGTGGTGGATCCGTACAATCATACAGTGGCAGAGTTCACTATCAAGATTTCACAGCTGAGGAATCGGCTGGCAATGTGCGGTATCAGGGACGAAGGCATTATAGTTCCACCTGAACTCGGTGCAGAGAACCGCACAGAAAGCAACGTCTTATCTGCCAACGCTAACTCTCTATCGTACAAGAGAACCCAAGCAGAAATACTCAGGACTGTTTATGACACTGGAAATGAGCATATCCCTGGTGGTTTCTTCCCTCATGGAGCTAACGGAAGGATAGCAAGAGAACTTCTTGAGACCCCTTATTGATGTTTAGTTACAATATGTATTACTTGAGGTCGGACCCTCTGATCGAACTCACTATCATACGTTTGTAATTGATTCAGACAGTAACTTCGTTTAGTGTGAAAATATTACAATAAATTGAGTTTTTGATGTATAACCACTATGCAGTAGTACATGTTGGCCCATACATGCACTACTAGAACTGGCAAATAACTGCCATGCAATATTGATTTCACTGGCATCGCATATTAGTCGATCGGGTACAACCAATTAGAGAATTCCATATGGGCAAGGAAGCAATATTATAGGGTAAAAATGTGGTAACACATAACAGTTTTCCATATAATACTGAATGAGACCCTAACTGGTTTTCTCTGGTGCAGACCAAAGGAAGAGGAAGATGAACACGATACACAGAAATGAACCAAAACGGCTAAGAATTACATTAACGAAAATGGTATATATACACATATTTCTAACAGGCTGATTCACGAGCAAGCATGCTGACGTGGGCTCTTCGAGCAACTAAAAATTTCTCCTGATTCTTAGTCTTTCTATTAGATGATAGGGTTGCAGATAAGGTAAATCACAAATTAGGTCCTTAAAGAAATATTAGGCTTTTTCTTGATCCGTTTCTTGTAATTGGATGAGAGTCCTTAAAGTGTTATAGAATATGACTTGAAACTTCATTTTGCTTCGGCATTTCTTTTGAATCCTTGTACTTCTTTTTATAAATACAATATTAGCCAATCAAGACATCTTTTGTACTAGGGTGGTAGTTCAAGTGGTAGAGCGTTGGAAGCCCCTACATGAAGTCCTGAATTCAAACCGGATAGATAACAAAACAATTTTCTAAAAAAAAAATCTGATTGGATATTTTAGTTGTGCTAATTTTTTTTTGACAACAATTTGTCTTTTCAAACGTTCTTCGAGGAACACCGCATATCTTTACTATCTTAAAAGAGTGAATGATCTCAAATGATTCCTAAGAGTGTTTATTATTAAAGTGTCTCTCTTAAAATATGTAATTACATTTGACCCCCACTTTAACTAAACCCTTCAACTGCTTATTAATCTTCTTATATGTTAACCATGAGATGAGATTTCTTTACTGCTCAGAGGTTTGTATGGTTTTTGATTGAGGGACCTTTTTATTATACTAAAAAGAGTCTTCTTTTCTCAAAAAAATTTAAAAAAAAAATAATAAAGTCTTCTTGTGTTGTCATTAGGGGTGCGGAGCCGGAACAGCTCGCTTCCTGCTCTTGGAATAAGCTTGGGGTTGTTCCCTATATGCGGTATGTTATGATTTTCAGCATGTGGTGTTCTTCAAATTAAGTGATTTCATTGTATTTTGTCATATTCAACTTGATTTGCATTGCGTTTGGAAAAGTCATCTTTCACCAAACGCCTCATACACGTCTCTTATATCGGAACAAAGTGAATGAAATTGCACATATCTAACCACCTAATCTACTTCGTCCATCTCTCTGAGCGATCTCTGTGATCGATCAGAACATCTTCGGAGAACCCATTGAAACCCTTGCTTTCAGTTTATGGGTAGGCCAATTCATTGTTCTAATTCTTTATTGTAATGAGAGCATCGTCTTAACTATTGATTACGACCGAGCGATTGCCCTCTTGGGTTCCGATGCAAAACAACCAAAACAATAAGGTATATCTTTTTCTTGCTCAAGGGTTTAGATAAAAATGACTCAGATTACCTCTCACAAATTTTTCGATGTATAACCAATATTCAGTGGGTGTTAATTTGGTGTTTTGAATGCATCGATCTCAGAGTACTTGTATGTAAGCGAGCAATAACCTCTCTGCTCTTTGATTTGGTACAGGACGTATGATGCTTCTAATCTCATACTGATGCATCACCTTGCTTGGTCCGCGTTGGTTTACTTTTTACTGCGCAAAGGATACTGTGATTGTTTCATGTATGTAGTATTCTTGTTTTAATTTTCTCCAAAGTTAAACAAAGAAAGAAAAGAAGACTGATCTTGTTTTAAACATAGCCCTGGTCAGTCATAGCATGGAGCTTGGCAGGTTGCTGTATTTCAAGGAGATATCAATCAAACCTCCGATCAGTTGTTGGGTATAGAACTTGTCGTTTTGGCTCAATTCTCAAAAGGTAAAAACTTCCTTGGTTTCTTCTCTATTGCCTTCTAATTTTCTCCTTCATCCTTCCTATGAACCTCCATATCCATTCCCTATGCTGTTAAACTCAATCTACTTCATCAGCTATGCTTGGAGACGTAGCCGGCATCTCTATCTTCACGTCCAGGGTTTCTTTGTAAGGGGTCTTCTCTCTTATGGTCGCCGTTGCCCAACTCTGGAACACAAAAATGGTGAAACTCCTCACCTCTCTCCCTCTGTCACCGACGTATGTTCTGTAAATTTCCGGTTACTTTTGCTGCCTCGTCTGATTTGTATTCTAATCGTAGTTTGATTTCTGTTTCACAGTCGTTGCATAAGAGTTTCACGATCAGGAAGAAGCTTACGAAGAAATTGAGGCGGAACAAGCCTTACTATCCCCCACTTTCTTTCTTTTTGATGAAACTTCCCATCGTCCATTCCTATGAATCAACAACACGATGAGGTTAGGGCTTCCTCTCTTCATAGCTTCTTTTAGAAATGTAATTACATATTTTAAGAGAGGCTCTTTTATAATAAACACTCTTAGGTGTCAATTGAGATTATTCACTCTTTTAAAAGTGTAAAGATTGTGCACCCGGCCACCAAAATAATTTATCAGCCACCAAAGGAAATATACGTTACCAGTAAACTCCTTCGGTTAATAGAAGTCCATGTGGCATTGCATTTTATACATCGAGGTAATGGGATTGGAGGGTGATGAAAGAAAACATGGTTATAGACTGCACAATGTGGAATCAAATGCGTCGTAGGAAGAATGTTGCAGTATCTTTGCACGTCGGTAGTTTCTTATTGTTATGTATAAGAAACTCAAAATCCGTTTGCTACCCGTTAATTAATATAAAACAATTACTTGTCATCCATTGGTCGAAGTTTGCCCTTCTTACATTGATCAATTATATATTATTTACTCTATTCAGCCACCTAAACTACATATACAACTTGAAGTTTTTGCTCTTCATTGCAGTGCAAGCCTCCTCAGTCAGTGTGTGCAATCCCATGTAAAGAGCTATTGTTTGATGTCATGTTCTAAATTCTAAAACTAATGTATTGTGTATTGTGTATTTTTGCCATTGCATTATGACCTGCCCTCTTAAACAATGAATCTCTTAATATCAGTTAATGAAACAAAATTACGTGTGTTGGTCCTTCGACTGTTGATGCATGAGTTTTATTATTATTGTCTTGATTCCTTATTTCCCACCACGACTGTAGCAAAACTGTCATAAGACTCTCCCCTATGCTGAACCTGTCTTCAATTCCCTCCCCAATTTTATAAGTGTAGCAATCAACCTTTTTGTAGAATATCCGTCCATTCACTAAGGATATTGGAGGGTAAAATTATCAGCTGAAAATATCATTAAAGCAAAAGAAAAAATAAATTGATATTTAAACCAAAATGAAGAAGACGGTGAGAACACGTTGTCCCCTTTCTTATCTCTACCTCTCTCCATCTTTTCATTCACCCTCTATCTCTCGCCTTCAAGTTTCATAACATTGGTTTTCTAAAATAAATCTTATAACATTGGTTCAACATACGAGTTACAAGGACTAGGCTGAATTGGGTGATGAAGGTTGATGTGGTGGTGGTAGAAGTGGAGATGGAGGTTCTTTGATTTGTTTCATGTAATTAAATTTGTTTCTCTTCTGAGTGTAACTGAATTCACTCTTCTGTACTTAATTCTGGCTTTCAGGAAATCGATATCGTGCATGATCCTGAAACGGAACCTTTGAACGGTAATTCATTGCTGAAATACGTATAAAGGAGCTTCCGGTGCTCTGCAAAGGCAACAGCGGTGCTGCCAAGCACGCCTTCGAGAAGAGTGGCTTCGCTCTCCCACGTAAATCTGATTCGGCCAAGTTCGTATAAGTTCTTCAAGATATTCTATCAAACACCTTGTATGTAGCTATATGATTGAATTTCCGGAGTTCTGCCCGTTATTTGATTTTTTCGGTCAGTTTAGATTTCTTGAAATTTTCCTTATTAATGCTTATGGTAGTCGATTTTTTTTAAAAATTGTTTTGGATATCTGGGTTTCAAGTTTCTGTGCTAATCACAGTTTGGCACATTCCTATGAGGCGTTGACTGTGTCGTGGCTTTAGATTTTCATCAAATCTTGTTTTCTTTTATGCTGGATATATTGCTTAATGAAGTATCAAACTTTGTTCGCTGCAATCCAGAATTGGGTACTTGTTAAGTGTTTGACGGGAACACCAAATTTCTAGAATAAGTCAATAAAAGGGCATTCTATATATATTGAGTTCACAAAAGTTGCGGCAACTCATCTTATTAGCAATGCCACTTGCTTATAGTTCAATGGTCTAAGTTTGCAGTGAAACAAAAGTATTCATTGTCAGATTTTAAGGAAGTGACATAGTCTATGTTTTTAGATACTAACTTTTCTCATTGAAAGAAAGACCCGATTCAGACTCCAAGGATGTCGTTGAGAATTGGTGTGTTTTGCCAAATCTGGACTGCGCAATTTTGTTTACAGGTGTTGTCACATTTGGTTTTGACATAATTTATCTTTTCATGTTCATCTTTCTAATTTCATGAATAAAGTTTGGTTTATAGTCAATCATGTCAGAAATATTAGTAGAAGCTTGGATATGTCTTTGGGGTTTGAGAAAGCTAAACCTATGATGGTTAAGTGCGAGAAGCCACCCCTGGTTGGATTGAGATTAATGTTGATTGTACCACTTCTTATGTGAATGGGAACATGGCTATTGGTGTGGTGTGCAGGGATGTTCATGGTGGTTGGCTCTGGGTATGCAGAAAAGAATTGGTCAGTGTACTGTCGTTCATGGTGAGATTGGGGCAATTCCTGAAGGGTAGGAATGGGACTGTCGACCACCCCTGTGACATAAACTGCGTAAGATTCAAACTTGCCTATTTTTTTATAAAAAATAAATAAATATAAAATAAAAAAAATAAATAATAAAAAACCAATGTCATATTGGTCACGATAGCCATAATCTGACATGTTTTGGGTAGTATTCCTTTACAATAGGTTCATCTTGTTCATCTTGAGCAACTTTATTTGCAAATATGAGATGGCCTATTTATTTTTTTTCACAAATTCACTCGGTTTGGCATACATAATTCCGTTTCAGGTCAAATCGAATGTAAATTTAGTTGATTGAAGGCTACCGAATTTTTTTGGATAAAACAATATATGGTTGATGGTATTCATGTTCTACTTCACAAGTCAGACTATACCATTTGATAATACATCGCATTTGATTTTTGGCTAGGTTCCTCAAAAGATTTTGTGGTGCTGACTGATTTTTTTTCTTTCTTGTATGTAATTAAGTCTCCCATTTTAAGCTCCTGTTACTGCTCACAAGATCAGTTCGTGCTCATCAACAACTGCTTCTTAAGTTATATTTAAATGATTTTTGAGAAAGAATCATTGGTTTTTAGTCTGTTTCAGGGTGATATTATGAGTCTCAAAAAGTGCCCTCAGGGTTCTAAGTGAAGAATCAGTTAACAAAGAACTAAAAGTTATATAACATGGCAACTAAGGGATTCTGTAATAATGACTATGGGTTGTTGCAATTCTGAGGATAGAGGTTAACAATAACCTCATCAAGCAAATGATCATACAGTCATTTATTGGTCGGCTCTTATGCGTCAACTTAGTATTAACAATCAATTTTCTAAACCCATTATCCACGTTGATTTTGATGGGATGGGTCGATGAATCGTTTTCACTCCATGCAACATTTCTTTCCAAGTCAGATCACTTTGCTGCAGCTTTGGCTGGTGGTTTTGAAGCTTACAATTACGCGGTGTTAGCATTTTTTATTTTGGGCTGGAAGGTTTATTTTTTACACTTGAATTTCCCATAGTTATAATTGACATTTCGGTCTTGCGTTTTGTTGTCTTCTTATGTACTAGATTGAGCAAGTATCAACCGTAAACTTGAAATAGACATTTCATGTGAGAATAATCACGTCTTATACTTGTCGTGAACTTGAGAAGTCTTTTGATTGAGAGAGATTCGACTGTGTAGATTAACTATAGCGAAACTCAAGGGACACATAATTCAGTTTTTTCTATTTATTAACTCGGTATGGGCGGAGCAGAAAATTAACAATGATCGTAGCACGAGCGAGTTGCCAAATCCAATGATGAACTTGATTTTTCGTAGCATTTTTTTCTTTTCACCTCATGAATTCCACTAATTGCCTTCAGCGATATCGTCTATTGAAGTGTGCCAATTTTTCTCATGATGTCGTGAGAGCACATATTTTGAAGCGACGTATGAATTTACTTTCCCACTGGTTCGAGAATGGGAAGATAGAGCCTTCTCCTTTAAATCCTTACACAAGTTATTCATGATTCGTGTTGATGTGTCATTATTGTAAGGCAATAATTTAAACCTTTGTTGTTGTCATGTAATGATTCCAACTTCAAAATAAAATTAAGCTATTTTGGATTTCAATTAGGAGTTGTTTCCATTGTTACAATATTGTTTCTCCTTTTCGTCATTTGTTTTTAGTATTCAAGTGAATAGTAGAACATATGTTTTTCACGTGCAAAGCACGTGCTCCTTACTAGTGACAGATAAAAGACAAAATAAGTGTCTTGTTTATTAGTCAATGATCCTAAACATGCGGGGGTTATAAAGCTAGGCATGTGATTATCACACAGTCCAATAACTAATGAACTTTATTTAACCTAATCTTAATCTTTCTTTATTAGATTTTCAAAGATATGATTGCTCGATAACACAAAATATTTTTACTTTGCTTCCGTTATTGCTCAATTAGTTGGCGCAGGTTGAGATTAATTTATCACCGCAATGTTGAAATTGCAGGCAGGTAATCGATTAGTTTTTCTTGTTTCTTGACTTTACCTATGTTCTCATGTGCTTCATCATACTTATCCTTGACATGCATTTAGGTTGTTACGCTATAAATAGCCTCTATTGGTACTAGGTTTTGCACAACCTTAGCCGCTGAAATCACCACTCAGTAATCTTTAGGGCGACAAAATGGCCAAGAACAACAACCTCTTTCTTGCTTTCCTTGTGCTCTTCCTCATCGCTAGCTCTGGTGCGTACCAATTTCATATTTTCTGAAGATTTGCCTAGATTTGCTTACTGTTAGGTTTGTAAATGAATGTTTCTGGTTCCGCGTGGTTTTTTCAGGCAATTATGCTGAAAATATGAAGCTCCTCTAGTTCCAACTCTACCCAATGTCAGAGATATTTAGCAATTCCGATTGAAATATGTTTTTAATAAAAAATTCGTAGATTATTTAATCTCTAACAGATGCATTTTTTTTTCTTTTTGAGAATTACATCATTTTTTGAGAATTACATCATATAGCAAGATTCGAACCCGGGACCTCATGCAGGGACTTCAATGGCTCTACCACTGAACTAGCACACATCTGTATCACATTTTGCATATTTTAAGCCTATACAAAACAACATTCGAATTTTCAAACTACTTCAAATTTTCAGCCAGCTTATTTTATCAGATTATGTAGATCTTCAGTTTGTACCAAACAGGCTCTTAGTCCATTAGTAGGCCAAAGTTTGATTTTTTTTTCTGTGTTTGACATATATCGCTTTGGTCTTTTTCTAGCCACACATATAGTTGGTGCAATCGATTTTGCTTTTCAGTTTAGTTATCTTCTTTGCCTAGAACAAACTTTCCAAAATACTTTACCCCATGCCACAGTCCTTTTCAAATTTTCATATTTTTTCAGAATGACAATTTCATAAATTTAGCAAGTCAACACACTCTACTAAAAATTTGTGAATATGCAAGGTAAATGAAGTGAGTAATTACTTTTGTTGTGTTGCACAGGGATGAATGCTGCAGAGGCGAAAAAGCAGTGCCAGCGCAGAAGCAAGACATGGACGGGACTTTGTATCAAGACGGGGAGCTGCAACTCCCAGTGCAAGCACAGGGAGGACGCCAGAAGTGGATCGTGTCATGGATACGTCTTCCCTGCATGCTACTGTTACTTCAACTGCTGAACTGATGCTACCCACTACTCGTCTCTTCTAAGAACCTGAAGTTAATTATAAGTCCTATCTACAAACATATTGCTGATGATAAATAAATACAATGGTATCTTGGTTTAAGCACGCACCCGAAATCGTGATCTTGAGGAGGGCATGTTTTTTGAGGGGGTAATGCTGTAACTAAGAACCGTGTCTGTGTTAATGTTTGTATTAGTAGTAGTAGCACTTAACTGTTCTACAAGTAATAGCATGCAGTTTGTAGCACTTAACTGTGCTACAGAATCGACATGCTCCAGTATTGTAATATTGGTCCATGTGTTTGTTTATGTTTGTGTGTTGGGTTAATTCCTACGAATAAAATTTTGTGGTTTGTCTGTCTCTTCTTTGTGGATTTAAATGATATTCTTAGTGTGTCTTGAGTTCTTAGTCGGCTAAGAAAACTCAAAAACTGACTTTTGGAAATAAGTTTGAGGCGGTGGTGTGGGTTTGGCAATTCCACAGCCCAGTGCGTGTATAAAAGGGGTGAAATTCTTGATAAGTGATGACACACATACACACAGAGAGATCTAGTACTTGTAGCAACATAGGTTTACTAAGACGAGAGTTTTCTAGTGTGTGTGTCGAGTGGGTAGTAATTCGGGTGAGTTTCTCTCAATAAAATTGGGGGGTTTTGGATAGTGGAGGTAACTAGCTAATCACTAGTGGACCACATTAATTCTTGTGATCTTGCTTTAACGTTTACATCGTCTTAGCTTGGGATACTCAGGTCATAACATATACTGAGATTTCGGTTGAAAAGTCGACGAAACTCAAAATCTTTAAAGAAGTGGTATTGTTCCATAACTCAAATACGATATGTAGCTAAAACACAATGGTATTTTCTTATTCACTTTGTAATGTTGGCTATCTCGAAAGTCGTTGGATCTAACTAAAATCTAAAGTAAAATTTTAGGTGAGGGCTACAGTACGTCCTGGCCCCACCTAAAAGAAACCGGCTTAGCCGGTTTTTACCGGTAATTACGATTCTGCCCGCTCAAAGACAAAAAAAAATGAATCCCAGGGCGCCGCCATCAGAAACTTGGATAGAAATGTAAAGAAATGGATAAAAATGTAAACTTAGAGATAAAACTCCAGATAGAAATAATTAGAACTGGACAGAAATGAATAGAATCGGATAAAACTTAAACTAATCAGATAGAAACGCAAACAACGCTCTACAACTAAGCTATTACAGCAGATTTGCAAGCACTGAAGGTTTAAAAGGAAGATACATGACTTGTAAAACTTAAAAGTGGACAGAAGCACACCTTGCGACGGTCGTTTCACTTAAAAAAATAACAATCATTGCGAAAAGTAAAGCAAATGCAAGAACGATGATGAATGTGTGTGATATCCTTTGTCTCTTTAGCATTTCTTGATTTTCAGACTTCATTCGTCTTATTGTTTCAATAATTGTGGACCATCGTTGCATTGTCTCCTCGCAAAAGCATGGAGGTTCTTCGTTCGCCCATACAAAGTAACTACATTGAGACTCCTGAGGCAGTGGGCACCGGAAGAAATCTCGACCGGAGTTCTTTGTGTTAGGACCAGCTCTTCTCATCACTCGTACCCTTCCACAGTTACAATACCTTGGTCCATACTCGGGGTTACGACAGTATTGGTTAGAGGAGGAGTTGAAAGAGGTATGTGACATGGTGGTAATGAGAATTTGGGGATATTTGAAGGAGGAGAAGATGGTGGAGAGCAGGAGTTAAATGGCACATGTGCTTGTGCAAGAGTGGTTGGGTGTATAAGTAGGAGAAGTGAATGGGTGGTTTGTTGTTGGACATAAATGTGGAGTAAAGGGTTCATAATGACAGGTTTGACTACACTGATACCAAAGATCAAGTATATGCTGATTAACAAAGTAAAGGAATCAGTGAATGAGGTCACGAGTGAGAAACTGATTTCACCAAAATGTAGATAGAAATCTAAAACATACAGACTGGATTTATAAACAGGTAGAATGCAATGTAGTTCACATGAACAAAAATACTAAAGTTCATAGTTTTGAAACCACAACCACACAACTATTACATCAAGAGAAATATTCACCACCCTCATTGTCAACATTGTCAAACAAACAGACATAAACCGTTAAATTGTTTTCAAAACAACACAAAATCACATATTTCTCCTAGTGAAGGACTACTCAAAAGTAACGATTCCTAAAGGCTGAATAGACCGTAGGTATGTCCATGTACTTTCTGGCAAATAAGTCCTCATTGTTTTCCTCAGCTTTGAATCTGTCCACAGCATCAAGAAGGTCCCGTCGGAGGTCGTTGAACTCGGAACGGCCAATTTCATTGGCGAGCCAGATTCTTATGTATTTTTCATTATTCTTTATCCTCCGAACAGGTTCTGTGATCAGTTCCCTCAGATTTGCCATGTAGAAGCACACGTATGCTCCACAATCATAGCTGGAAAAAGCAAAGTAAATAGTATTACAGAACAATTGGGTAAAAATGTAAACAAGCTAGACTGAAACATTAGTATGTAGACATTACTTGTTATGTTGTCTTGGAATGTCAAGTTTTGTCCAAACAATCTCCCACTTTCTGATGTCATGAACAATTCTATATTCTGGCAGGGATATGCTGAAATTTGAGTGCATTTGTCCAAGCTTCTCACGAATCGCATCTGGTAGGTAAATGTACCTCGACATGGGATCAAGGATGTACACTTTTTTTTCGATAAAGTGCAATACCATGAGAAAGTAATGCGTGTCGTGGATGTTGAGGGGAATAGAAACCTGTCCATAAGCCAAAGAACAAAGCAAGTCAAAAATGCCCTTGCTATTGACGCTTGTAGGACTAGGACGTAACGCTTACCATAGACATCGAGTTCATGTCCCCCATGTACAACGGATTTATCCCACCATTTGCATTCTTCTGACCTAATGACTGTGCATGAAAATGACCGCATTAAATTAGAAATGTAGTATCGATCAATCAACGACGGAATTAAGCGCAATGATTCCAATGTTTTAATTACTTACAACATACATGCATGGAAAGAACCAGATCTTCTTCTCCTCATCAGTCCTAAATTTCTCTTGGAGGTGGAGGATGTGGGACATGCAGTCGAGCATCTGCAGATTGTATAGATACACGTTAGGATAAAAGTTTATAACACTCAAACAGTTCTTTTAACGTTCTAATTTTACAACATAACATTCATTGTGAAAATTTGTGAAAATAGAACATAAAGTAAATATTATTTATTCATTTACCGTATCTCCTAAGTAGGTAGGAGCCTCCAGCTGCCATGAATAATCCTTGGCTATATTTGCCATTCCATTTATATCAACAAGGAGGTTACTGTAGATAAAGGGTACGTACCATTTAATCAACAAGGAGCCATTCCATTTATAAATAAACAATGAGATTGATCAATCACAAACATTTTAATGTAGGGAAAGGGTAATCACTATTGAAATGGAGTCCTTAGTTCCGGCTTCTCATTCATGCCCTCAACAGCCTGACGGCTCATGTCGAAATGCAACCAGCAGTCTTCCACTTCCGGCATGATTGGCAGCACAACATCAAACGTGCCATGCATTCTTACTCTCTCCGAGGTTCTCTTTGGGCCCTTTACTGTCTCTCTCCCCCCCCTCTCCCTCTCGCTCCTCTGTTCGATGGACTGATAGTATTCTTTTCGATGGGAGAAGCTGGCACCTTAGGTGTTCCATGAGCAGGCCTGATGGGTGGGAAAACCCTTGGTGATGCATGACCAGGCATGGTGGGAGTTGAAGATACTTGTATTGGAGACTTCGGTGGAAGCTTGTTGGATTCTGCCTGCAATCACAAACATATGGATAGAAATCAAAACATTACAATATGACACATCTAAGTGATAGACATATAACTTATCAAATTGTTGCAAACCATTGAAGTATTCTCTTCTGAAACTTCTACTGAATTGAATGGACTTGTAACTGTGGTATCTATTGTACTGTGCTGATGTGGCTCTTTTGGGTGAATTTCGGCGTTGCCCTCGGATTCATGTTATCTTCCCTCTCTTTAATTTCCCACATCATGTTGTTCCTCCTCTTCATATTCTTCTTCTGCCTCTTCAGGGTACTGCATTTGTTTACCCAACCTCTTCTCTAGTACCATCTGTACGGCCTGTTTGACAACTCTTCCTATTTGTTCATTAACCATTAACATGACCTCATCCCACTGCTCACTTTTGCTGAAATCAGGTTTGAAATCATCTTTGCTGAGTGGGAGTGGAAGCAACTCCAGCTGCATTGTTCAAAAACAGGGATTTCATATATGTATTGGCTGATAGAAATCTAAACCACATAGAATGGATTGATATAGTAACAGGTCTTACTGTATTCATGTACTTTTGTACAAATTTCCATCTGGAATTCAGGTTGTCAGTGTCCCATAGCATCAGTCTAGGCCTTGCCTCTGCATCTTCACATCCTTTAGGGTGTTTGTGGTGCTTTGGAACGAACTTCTCCAAATACACCATATGTACAACAAACAGATTTGTCATACATTTGGATAGATATTATGAACCGAAAGATAGACAAGTAAAATGGATAGTTACCATTGGTATCAACAAGCAACCAGCCCTTCGGATTGCCTCCTTCAATTTAACTGGAGTGTGCTGAGCTTTAAGGAACTGGAGCCAAGTACCTGCCCAGTTAACCTTTTCTAGCCTCTCCAGGTCCATGACATACTGAACTAGTGTGTTTCTAACTCCTAGTCTTGTGTTGGGTATCCCAAAACATGCCAAAATGAACACCACTTCCCTCCCCTTCCACTCATCACTTAGTATCTTATTCTCTTTTTTTCTCGAACCCGGGATAGTAATCAGTGACATTTTTGCATGCCTTAGTGAGGTCAATCTCACGGGCCAATTTATTCGAAATCACATCGGATTCCTATTGTTCAAGAATTTCCCCTGTGGTACTCACCCCAAGCAACCAGCCAACTGTCTCATCTGTGATTCTGTACTCCCGACCATGGGAAGAGATAGATTGTGTGGCAGGGTCATAGGCATCGTATATGAAAGCATTGAAAGGTTCAGGTGTCCAAAAAATGTCCAAATGCCTTAATCCCCCCAGTCCTATCTTCTCAATCCACTCCTTCTGGCCAGTAGTCATTCCTTTGTACAGATCGCGAGACATGTAACTCTGCCACCTCTCCTTTTTCCAACCCTTTTTCTGTCTTGATTTTGCAACAAATTCCCTTTCCTTCAACCTTTCCACAACTCTTGCCTTTTTTGAAACCCTCTTTGGCTTTGCTTGAAGGACACCTTGCTCCTCTAAAATTTCTCTTATCTTCCTCTCCTGAGTTGCTTCTTTGACGTATATGTCCCTCTGGTCATCAGTCATGGAAAAACAGTCTTCCCTTATATTGCCTGTTATGTCTTTGGTAATGGAATCAATACCCTCGACATTCTTGTAGTAGTCAATCCTCTCCATCCTACAATCCAGTTTAAAACAAGTTCAGAGACAGAAAGATATAACTGGCATGTAGATAGAAATCTAAAACATTTAAATCACACTGTCAAGGCTCAGTAATATCAACAATAAACAAAGCTATAAGTTTGAGAGAATGTTAGATACAGGTGTGTAAAATAATTTACTTTGGATTCAATGATAAAATCTCAACATCAAAGCAAGAAAGAAGTCTTAAAACAGCAGAATGGAGTGTATACATAACAGATAAAAACTTAATGCACAGAACTTAGAACAATCTAGGTTGTGGATAGAAGTTGAACTCACCGAAACCGGATGAATGCTCTAGTAGCTCCAGTAGATGTTTCTTGTTGTGGTGCTGTTTCTTTTTGTGCTGCTGTTTCTTGTGGTGGTGCTATTGCCTCATTATACTCAGCATCCTCATGTTCCCTTTGTTTTGAAGTAGATCTTGGTTCCACTCTGTAGTCATCACCACTTTGTGTCTCAGAGGATTCTTCATTCTCTCGCATCTTTATTTGTGCCTCTTCCACCCATTCTTGCTTTGCATACTCATCCATTTCATTCCATTCCCGAATCATTGAATTTCTTTGAATCTTGTTCGGCTGTCCATCATTCCTCAGTTTATAGTTGTGTTTCCTACTTTGGCTGCACAAACAACTTCCTAGTAAAACTCATAGAACACAGTTTAAAACAGACAATGAATTTTTTGAAGGACATATAACATGGATAGAAATGTAAAACTGATAGCATGGAGTGAGAACATTTTAGCTCTAAAAGTATGAACAATTGGACCGAACAAATAAAGCGGATAAAACTTAAAAAGTCATAGATAAGATTTCATAATGTACAGACAGAAACCTTGAACAGATATGAAAGAACTCACATGTACAGTTCCAGAGCAACCTCTTCAGTGTGGTCAATATCCTCATGTGGGCTTGGGTCTCTGTCCTTCCTCTTCTTCTCTGTTTTCTTGGTTTCTTTCTGTTGTACTCTTATCCTGGTTGGTTTTTTTTCTTTCTCTGTTGCCTCTTTGGTTTGACTTGTTCTTTTTTGAAGTCCAGCCTTCTCTTCAGTCTAGGGCTTTTCCGGCTACATTCTTCGGTTTCAGTTTGGGATTTTGGGGCTGGGGTTGCGTTTTCCTTATGAACTTCTTGTGGTTTCTCTACATTCCCACCTTCTCCATCCCCTACATTGCCACCTTCTCCAGACCCTAAATTCGGTGGTAAATGGTCGCCGGTGGGTTTCAATCCATCAAAAACACACAAAGCAAGTTCAGAAGTTGGAATACCTGTGGTTAGTGCACCGGTTGTGTCATGGGTTTCACCAATTTCATCTGCACCGGTTGTGTCCTGAGTTTCATCAATTTCATCGGCTGGTTTTTGAGTCTCTTCAGTTTCTTCCCCGCCTTGGATGATGTCTTCTTTATCTTTGTTGTTATCTTGTACTCCGATTGTCTCTTGGGTTTCTTCAGTTTCTTTGGCGCTTGAAGTATTTACATAAGGGTTTGCAATAAGATCTGGGTTTCCTTCTTTTCTCTCCGGTATAGAGGTCTCCGGAGTTGCATCGATTTCCTCTTCATTTTGGGCTTCGGTGGTCGCCGGAGTAACCTCTGTATTTTCAGAGACATGCCCACTTTCTTCCACATCAATTGTAATCGACTTGTTCACTTCATCAAAAACATCCATCATGATTTTTGAAGGAGAAACAGATTCATCAATGGGATCCATGAAATTGCAGAAGATGAAGTGTAGAAGATGAGATTTTGGATGAGAGAGAGATCTGTGGTGGCTTTAGAAGATCAAGAGAGAGTTTGAGAGTTTGATGTGAGAGATTCAAATCAAATTTGAATTGAATTGACAAGTTGAGATGATGACTGAATTGGGAACCCAACTGCCATCAATGGTGGTGATTTCACTAGCCGTTAATAGGGGGCAGTTACTTTTTGCATCCGAAGAGACATGTCACGGAGAAAGAAAATTATATCCCCAATCTAGTTGCTTTGTATTTTTATCCGAGATAGTTATCGGATTTGTATGTTCTACATTTTTATCCAGAATAGTTTAGGGTTTAGGGTTTAGGGTTTAAAATGTCTAATACGCTTAATGTTCTCTCTATTTGTTTTGTATTTCTATCCGGAGGGTCACAATGTCTGTCAGAACAGAAATCAATGTTTACTTTGTTTTTCTTCTTCATTATTTACTGGAGAACATTAATTTGGGCGTGCTAATGATAACTATCAGGCCTTGAGCCGCAACATTAAAGATTTATGTTGTTTCCAAAGCTAATGCAATTTCCAATGATAATAATCATCTAACTCTCTGCATTCTGCATTATCAGTTTGAACTGAACAAACAACTCTCAGTTTGAACTACAACTCTCTGAATTCTCCTCCAAAACAATGGAGGTAAATAGTGTTGTGTTTGGTTTACAAGTTCCTGCAGATAATAGCTCACACCTCCCAGAAAATTATGGCAACCATTCAGATGGTATTTCAAACAACGTGGAAACAGAGGTGAATGCATCTCCAGAGAGGAAGTTTGACCTCAATGAGCCTCCTCCCACTGATTATGATGCAGACTTCTCCAATGTCATACACGATAATGATATAGTGAACGGTAAGATATATTATTGGATGTTTTAGATTAAGAGTATGATGTAGTGCACTAGTTAATTATAAATGTGCTTGTTGTTTCAGAGGGATCACTCTCTGAAGAACAAATCATGGAGAAGAGGTTCAATAGCGAAGAAGAGGCGTACGATTGGTACCTTTTGTATGTTTTGTAAATGGATTCGGCATTCAGAGGGATAACCATAGGTGTTTTGACAAATACGGACAACAAATCAAGTCAAGAATCTTCGTATGTGCCCGACAAGGCCATCGATTAAAGAAGGGCTACTTAAGGCCTGACAGGAAGAGAGAGCATAAGAATGACACTAGATGTGACTGTCCCGCACGAATTCGTATTGCTCGATCTACCCCGGACGAACAATTTTGTTTTAAGAAAGTCACTTCTGAGCACTCGCATCCCCTAGCGGACCCCAAAGTAACACACGAGCTTAGGTGTCATAGGAAGGTCAGTCAACATGATTTGGAACGCGTTATTTCACTAAGGGAAGTGGGTATAAGGACTTGTGAAGCATTCCAATTAATGGTCTCACAAGCCGGTGGTTACACCAAAGTTGGTTACACTGTCAAAGACCTGTACAACAAGTTACAGTCATTGAGAAAGGCTTACTCTAACTCTGGACATGGGCAGCTGGCCTTGCAATACATTGACACCCTTGAGCATACCCATGGGGGTGTATTCAAAAGGTATTGTTTGAATTACTGTCCAGTTGTTTGTGGTTACATTCTAACTGCTTTAAATTTATTTCTGAAATATCAAATTACTATACTGTTTCATGTTTGTTTATAATTCTCATCTACCTGTTTATATATACTATCTAGTAACCCGAAACAAATATCTATGTTTTTTCAGTTTCCAGTTGGGTGAAAATCAACAGTTACAAAGCATTTTTTGGCGTGACGAGAGATGCAAACGTGATTATGTAAGGTTTGGAGATGTTTTGGTGCTTGACTCCACCTACAAAACCAACATGTACCGAAAGCCTCTTGTCATACTCTCTGGTGTTAACAACCACTTTCATACGCGCGTTTTAGCAGTTTTCCGTTCTACAAGACGAGACCACGAAATCGTACAAATGGATATTAAATTGCTTCCTAGAAGCAATGGATAACAAGGTACCCATATCGGTCATAACCGATGGAGACTTGGCAATGAAAGCCGCTATTGAAAAAGTTCTTCCACTAGCGAAGAATCGTTTGTGTGCATGGCATCTATGTCGCAATGCCGAAGGAACCCTAAAGTTGGGGTCAGAATTTATGAAGGAATTTCGAAAATGCTTGAGGAAGAGATCCGGTTTTAACCAATGGAACGATGATTGGCAATACATGGTAGAAAAGTGGGGTATTGCGAACAAGCGCTGGGTAACGGGTGCCTACATGACGCGCCAGTTATGGGCAGAGGCTTTTCTCAAGGAATTTTTCTTCGCCGGTCAGACAACTACACAAAGGTGTGAGAGTATCAACAAATTTTTCAAACAATATTTGAACTGCAAGAACAATCTTCTCGATCTTATTAAGGTAATCATGCGGGGCATCGAGAAGCTTCGTGAGAACGAGCGAGGCGAACATTGTACTTCTGACCAATCACTTCCTGTTCTAACAAGCCAATTTAAGGTACTTGAAGAGCATGCGGCCATGTTCTACACTAGGACTGTGTTTGCGAAGTTCAGGGAGCAAGCAAGGAAGGCAAGTCAATACAAAGCTGTTGGAATTGAATAAATACCTGAATATGACATGGATGCAATCTATGTCACAAGGGAGAAGGAAAGGGCATCTCTAGTAAGTTCACATGATACACTATCTCTTATGACTGCTTTAAACTGTTATCTGTAATTTTTAGGTATCTATCTAGCTTGTCAATTGAAATATCTGATATCCTTTGTTTACTGGACAGTTGTTTCCAGTACTTTCATACTTATCTATTTTTTTATAATTTCTATCTACTCTGTCAAATAAAATATCTGAAAGCTTTGATCTTTTTCCAGGCAGCACACCGTTTTCTGTCAACGTGATAATACCATGCTCTACTGTTCCTGCAAGAGGTTTGAGTCATCACATATGGCTTTTGGTCACATTATTTTTGTGCTCTTTCATAAAGGAGTTCAATTCATTCCGGAAAACTTGTTATCGAAACGATGGCAGAAGACGGATAGTGACTTCTACAAGAATGATCCAGCCGTGCAGGACCCAAAAATAAGACGGTGTGACGATCCAAAAACCCAGGCATTTCGTCGGGGTTGCATGAAGGGACGAATGGAGATGATTAATGACATGGGTCGAACATCACAAGAGACTTACGACTATTGGCAAGAACATGTTGACTTGATGATACGGGGTCTCAAGGACAATATTTTGAAGCAAGAAAATGATGAAGAGCATGTGGTTAATGTCTACTCACAAGAGTACACTCACGTAATGCCTCCATCCAAAGGGGATACAAAACCAAAAGGGATCTCCAAAAATGTTCGAAAGAAGTGAGGAAGATGCCAAGAATACGGACACAATCGAACTACATGCCCGAATCCTCCAGTTGGTGTTTCCGGTCAAGATGTCGTCCAATCTCAATCTCAAGCGTCGGAACAAACTATGATTTCCAACTTCGAATACAACCGGTCCGAGGAAATGGGTGACCAAAACTCTTCAAGACGTGTTGGGCATGACTGGGGTGATTTATTCTAGGGATTATATTAACTGTGCGAATGTTTTAGTTAAGTACCTTGACATGTTTATCCGTTATTTGACCCTTTTTGTCTGATGTTTTACTGTGTTATCCGGTTCTATGAGTTTTTATCCACTGATGTGAACTCTAGATAAATTCTGAATCAGTTTCCTTGCATTTTTATCCATTTCTGCGCGTTTTTTTATCCACTGGGGGAAGTGACCTGCTAGAACCGGTCACCACCCAATGAATTTCCGTGTTTTTTTTGTCCGGTAGTGGGGGGGGGCACCGCAATAAAAATTGCATTGCAGGCCCCCAGACGTACAGTAGACAGACCCAAAATTTTAATAAATATTGATAACTTTGGCCATTCGGTCGCAACCTACCCTTGAGCGTTGCGCCAACCACCAGCGGACCCACCACCGCTGTCCAAGGGCCACAACCACCACGTGAAACTTCTGACGGAAATCCCTTTGGGTCTTCTCTTCAGCATGTTGTTGTTAGGGTTGCCATTTCATTTGGGCTTCATTCTTCACTTGGGCCTATTTGTTCATTTGGGCCTCATTCTTTTGGGCACAAGGCATTTGGGTTAGTTTTGGACTTAGTGCTGATTTGGGACTACGGAATGAGATTCTCAAAATCGTTCGCCATCAATTTGATTTGAGCAAAAATATTTATGGATATATTGACGCTTTTTCACACCTTTACATACTTTGAGGATAAGGTTTTTTTCATCCGCGGGAGAATTGATACGGGTCAATCATAGTTACTTAGTTAGTATTAACTTATTTATTTATTTAATTAGTTGATTAGGGACTATTACCCTTTATTAGTTGAACCGTCTAGATATTTTTTTAGATCATTTACTGTCTAGATGAGGGTTAGGAAGTTAGCTCTACTTATAACTTGTCAGTCTTACTTTTCAGATTGGGTAAACGACACTGGCCACCCTTGACTTTAGGATTAAATCCACGCAGCTACCTTGTGTTTTAAAAAATATAATTTGCACCCATTTTACGGAATATTCCGTGAACACTTAGCACCCTTCTGTTATGTTCCGTTAGATAAGTGGTTGATTGAATTTTTCAGACAATATTTCTCCTGTGTAATTTTTTGGATTTTTTGCCCATTTTATCCTTAAGAACACAAAGTACCGGACCAAATTGATGAGACCCCCCCCCCCACCACCACAAGCTCCGTTAAGAATCAAAATTCATAATCTCAACAACATTATTGTTACTATTATTGAACGGATCCTCTGAGTGCTGCTTCTGAACACCACCCTCTACCTGAGAGGAAAATACACACTCCATGGTTTTCTCTCAGTACCAAAAAAAAGAATAAGAAGTACAGTGATTTGTATTAATAAACACACGCTATAGTTTGGCCACAAATTGCTTCTCCACAACAAGAACCCTCAATTCTCTGTAATCTTCCCCTATTTGAACACCAAGAACCCAATATATCATCAACAAGTTCATGTAAATTCCCACTGTTTTCACCCCTCAAATCCGATCTAATTCCACACCAATCCCATTTCTAGTACCATGACTATATATGTATAAACACCAAAAGGATCCAAATTTGAAATCAATAACAGAAGGTTCTTCTTTTCTTTTTTTTTTAGGGAAAAAGAAGTCTATTAACGGGTAGTCAGACCCAATAAATCACTGTTCAATACATCGATAGCCCAACAGGGCGTTTGATTATAATAGCTAATGTCGTCCCCCTCCATAGCTCTAGCTGCTAACTGATGAGCAAAGACATTCCCATCCCTACGAACATGCTGAAATACCACTACTTGGAACTTTGAAGTTAGACCCATGCATTCACCTAACACTTCGTCAAGGTCAGAAATGACATTTAATCCACCTTTGTTACCTTCATAGCAACGACGGAGTAGCATCACCAGACCCAAGCAGTCACTTTCCAGGATTATGCGATGATAGTCTAGTTCATGGGCCATACGAAGACCTTCATGGGCAGCACGCGCTTCAGCCAATAACGATGAACTTTGTCGGCAGTGCCGGAGCAAGGAAATCAAGTCAGCCGGGGCAAGATTCATGAATTCAAAGTCAAAAGTCAAAGTCAATATTCAAAAGATTAAGTCAAAAGTCAAAAGTCCTTATATTTCATAACTTTTCATTACAAAAGTCATTGCAGTCTAGTCGTCTAGATACAAAAGATTACTACGTGTTAATATATTTAGCTTTACAAAATATTTCCTAATTGTTCACGACGAGGCCTCATCACTTGAAAGTTTTGCATAATAGTCTCATAGTCAACCGTCTTCAAAATATCTCTTTCGACATAAACAATCAAAGAATCATTCATCCATTTGTCACTCATCCGGTTCTGCAAGCGAATTTTCATGATATTCAGAGCCGAGAATGTCCTCTCAACGGAAGCGGTAGCAACCGGCAAAGTCAATGCCGAAGTGATAAGTTTGTAGATTGACGGATAAATTTTATCTCGTTCGGTATCTACCATCTTTTTGGCAAGATCACCAATGCCACTCAAAGACGAAAAATCACTTGAAGAGCGCATTTCATTGATGTAAGTATCAAGTTGAGCTCCAAGCCACTCATAGTCCCCTTGAGAAAAGTCCAACGGAAAAAATTCGGCGAATCGAATTAATTTTTCTTTATCATACCTCGCAAATGAATTGGAAGGACATAAGCACCCCATGCAAAGAAGCAACTCCGTGGTTGAAGTGGAGAAACGGTTGTCTAGCTCTCGAGCTTGCATGTCTATAACCGTGAGAAACAAATCAACCCGATAGTGACGGTCATTTGGTATTTCCACAATGTTCCTCCTTACTCTTCCTGGAGCAACATACACATCATACATATTGGGAACATCAATGTCATTTTTCTTACAAAAAGAAGTAACTTCGATAAGAAAAGAATCCCACTCACTATTCCTCAAAGTTTGAAATTCTAATTTAGTCAATTTGACAAAATTCATTGCATTCACTATGCCTTGGTCCTTCCTTTGCAATGCTTGTGAGAGCACATTTGTCATCCCAAATATCTTTCTCATAAAAAAGAGTAAGAAAATAAAATAAAATGATTGCAACGTGTGAATCAACCTCTTTGCTTCTATCTCATCCCCTTCCCAACCAATAATCTTGAGAACATCAATTCCCGCTGCAAACATATGCACCAAACTAGCCAATGTGTTGTAATGAGAGCTCCAACAAGTGTCACCCGCACGCTTGCGATTAGTCTCTTGATTCAAGCCTCAACCACTACTCAAATCTCCACATTTAAGTCCTTCTTGAACTTTTTCAATTTGCTTCAATTTCAAAATATCCACAGGCTTACAAGATCCACCCACAACATTCAAAACTTCGGAAATTACACCAAAGAATTCTTTGACATATTGATGCTTCTTTGCTAAACCCACAAGTGCTAATTGCAATTTATGCGCAAAACAATGTACGTAGAAGGCATATGGATTCTCTTCCAATACATTTGCCTTAAGCTCATTGAACTCACCTCGCATATTGCTTGCTCCATTATATCCTTGAAATACATAAGCCATGTCTTTGCAATAAATTGGAAATTGCATCTTTCAATGTTGATGCATTAGTATTCTCCACATGTTCAATCCCAAGAAGTCGCTCAATTACCTTGCCTCTCTTATCAACATAGCGGATGACAATAGCCATTTGTTCTTTACAAGACACATCACGAGCCTCATCGACTAATATTGAGAAGAATGCATCACCAATATCCTTGACGACGAACTTAGTGATTTCACATGCAATTGATTGAACAATATCCTTTTAAATAGATGGAGAAGTCATCTTGTGATTGTTAGGGGCATTCTTCAACACTACCCTCGCTATTTTTCATTATCTTCCGCATTAAATTCAAGGAGCTTAAGAAAATTCCCTTGATTGAGTGATTCCTCCGATTCATATGACCACAAAATGCAAGTCCTTGATGAAGTAGGAACTTTACGCACTTTACGGATGCCCTCAATCGAATCAGGTATTCATGTTTATCATCTTCCGTCTTTTTATGAGAAAATGTAGAATCGTGTTGACCTTGATTCTTCAAATCTCGGCACTTGCCCACGGCTATATCATGTGCGCTATTAGGTCCCCCACCTTCATGCTCTCCCAATGCTTCCGACTTCTTCCAATTAGAGAACCCCTTGGAAACAAAAGTGTCGCCACCGGATGGTTGTCCAATGTCTTGTTTAAAGAGATAACAACACAAGCAATATGCGGCTTCATCTTTAACACTATACTCCAACCAAAATGGATAATTTTGAACCAAGCTTCATTTAATCGTCGCATAACCTTCCTCTTACCATATTGTGTTTGCTTGAACTTATAAACTACCCCCGGTCGAGTAGGACCATTCAATAAATAAGCAAGGCGAACCTCATCCACAATTATCGGATGATAACTCGTAATAGGAGGTCTAAGAGCGGGATCCCAAACAAGGCTACCGACATCAATAATTGGAGAATACGTGCTTGGGGTGGTTGGAGGCTCTTGAATCAACGAAGGAATACTTTCCGCATTAGGTTGAGGTGTCGATTCTACTCTCGGCTTCTTTATCAAAAATTTATCCATACCTGTATAATGTAAACAATACTCATAGATTAAAATTTGTTCATAAACCCTAGTTTTGTTCATGTTCATCAATTAGACAATTACCAATCATTCATTCAACAATTTCTAAGAGGAAGATAATCAATTGGTAAGAAGTAAGAAGAGGGTAAAGATTGAAGAAGTAAAGAACCAACCTGAACTCTAATTTCAATTTACAATCAGGCTGCCGGCGATTGCGTGTGGGCACTATTCGATGAGATACCCGACGAGAAGGTGGAGGTGGAGCAGATGAGGCTGCCGGCGATTGCGTGTGGGTATCTGCTCCTTCGTCCGGCGATGAGGTGGCCGGCGATTGCGAAGAAGCGGCGGCCGGCGACGCAGGTGCTCGCAGAGGGCTGGGGCTCTGCTCCTTCGTCGTCGTTCGTCCAGAGGGTAGGGGCTCGCCTCTTCCCTTTCTCTAATTATTTTTTTTTCTTTTTTAACCTTAATTCTTATTTTTTTCTTTGTCGACACTTTTCCCCAATCTTGAATTCACACGAATAGAAGTTTTTAAAAAAAAACCGGAAACAAAAGATATCATCTGAGATGGGACTCGAACACGAGTTCTATGATTTAGTAACCATCACAACTAACTGCTAGGGCAATTGGGAAGATTTGAAATCCAGGGGGGCAAAATTATATCTATCTTCAGAATTAGTCATAAAAACTAAAAAAAATAAAAATTATGGATACTAGTAGAAATTTTTAAATTTCAGGGAGGGGGGGGGGAATTGCCATGTTGCATCAGACGAGAAACCCGAGGACGACGCAAGGGGATCGAAGCTCTTGCGTGCTGCTGAAGGTTCTAGGTAACCCACCGAAGTCTCTCAATTACCTTGCCTCTCTTATCAACATAGCGGATGACAATAGCCATTTGTTCTTTACAAGACACATCACGAGCCTCATCGACTAATATTGAGAAGAATGCATCACCAGTATCCTTGACGACGAACTTAGTGATTTCACATGCAATTGATTGAACAATATCCTTTTAAATAGATGGAGAAGTCATCTTGTGATTGTTAGGGGCATTCTTCAACACTACCCTCGCTATTTTTCATTATATTCCGCATTAAATTCAAGGAGCTTAAGAAAATTCCCTTGATTGAGTGATTCCTCCGATTCATATGACCACAAAATGCAAGTCCTTGATGAAGTAGGAACTTTACGCACTTTACGGATGCCCTCAATCGAATCAGGTATTCATGTTTATCATCTTCCGTCTTTTTATGAGAAAATGTAGAATAGTGTTGACCTTGATTCTTCAAATCTCGGCACTTGCCCACGGCTATATCATGTGCGCTATTAGGTCCCCCACCTTCATGCTCTCCCAATGCTTCCGACTTCTTCCAATTAGGGAACCCCTTGGAAACAAAAGTGTCGCCACCGGATGGTTGTCCAATGTCTTGTTTAAAGAGATAACAACACAAGCAATATGCGGCTTCTTCTTTAACACTATACTCCAACCAAAATGGATAATTTTTGAACCAAGCTTCATTTAATCGTCACATAACCTTCCTCTTACCATATTGTGTTTGCTTGAACTTATAAACTACCCCCGGTCGAGTAGGACCATTCAATAAATAAGCAAGGCGAACCTCATCCACAATTATCGGATGATAACTCGTAATAGGAGGTCTAAGAGTGGGATCTCAAACAAGGCTACCGACATCAATAATTGGAGAATACGTGCTTGGGGTGGTTGGAGGCTCTTGAATCAACAAAGGAATACTTTCCGCATTAGGTTGAGGTGTCGATTCTACTCTCGGCTTCTTTATCAAAAATTTATCCATACCTGTATAATGTAAACAATACTCATAGATTAAAATTTGTTCATAAACCCTAGTTTTGTTCATGTTCATCAATTAGACAATTACCAATCATTCATTCAACAATTTCTAAGAGGAAGATAATCAATTGGTAAGAAGTAAGAAGAGGGTAAAGATTGAAGAAGTAAAGAACCAACCTGAACTCTAATTTCAATTTACAATCAGGCTGCCGGCGATTGCGTGTGGGCACTATTCGATGAGATATCCGACGAGAAGGTGGAGGTGGAGCAGATGAGGCTGCCGGCGATTGCGTGTGGGTATCTGCTCCTTCGTCCGGCGATGAGGTGGCCGGCGATTGCGAAGAAGCGGCGGCCGGCGACGCAGGTGCTCGCAGAGGGCTGGTGCTCTGCTCCTTCGTCGTCGTTCGTCCAGAGGGTAGGGGCTCGCCTCTTCCCTTTCTCTAATTATTTTTTTTCTTTTTTAACCTTAATTCTTATTTTTTTCTTTGTCGACACTTTTCCCCAATCTCGAAGTCACACGAATAAAAGTTTTAAAAAAAACGGAAACAAAAGATATCATCTGAGATGTGACTCGAACACGAGTTCTATGATTTAGTAACCATCACAACTAACTGCTAGGGAAATTGGGAAGATTTGAAATCCAGGGGGGCAAAATTATATCTATCTTCATAATTAGTCATAAAAACTAAAAAAAATAAAAGTTATGGATACTAGTAGAAATTTTTAAATTTCAGGGAGGGGGGGAATTGCCCCCCCTTGCCCCTTAGTAGGTCCGCCCCTATTTGACGGGGAAATCTGCGCTGCCTCAATGCCAAGAACAACCCATTGTGATCACGGATCCCAATATCCAGCCCCGAAGCTTCTCCGAATTCCTTCCAAGCGACGTCAATATTAATCTTCACGGTTTCCGGCAGTGGAGCACTCCACACAGTCGCACTCACTCAGTCGGAACAGAGAGTTCTTCAAGCATACCCGTCAGTTTTGCCTCCTTACACCACAAGAAATAGTTTAAACCATCATTTGCTATCTTCTCCGGTGACTTGCCATTTCGGTTGAAAATCTGCTCATTGCGGTTCCGCCAAATTACCCAAATAGTAAGAGCAATTTTTTCTCGCATTACCACACTGCCCCTTGTAAATATTGTACGAATCTAATCTCTAATATTACATTGTTGAGAGTTCAGAAAATCCTCTCCCATAATACACGACCAGACCTGCTTGGTGTTAGAGCAGCTGGAAAAAAGGTGGTTCTCCGTTTCAATCTCTACCGAGCATAATACGCAGACTATAGGTACGTCTACTCCACGAATTCGAAGCTTACTTGCAACCGGAAGTGAGGAATGCCACAGCCGCAAACAAGGGACCATTAACTTCTTCGGGATCTTAGTGCGCCACAAGTTACCGAGCCATGTTGCATCAGACGAGAAACCCGAGGACGACGCAAGGGGATCGAAGATCTTGCGTGCTGCTGAAGGTTCTAGGTAACCCACCGAAGTGTCTCCACGAGACGGAGTGAGTCCATATCTCAACCCCTCCCAGCAACCAACCAAGCAGCCAGCAAATTGAATCGGCCGGAGCACTACAACGCCGACCAAACTAGATTTCTTATATGCTTCGAGAAGATGCCAGTGTGTAAGTCTGTTCACTACTCAGCTAACCTCTAGGGTGAAGGTGTGTTCGCTGCAGGCTGGCTCCGAGCACGGAGAGAGGCGGCGAAGGCGGCCATCGCGGACTGGAGCTGCAGGTTGGATTGCCTGGTGGCAGCGGCGTAGCAATCTGGATTGGCGATGGCGCGACGAACGCTGGTTGGGATGGTGGCTTTCCTTCCGACGACCACGGTACAATTGAATCAAATTGTAGGATCTTATCATAAAAAAAGAGAAAAAAGTCTTACATTCTTTCATTTTAATTTTCAGCAGAGAAAAAATGTTCATATCCTCAGGTGTTGCTGAGTTGTAGGATCTTATCACCGTTCATGAATTATAAATCATAGATGCACCATTGAATCAACTTAAAATGGTACAATTATTTATATTTTCATCAACTTAGTTCACGAACTGGAGATGAAAATTAACGTGGTCACATTTATCGCAAATTAAACCACCACCTATAGGTCCCAAGACTGATAGAACTATGGTAAGTGATTTCTATGAATGATGAAAAAGAAATTCAACCACGCTCTTACGTGAAATCACCTCGAATATTAAAAAAATATGATAAACAAAACAAAAAAATTTAGTGTTCATCTACAATTTCACTTTTTTATGTAAATATTGTAATTTCATGACTCTCTTAGAAACATATTATTTTTCATGTTTTAAACTCTTATTGACACATTCTTTATTTATTGTTTTTCTAAAATGGGATGAGGTGATTTGCATTTCTAAAATAATGAGGGATTTGCTTTTAAGTTGAGATAGTTTGTTATGAAAATTTGGTTAATATTTTATAAATATTAAATAAATAAAATGTTGATTCATTATATTTTTACGAGTTACATATGAGAGGATCACCTGAAGTATATTTAAATTATAAATTTTTAATTACTATTAAATAAATATAGACATGCTGGTCAAATATTCTTATTCTATTTTAGATGAATATAAACATCATTTGTATCTCATAAAGAAAAAATGAAAGTGAAATAAAAATTCATAATTAAATTATTTTGTACGATCTTTTTCTCCCTATAGTTTGTTTGATTTTTTATGAACATAGTCTTGACAATCATTTGTACGTGATCTCTCAGGTAAAATCCACTATCCACATCACTACCATCATTGAGATTTCGCAAGAGAGAAATTGTTAGTATTTTTTTGCGAATATCTGCATTTTGAGTAACATAAATCAAACATTTCATACAATATTTGAAGTCATGCCTTTTATGAAAAGGTCGTTGGTTTGATTTCTCTTCCTTTTCTTTAGTACCACGTTGACAGTGTACAATTTTTTATATATATTATTATTTTATGTGAAAAATATGGATCACGGTGTGCTTAGTTTCACTTAAATGTTTTCCTTAGTGATTTTAGAGGAACTTCATGTTGTTCAGAGATAAGACGCGAAAAGTATTTTACAAGACATGTTATGCCATTCACTTAAAAAAATGAAATTAATTGCATTTAAATCATCATAAAGTAACAAATTTTCTTACCTAAAAAAATAAAAAAATAATACCTCAAAAATATAAGAAGATTAAATAAATTTTTTTGATAGTTTTTAAATAGATTTTTCATTAAATTGAAAGTGATTTTGTAAGAAATAAGTTTTATAATGGTTTAAATTTAATTTAACTTTCTTATATGTATGCTGGATCATGTTATGATTTTCTTTACTTCTCCTCCTAAGATTCAATTAGAGCTCAGTTTCAGCAACACGATTGGTACAATAAATTAGCATGCTCTTTTTAAAGCTTACTTTCCAAGAATTCTGGTCAAATTTGTTGCATTTTTTATAAGATTTTACCTAATATAGTTAGATACATTTATTCTATTATTATTTTTTTAGAAATGAACAAATTGAACTTGTGACAGACCCGCGCATCGCGCGAGGTATTGCTTAGTATAAATAAAATATAGTTATTAAGATGTTGAATCAAGTTTAAGAGTTATTAAGGGTGAGTTTGGGAATGTTTCTGCTGCCAGCACAACTGCTTTCTGACAGCAGAAGCAGTTTTAATGCGTTTGGTAAAAATAAAATTTCTGCTTTTCCGGACAGTTTCTGCTGCCCCACAGCAGTTTTCAGGAAGCAGGGAGGGAGATGCTTTTCCAGAAAGTGCTTTTGATTAATTTATCTACAACCGATTTTGACCTTACAGTTTTTTAAAATATCAATAGTTATCTTTACGGAAATGACATGTGTCATATATTTTTGTCATTTTACCCTCTCACAGCAACTTCACGGTTAATTTTACCAAACACAAAATTACTAGATCAATATTTCACAACAGCTTTTACGTGATATTTAACAAACGACATTTTATCAAGAATTCACAGCAGCTTTTCCATAGAATTTTCACACAGCAGCGTTCTCGCACCGCCACAGCATTCCCAAACTAGCCCTAAGATTTGTGAGAAGTATGGATTTGATTTGGGGTGAGGCATCCATGCAGGAATATTCGGACACAAAGGAAGCCATAACAGACATGAAAAAAACACATGCCCTGTTTTTGTTCGCGCAGGATGGCCTTCAGTTTCATCATCTCACCTCAAGTGATATTCGGACGTGAAGGAAGCCATAAAAAACATATCGACAATCAAATACTACATCCGTTTCTTCTCATTCAGCCTACTTCACATTTTGTCACTATTCACTGAGTCACTTTACCTAGTGATTTGATCAGCAAAATAATGCAAGAATCTTGTAATCTTTGCATGGTCTCGTAGAGTTAATTTCCTCTACAATATCATAAAAAAAATTGTCAAAATATTATATCGTTTTTTTATCTAAATTACCGGGTCATCGGGTTAAAAAATAAAAGTAGGACAATCCAGAAGAAACATACCAAGTAATCATGAGAATTATCTTTTTTTTTTTTTTTTTTTTTTCAGGTTAGAGATATTACTCATGTAACTTCCGGGAGCAGTTTCTCAACAAGAGTGGAGTAGAACTCAAAAAAATTGGATACTGGTAGGCATCTTCATTATTTACTTCACAAACATAATTAATGATTTCAACCACAGCCATTCTATCTGGTTTCAAAGTAAAACTTTGTCTATGACTTTTTTACTTTGTGAATTCCATTTTTTTCTCATGTGTTACTTTTTTTTTTTTTTTTTTTTTTTTTTTTTTTTTTTTTGAGGAATTCTCATGTGGTACTTTACTTTACTTTTGGCCAATTTTGTTGTTTTTGGAAAGAAACAAAATTATCAAAGAACAAGTTTTTCTTAAGGGATATCTTATACAACTGTCACTTGTCAAAAGGTTATCTTTTACCAGCTTTCTAAATACTCCAGTTTTAATTATCACCAATGGCACAGTTCACAGCAGGTGAACCCAAGTGGTGGAGTATGAGAACATCATATCAGGCGAGTCCATCGGTGCAATGATGCGCAAACTAACGTGCTGTCCGCAAGTATACGAATCTTGTAATATCGGGTGTAATTAAACTCGGGTGATCGTTCCCACGAGGACTATTTCGGGTTTACTCACGTTGTCAGTTTTGGTTAACCGAGTGTAGTAACAAGGAGGAGTAGGTTGTGATTGTATTTACTAAACTAAAAACAGAAATTAAAAACGTAAACGTAAATATTTTTTGTGACGTTTTCTGAAACAAGTTGAATCGGTTGTTACGATAATAGATGAGAACTAGGCTCCAGGATCCCCTAGGGTTTCTACAGATTTCAGTTTTACGTTCGATTATGAAAAGACTCAGCAGTTTCGATATCTGTGCAACGTACCAGTTGTGCAGTGACTTTTCAGATTCCACACGTAATCCCGATCCTGCAGACTTTCGGATTCTTGTTAAGCTGCCTAAATCTGCAGTCTCGGTCTAAGCCTGTTAGGGTTTCTAACCTGTCCGAATGGCCCGGGTCAAATTCTCTAACAGTTGGTCTCACGTTTTTCAATGCTAGCCCTATCTCCCTTTCTCTGGTCGGTCTATCAGGGTAAGGTACTAAATCTTGGCTTTTCTTCCTAACCCTAACTTGACGTTTTCACCTACAAGCTCGGGTCTATAGAAATCCTGGGTGATCAATCCTATCATGCATATACGATAATAATCAAAACCAGAATAACAGATACAACTTGCTGAATTAAGATAACAATCATGAATCCATAAACGAAGTAGTCATAAAATCTGGATACGAAACCCTAGGTTCACCGAGAACCTAGGTAAGAAGTTTAGCTACTACTAGACATAACACAAAACGCAGTTTCTGAATATAAAGAGAGAGAACGAAATCAAACTAAGTCTTCGAATCTCGAATCGCGCTTCCGTGCTCTCCGTGAATGCTCTGACTTGCCCTTCGGTTGTGCTGAGAATTGTGTTGTTTTTTTCAAAACGAGCCTGGACGAGTCTTTAAATAGTGCTGTTTTCCCCAAAACGCGTGCGCCCGAAATTACGGACTCTGCCATCGGTCCACCGTCTTTGACCAAAAAGTCAAACTGGCTGCGTATATACGCAGGGTTGCGTATATACGCAACCAGGGCCAAAATTCCTCCTCCCCATCTCCCTCCTGCGTATATACGCAGGCAGGGGGTGGAGATGGGGGCCCTGCTTGGTCCTTTAATGGGCCTGGTTGGGTCCCCTGGGTCCCACTCTTCAGCATGACGCTCCCGGTTTGCCTCCCTTGGTGTTCTCCTGCTTTGCCGTGTTCCCGTCTTGACCCGGTCTTGTGCACGTTTCCCGAGACGGTCCCTGCTTGGTCTCGACACGCTTCCCGATGCATCTTCCGAACCTGTTCCTGAAAAGGCAACACGAACAAAAACCCGTGATCATATCCAAATATAGTAATAAATAAGCAGAAATCCAGGAAGTACAAATAAACGTCTCGTTCTAGATTCCCGAGGCATTCTAAGGCATTTTCCGGCAAAAACCGCAATTTCCAACACAAACACTCGTGAAACCAGGCTAAAAGATAACCCCTAATTGGGCGTTATCAAATACCCCCGCACTAAACATTGCTCGTCCCGAGCAATCCTGCCAACTCTAGCCTGCATTTTTGTCCTCGTGAGACTGGCTCTGTGCATACACTATGCATACTCTTTCGACCCGAACCTTTCAACCGGACGACTCGATAGAAAAACTGACTCAGATAGAATATACACAGACTCAAACGACTCAAAACAGACTAATGACAAAATATTTTTGGTGAGATTGGGCAACCTCAAAAACATAACCAGTGTGTCCTCGTGATCTCATCCTTTTCAGAATGTACTTCCCTTCAAGCGATCGGTAAGTCTGAACAGATTGCGCTGGACCAAAGTACTATTACTTTAGTTATCAAACTGAGCAAATCCCTAGCTAACTTACCATCCGAGCTGTTTCCGAAAGGATCTATGTCTAATCAGGTAGGATATATATGTGTCAAGGTACGGCATAGTCCTACTTGTTATGACATTATCACAATTTACCAAACTCACACCCCTCACCGAGATCCCGAAAAACTGCCCGAAACACCTAAGTTCCTGCCTTCCCAATTCTTCTGTCCCCCGGTGTGTCTTCGCCGTGCTCGCCGCCACAAATGTGAAGTGGTGTAAACGTCTCGAAAATTGTGCCACTCACTCAGCTTCTTATTTAAACAACCAAAAACGTAAAATAAACTAAAAACTAGATCATGATTTTTTTTTCTTTTCTTTTTCTTTTTTTTTCTTTTTTTTATTTCTTTTTTTTCATTTTTTTTCTTTCATTTTAATAAAACGACTATATACAAACATACACAAATACTGAAACTACTAAACTGACTAAAGCTGAGTGAGTGAAAATAAATCTCTGTCGTGGAGTACGTAAAATGTCCTCATGTGAAATACCCCCACACTAATCCTGAAGTGCTGATCCTGTAGTCGAAATAATACTGTGCAGTCCCACCGAACCTCCTCATCACCAAAGATGTAGAAAAACGGCACAACCACCAATAAACTCTACAACCCCCCCCCCGAAAACCCGTTTTGTGCACACTATGTAATGAAGTGATCCACCTCCGCAAATTAATGCACTGTCGCCACTAACTCACCCTGTCCTTCCCTCGAAAAACGTGTCGATATCAAAACTGTCCAAAACTAATAAATCATGAAGCTCTCCCATCTAAAAAACCACCCTACTCACTCCCTCCGTCATAACACGTAGAATTGCCAACTATCGACTGATGAGGTCTCAAAGAAGGCTGCCTAGGCTAAAGTGGCTACGAAGAAAGAGGGTAAATGGCTTCAAACGGGTTGACTAATTGGACCTAGGGGTAAGAAACAGGACGTGAGGTCCCTTGATAGCCAGTCACTCCACCGAAAAACTCGATGACCGTGACGGCGCCCGTGGGCGGGTTGTCGACTACCTATGTGACGGTGGTGTAGCAACTAGTCGGATTTTTAGATCAGGTGATAATTACTTGCGGATTCCAAAGGTCACTGGCTCTCACCTATCTACTATACCTCGGTGCAAGTTTTCTTTTCTTTCAAAAGATTCAAACTCAATTTCTTCACTGTTTCCGTTATCTCGATTGCCCTTTCTCAAAATTTTCTGATTTTAAACTTTTTTTTTTTTGAAAAATAATGTATACTTGCTGTTTGCGTATATACGCAGGGCTGCGTATATACCCAACCAGCAGCATAAAAAAAATTTAATTTTTTCATTTTTTTTAAATATATACAATGCACGGCCAGAATGTTTGTGGTGGGTTGACTCAAATAAAGAAAATATGCTGACTCAAAAATATAAAATAAAAACTGCAAATAATATGAAAAAACGTGCAGACCGGGTTAATGCAGACACGACTACCACCTCCACACTAAGAGGTGGCATGCCCTCATGGCACTCACTCGTCCGGAAAAAATGTCGGGTCGGACCCGGTCTCGGACGTACCGGATATGCTACCCGGCGAGCTGCTACCTGAATCAGTCCGATAGACGACCGGCTGACGCGCCCGTGCACGGGGCCGGTAATCAGATCGTCCTGCCACTCGAAGGCTTCTGGGTTCGGGACCCAGTCTGACGGCCTGTGAGCTGCCGGGATTGTGTCCCAGGCTGCCGTCTCTCCTGTCTCGCAGGTGGCGGTGATGGCTAAGTCGGGGGAGGTGGCTGGGTCGGGGGAGGTGGAGCCGAGGTAAACTCGCTAGAGCCCCCGTCATCCGACCAACTCGTGGTGAAGCTGCTGGAGTAGGTAGGTGGAAAATACAGCGGGAGTGGCGGTTCTCGGCCTGCGTGCCGAGCTGCCTCCCGCTGCTCCTCGCGAATGCTAGCTAGGGCAGCGTGGGTGTCCTTCGTGACCTTCCGCTGAGTCCGACGGGTATGTGTGAGAGCTCTCCAAAGCTTGCCCACGCTCTCGAGCACTTTCTCCCCTACGGACTTGTGTCCGCCATGACACCCCTCAAATCTCTCGTCAACTCGGGGCAACCTACATGGCGGGGCTGGTCTAGCCCGCAGTGTCGGGTTAGCTCGTGGGGCCGGCTCTCCTCGCTCTCGAGATGGCTGGGTACGTGCATTCCTCTCAGTCCCCTGCCGAATCGACTCGGGACGCTCACTCTCTCGACTAGTACGGCATCGCCGAAGTCCGGCCGATGCCTGGCGACTGGCTGGTCGCTCCTGAGTCGAACGCCTCCTAGGGGCAGGGGCAGGAGCAGGATCCTCCTCCATAATATCGTCATCCTCATCGAGGTCAACGACCGGCTCCGGTGGGCCCGGGTTACGGGCCATGATCTTCCTATAAGGACGTGGTCGAGGAGGCAGTAAATCACCCTCAAGATCGTGCATAGGAACCTCAAACTCCCGCGCCAGTTTGGCGATGAGGTTGGCGTACCCCAACCCCTTGTGGCTCGCGGAGTTGTTCCGCTCCTGCATGTAAACCCATATGCGACGAGGAATGTCGACCTCTCGTCGGAGAACAAGGCAGTAGACTAAGAGTACGTACTCATAGTCAAGGTGGGTAAAATGCTTGATACCCACTACCCTGTTCACTACCCACTCGGCCCACCATCGTGGCGGCCCGATAATAAATCGAGAATGAAATTTCTTGCCTATCTCACCAGCACCCTCTCTCTCGAAATGGGCCCCCGGGTACCCACTAGTCACTACCCGCAAAAGCTCAGAATCGCTCGGCGGGTAATCCGCACACTCAGCATATGCGCACGAGAAGTGTCTCAACGGGATCCCATACGCTTGGCGGATACTGTCCACCGTGATCAATAAAAACTGCCGCTGGAAGTACACCAATCCGACGTCCCCGTTGGCCTCATCCCCCCCCCCCCTTATGCATGAGGTTTGCATAAAACTCACGCACCAAGGAGGAGCTAGACACCTCCAGAAACCCGGCCAAGGATTGGCCGAAAATTTCCGGACGACTCGCAAAATCTGCCATCTCTGGCGGCATGTGCATGTGGTCGACCTCAAAATGGTAGTCTAGGGGAAGTCTATGACCCATTTTCGTCGCGGTCAAAAAGTAAAAGTGAGCATGATGGTTCACGAACCGAAAACTGTCAAACTTCCTAGAGGTGATTTGCCCCGCGGCATAGTCAGTAGGGATCTCGTCCCGGTCTTGGTCAAGGACTGGTACTTCGAACTCCATAACAGTCAAAACCTCGAAAAACATGCCAACTCGGGAATTTAAAGCAAAAACGTGAAACGTGCACGTAACAAGTGTGTCTCAATAGATAGTCCACCTAAGAGCTACAAGAGGTCCACACGGCAAGTGCCGCTCCAAAATCAAAAATACCGAAAATAACGGGCCCGGCTACGGGCCGTGCCAAAACGGAAAATAAAGAGAGAGATGAGATTTTCGAACTTCCCTAAACAGGGGTGAAGACCGGAGATTCTGCCCGGAAAGTCGCCGGAAAAATCGCCAGAAAACATAACTGCCCGGAATTGAAATCCGAACCCACCAAATCGAAGCCCTCGACCTCCTCTTTCACGTTCCCTTGTACGGTTTTTGCTAGTTCTTGCTCTAACACCTTCGAATCGGCACTTTTCCTCAAGAACTCGCCACTTTTAGATGGAAATTTCCCGCTCGATTTTCGCTTGTTTCTGCATTTTGATGGAAGAAACTTGCTCCTTGCGACGAGGGGATTCCAGAAATGTGCCCGGATTTTGATTCGGAGGTCCGAGGCAAATTTTGTGTTCTTCAAGTGGGAGAAAATGGAGGAAGAGAGAGAGAGAGGGAGGGCAACAATGGAGGTGTCGCGGCCTCCCCCCCCCTTATAAACCCTTATTTTTGCGAAATTACCAAAATACCCCTCGGGTTTTGAAAAATTTACATTTTTTTTCTTTCTGTTTGCGTATATACGCAATACTGCGTATATACTCAATCAGAAATCAAAAAGAAAACGAAAAAAATTAAAAAATTTAGCCCCTGGTTGCGTATATACGCAGGGCTGCGTAAATACGCAACCAGCAGCCTTTTTTTTTCAAATTGTCTCTCTTCCTCTGTTTTCCAGGTTCTGGCTGTTTTGAGTTTTGCTGTATCTGCACATTCTCAAATTCAAAGTCAAAAACCCGCTCATCTCGCCTCTCTCGGAAATTCAGAACTGAACATAATAACGTAATAAAATAATAAATTAATTAACGATTAATTTGGGTTGCCTCCCAAACAGCGCCTTGTGATTTACGGTCGACGGCCCGACCTTGTTACCTCTTACGGGTCATCAAAATAGACCGGGTCTATTTTGACGAATTCGGCGATCTCGAGATACGGCTTGATCCGATTCCCGTTCACCCTGAAACTGGACTTATCTTTTGGATTTTCCAGCTCGAATGTTCCCCATGCAAAAATCTGCTTGATGATGAACGGCCCGACCAACGAGACCTCAGCTTTCCCGGAAAAAAACGCATCCGGGTATTGTAGAGAAGCACTTTGTCGCCTTCGTTAAACTGCTTTGGCGTGATACGGTGATCATGCCACTTCTTCGTCTTCTCTTTCTAAATTTTGGCGCTCTCGAAAGCCGTTCTGCGCAACTCCTCTAATTCCAGCAGTGCCATCTTCCTTTTATCTCATGCTAGATTCTGGTCCAAGTTGAGCAGTTTGATGGCCCAATACGCCTTGTGCTCCAATTCCACCGGTAAGTGACACGCTTTCCCAAACACAAGCTGGTATGGCGACATACCCAGCGGTGTTTTGAAAGCTGTCATGTAGGCCCAAAGCGCATCGTCCAGTCTGACGGACCAATCCTTTCGGCCGAGATTCACTGTTTTCTCGAGTATGCTCTTGATATCTCGATTCGAAACCTCGGCTTGCCCGTTTGTCTGCGGATGGTAGGGTAACGAGACTTTATGAACTGACACGCCGTATTGTTTCAGAACTTTCGCAAAAACTCGATTGATGAAGTGAGAGCCCTCGTCACTAATCATTGCCCTGGGAGTCCCGAAACGAGTGAAAATGTTACGTTTCAGAAAACGCTCAACGGTAGCTGCATCGTTTTTCTGACACGCGATCGCTTCGATCCACTTCGTCACATAGTCTAATGCCAGCAGAATGTAGAGGTTACCCATGGATGACGGGAATGGTCCCATAAAGTCAATTCCCCATACATCAAAAGGCTCTACTTCCTGCCACACGGTCATCGGCATCTCGCCCCGATGTGACGTGTTTCCTGTTCTCTGGCATCTATCACATCCCTGCACATAGTCGTGACAATCCTTGAAGATTGTCGGCCAAAAAAAACCGGACTGCAGTATTTTATGAGCTGTTCGTGTTCCCCCAAAATGACCCCCACACTGTGATGAGTGGCAGTGTCGGATCACGTTCCAGGCCTCGTGGGTCGGGATACACCTTCTCAGGATGTTATCGGCCCCCTGTTTGAATAGGTACGGGTCATACCAGAAATACTGTCGACTTTCAGAAACGAACTTTTTCCGCTGAGACGGGGTGAGATCCTCGGGAAGCGTGCCCGGTACCAAGTAATTGGCTATGGCATAGTACCACAGTCTCCCAATTTTCACTGCCATGATGTGTTCGTCCGGGAAGTTTTCCTTGATCGGCATCGGGTCCACCTTCACATTCTCAAGTCTAGATAGGTGATCCGCTACCACGTTCTCAACTCCCTTTTTGTCCCGGATTTCCACGTCGAATTCCTGCATCAGTAGTACCCACCTCAACAGTCTCGGTTTCGCGTCCTTCTTGTCCAGCAGGTATTTCAAGGCACTATGGTCGGTAAAAACGATAACTTTTGACCCGACCAAATAGGGTCTGAATTTGTCCAGGGCATACACCACGGCCAGCAGTTCCTTTTCTGTCGTTCCATAGTTGAGCTGGGCATCGTTGAGTACCCGGCTCGCATAATAAATGACGTGGCAGACTTTATCCTTTCGCTGCCCCAAAACTGCCCCGACTGCATAGTCGCTAGCGTCACACATCAGCTCAAACGGGAGCGACCAATCCGGCGTAGTTATAACCGGGGCTGTGGTCAGCTTCTCTTTCAAATGGTCAAAAGCCTGCCGACATGCTGCATCGAAATCAAAGGGTACGTCTTTTTTCGAGTAAAGCGCAGAGTGGCTTTGTGATCTTGGAAAAGTCTTTGATGAACCTTCGGTAAAATCCTGCATGTCCCAGAAAACTTTTGATCGCCCTTACGTTCGTCGGGTATGGAAGCTGCTTTATCACCTCAATCTTAGCCCTGTCCACCTCGAGTCCCTTGCTGGAAATTTAGTGACCCAGCACGATCCCCTCGGTGACCATAAAGTGACACTTTTCCCAATTGAGCACCAAATTCGCCTTCTTGCATCGGATCAGAACCTGACCCAAATGGAACAGGCAGTCATCGAAACTGTCCCCGAAAAGTGAAAAGTCGTCCATGAAGACCTCCAAATTTTTCTCGATCATGTCGGAAAAAATCGCCATCATACATCTCTGGAACGTGACAGGAGCGTTACACAATCCGAACGGCATGCGCCGAAACGCGAACGTACCGTATGGGCAGGTGAACGTCGTCTTTTCCTGATCTTCCGGAGCTATGCAAATCTGGTTGTACCCAGAATACCCGTCCAGAAAACAGTAATAGGCATGGTGGGCGAGCCGGTCCAGCATCTGGTCCATGAATGGTAGCGGGAAGTGGTCCTTCAGTGTTGCGTCGTTTAGCCTCCGATAGTCCATGCGGATCCGCCAGCCTGTAACGGTGCGCTGCGCAATCTGCTCCTGGTCTTTATTCTGCACCACCGTAATACCCCCTTTTTTGGGAACGCACTGGACCGGGCTGATCCACGTGCTGTCCGATATGGGGTATATGATTCCTGCTTCCAGCCACTTCATGACCTCTTTTCGCACAACGTCCTTCATGTTCGGATTCAGTCTCCGCTGGGGCTGAATCACCGGTTTCTTGCCGTCTTCAATTCGGATCTTGTGCATGCAATAGGAGGGGCCGATCCCCTTGATATCTGCAATCGTCCAGGCGATTGCTTCCTTATGCTCTCGCAATAGTTCCAGCAGTTTCTGCTCCTGTTCCTGAGATAAACGAGACGAAACAATTACAGGCAGAGTACTATTTTCACCAATGTACGCATACCTGAGATGGATCGGGAGCAGTTTCAGCTCCAGTGCGGGTGGCTCCTTGAGTGACGGGACCAGATTCATCTTTTGCCCGCCGTCTTCGTCCCGGTGCAAAGTGGTCCAGTCCTCGGCTCTCATGGCGTGCTCGCACCGAGTCTTCTCCTTTTCTTCCCCGTACATGCTGTCGATCTCTTCCCACAATTGGTCCATCTCCTCGTTTTCCCAAACTTCGTCAACCACGTCTATGGAAAAGATATCCTCGTGGTCGTAGTAATTTGGCAGTTGCAGATTTTTGAAAACGTTGAATTTCACCTTTTCCTCGTTAATCTGCATGGTCAGCTCCCCGCTCTTGCAGTTTATCATTGCTTCGCCAGTGGCCAAAAATGGCCTGCCAAGTATGAGTGGTACCTCCCCTGCCTCCATGTCCAGGATGACGAAATCTGCCAGAAAAATCAGCTCGCCGACTTTGACCAGAATATCCTCGATAACCCCATAGGCCTGTTTAACGGACCTGTCTGCCATCTGCAGCATGATTCTGGTGGGTCGGGGCTCACCGACTTTCAAACTTTTGAAAATCGTCAATGGCATCAGGTTGATGCTGGCCCCTAGGTCACACAGAGCCTTTCCCGTGTAAGCATTACCTAGGGTAACCGGTATAACAAAACTGCCAGGATCCTTTCTCTTCCTCGGTAGCCCATTCTTCACACAATTGCTCACTTCTGCCGTCAGGTTTATGGTCTCGAAATCGCTCATACGCCTCCTTCCATACAAGATGTCCTTGAGGAATTTGGCGTAAGTGGGCATCTTAGCCAAAGCCTCGGCAAAAGGTATGTTAATCTGCAGCTGCTTGAACATCTCGAGAAACCTGGCGTAGTCCTTGCAGTCATCCCTCTTTCGTGTTCGCAAGGGGTATGGGACCTCCTTGGAGACAGGTACCGTTTCTGCATCTGTCTCGTTCTGCACTGCATCCTGCTCAACCGAGCCCTTCGGCTGGGGGCGGTCGACTGTGCTGTTATCCTGGCCCGACAAGTTGCGTTCTACTTCTTTCGAATTTTCTGCACGTGCGTGGCTGGGATACGGTGGATCCTGCAGTGCCAATCCACTCCGAGTGGAGATAGCATTGATCTGAGCCCGTGGATTGTTTACTGTATTCGAGGGTAGGTTTCCTGGCTGTCTCTCTGTTAGCTGCTGTACTAGCTGCCCCACTTGTACTTCCAAAGCGCGTAACGACGTTTTGGTTGTCTGCATGTCTGCCGTCAGGGCGTCCATGTGCTTGAACCGGGACTCCATAGTCTGGAACATGGACTTGATCTCTTTCATCTGAGCGTCGTACTGCAGTGCAGATGGGACTGACTGAGCCTGCTGGGCCGGGGCAGCCTGCTGGGCTGGTGGCCTGTGCTGGAATCCCGGTGCATAAACTGCTGCGTTCGGGTTTCCGTACCGAAACCCGGGATGGTCTCTCGTGCCCGGTCAGTACCGGCTCGGGTCCCACTGCTGCTGTACATAATTGGTGTCTTCGGTCCTCGGTTCCTCAATGGCCGTGTCCAGATCAGGTTCTTCGACTGCTACAACAGTCTTCTTATCCGAGTAGACTTTCTTGACCAAGTCATGAACGATCTTGGCCAGGTTGTCTATCCGGTCATCCTCTGCTGGTTCGGATCTAGCCGTCATCCTGCGATCGTCAAACAGTCGGGTGTCCTGCTTGGCCAACTGCTTCATCAGGTCATACACACCTTCTTTGGCTACGTGATACAAGAAGTTTCCCCCGGCCTCTCTGTCAATCCTGACGGCGTTCTCCCTGTCTAAGGCATGGTAAAAAACCTGCAGGATTTTCGCGTCTCCAAAACCGTGGTTCGGGCACCATTTTACCAATCTCATGAGCCTGTCCCATGCGTCCACCACCGTCTCCCCCATCTTCTGCCTGAATGACAGAATCTCGCTCTGTAACTGTATGACTCGGGAGGCGGGATAGAACTTTGCCAGAAAATCGGCGACACACTTCTCCCATGTGGTGATGGATCGGGGTGGTCGGGATTCGAGCCAGTCTTTGGCCACTCCGTATAGGCAGTATGGGAATAAGATCAGCATGAGTGCCTATGCTTCTACCCCCTTGTATCTGACCTTGTTGCAGTAATCATCGAATTTCCCGATAAAATTGTTCGGGTCTTCGTCGGCCCTGCCATGAAACGGGCAGAGAGTTTGTACCGTCTGGATGGTGGATGGTTTGATGTCAAAGTGCTCGGCGGTGATCTCGTGCACCACAATAGCTCGCTCATGCCCCCCGGTGGGGACTTCGAAATTTTCCACCAACGCTCTCCCATATCGGTTATATGTTCTCTGGTTGCTTCGGGCAGCAAGTCCCGCTGTGACAAGCTCCTCAATGTACCGAGCCATCTGGGCTGGGGTACGTGTCTCTCGTTCCTGTCCACCGGCTTCGGTGTTCTCGGGCGTATCTCTCTGGTTGGTTGCCATTCTGCTTTCTCGGTTTCTGCGGTTCTGTTCGGTGTACAGTTTTTCTGGATTGTCGAGTGGTGGTACCAAATCGCGAGGCAATCTAGGCATCAACTGAACAGTCCTGAAAACGCAGATTCAAAAACGCAGTGAGATAAAAAGAAAAATAACAAAACTAAAAAATAAACGAAAACTCAGAAAACTAATTCTAACAACTAAATAAACCCTAAAAAGTCCCCGGCAACGGCGCCAAAAACTTGATGCGCAAACTAACGTGCTGTCCGCAAGTATACGAATCTTGTAATACCGGGTGTAATTAAACTCGGGTGATCGTTCCCACGAGGACTATTTCGGGTTTACTCACGTTTTCAGTTTTGGTTAACCGAGTGTAGTAACAAGGAGGAGTAGGTTGTGATTGCAGTTACTAAACTAAAAACAGAAATTAAAAACGTAAACGTAAATATTTTTTTGTGACGTTTTCTGAAACAAGTTGAATCGATTGTTACGATAATAGATGAGAACTAGGCTCCAGGATCCCCTAGGGTTTCTACAGATTTCAGTTTTACGTTCGATTATGAAAACACTCAGCAGTTTCGATATCTGTGCAACGTACCAGTTGTGCAGTGACTTTTCAGATTCCACACGTAATCCTGATCCTGCAGACTTTCGGATTCTTGTTAAGCTGCCTAAATATGCAGTCTCGGTCTAAGCCTGTTAGGGTTTCTAACCTGTCCGAATGGCCCGGGTCAAATTCTCTAACAGTTGGTCTCACGTTTTTCAATGCTAGCCCTATCTCCCTTTCTCTGGTCGGTCTATCAGGGTAAGGTACTAAATCCTGGCTTTTCTTCCTAACCCTAACTTGACGTTTTCACCTACAAGCTCGGGTCTATAGCAATCCTGGGTGATCAATCCTATCATGCATATACGATAATAATCAAAACCAGAATAACAGATACAACTTGCTGAATTAAGATAAAAATCATGAATCCATAAACAAAGTAGTCATAAAATCTGGATACGAAACCCTAGGTTCACCGAGAACCTAGGTAAGAAGTTTAGCTACTACTAGACATAACACAAAACGCAGTTTCTGAATATAAAGAGAGAGAACGAAATCAAACTAAGTCTTCGAATCTCGAATCGCGCTTCCGTGCTCTCCGTGAATGCTCTGACTTGCCCTTCGGTTGTGCTTAGAATTGTGTTGTTTTTTTCAAAACGAGCCTGGACGAGTCTTTAAATAGTGCTGTTTTCCCCAAAACGCGTGCGCCCGAAATTACGGACTCTGCCATCGGTCCACCGTCTTTGACCAAAAAGTCAAACTGGCTGCGTATATACGCAGGGTTGCGTATATACGCAACCAGGGCCAAAATTCCTCCTCCCCATCTCCCTCCCTGCCTGCGTATATACGCAGGCAGGGGGTGGAGATGGGGGCCCTGCTTGGTCCTTTGGTGGGCCTGATTGGGTCCCCTGGGTCCCACTCTTCTGCCTAACGCTCCCGGTTTGCCTCCCTTGGTGTTCTCCTGCTTTTCCGTGTTCCCGTCTTGACCCGGTCTTGTGCACGTTTCCCGAGACGGTCCCGGCTTGGTCCCGACACGCTTCTCGATGCATCTTTCGAACCTGTTCCTGAAAAGGCAACACGAACGAAAACCCGCGATCATATCCAAATATAGTAATAAATAAGCAAAAATCCAGGAAGTACAAATAAACGTCTCGTTCTAGATTCCCGAGGCATTCTAAGGCATTTTCCGGCAAAAACCGCTATTTCCAACACAAACACTCGTGAAACCAGGCTAAAAGATAACCCCTAATTGGGCGTTATCATGCAACTAATTGGAGAATTCTGTATGAGCATGGGAGGTAGAAAATGTGGTGACGCAAAACAGTTTCCAATATAGTATAAAATCAAGCCATTTTTTCTGATTGGATATCATCCGCCAGTGTGAAGTTGTTTTGACAACCAATTATCTTTCCGAACGTATTTTTAAGGGGAAATTAGTAGCTCATTGTTCTTAAAATGACAGAAATTGGGCTCTCAACCCGAGAACTAAATAATCTGTGTGTGTGGGGGGGGGGAGAATTGTTCATATCACGCTAAACAAGAATCAAGATATGAACATTGACTGTCTCAAGAAGGACGATAGTACACTATATCTAAAGTGTCATATATGTATAGATTACGAGTATCCGGTGGCAACTCTACCTTGCTGTTCACACAAATTTGTTGTTCTAGAAAATAAACAAGTAAATCTGCGACAAATTCAATTAGATGAAAAATAAAGAGAGACTACAATCTCTGGTATGTATTTTCTTAAGTAAAAAAATAATATCCTTTGATTCTTCTCTCCTTTTTTGATCGAGGGGATTGATCTTCTCCGATTTATGTGGATCTGATCTTCTCCGATTTGAGCGGAGCTGGGTTGTTCTCCGATTTGAGCGGAGCTTTAATCTCGGATGTAGGCGGAGGTGATTTCTCCGGTTTGGGCGGAGTCGGGATCTCCGATGTAGGCGGATGCGACAATTCTGAGCAGCAATGAGGTTCTTCGGGCCTTGAATGGCTTGTTCGTCAGAGCTCTGCTACTTCTGACTCTCCAAGTGTGTTTTTTTCCTTGGGGTGGACCCTCTATTTTTAGAGAAAATGAGGGATAATGTGGAATTTCAACATTTATCTCTTAATTTATCAATTTTTAAGAGATAATATCTAATAACATAAATAATTACTATCTCTTAATATTTAATTAAAGAGGTAACAACTTTCAATTATTTACACAAAAGACACCTTTTTCCATAGGGTGCTTTTATGTCAATTTTCATTTTTAGCGTGTCATAATTTAACACGTGAAAATTGAATTTATTAAAATTTCCATGTCTACAAATGCCCCATTCGAAACCGATTCGCCTTGTTTGTAGCAGCTTGTGTAGGCGGATTTGTCTCGAATTCTTGAAACGGCTATGCCAACCAATCTAGACGTGTTTCGAACCATCTAGATGAGACTCCCGCCGAGACTCTCCTTGTAACTAGTCCAAAACATGTCCACATACGGAGTCCACGAAGAACTAAAGAGATTATCTCCAACGTCTTTGCTGATGATAACTAAGCATGTTCATGAAGGAGATAAGGAGGCTAGTCTTCTTCTTTATCTAAAACACAAGTTTTCTTCTATAAATGGAACCCATCTAGTTAAACACAGCATCTCGATCTCGGAGCAACACAACACCTAACCAGACGCACTTGACGAAGCGGGTGCCAACGAAGATGACAACGGAGGTTTAACGATCGACGGAGCTGCAGCGCAGTTGCAGACCCACGGGTATGCTTTTACACCTTAATTTGTATCAACTCCATAAAAACAAAAAACATGCTTTTACTTTTACGCTGTGTTTTCCCAAGAGCATAGCACATATGCAATGTTCACCATGAACATAGTACAAATCATCACGCCGTTTATTTTTCTGAGATGAGCAACCCGAAATGCCTCGAGCCGGTTGCGTCAAAGTTAATACTGTAGGCGAATAATATAAAGTAGAGAAATGCCACGCTCCGAAGATCAAATAAGCTTTCTCATGCTATGTCCTTGTGTGCTCTGTTTTGAACCAAGCAGAGTACTACATGCTCTGTTTACTTGCACTTTTGATGCACTGTTGTTACAACCACATAACAGAGGTAAATGTGCTAACATTTCACACTTTGATACTTATGCCCACCTTCAACAGAGCCCTGAAAGCTTAAGCTCTATTTTTTAAGAAGCAAAGTTATGTTGTTTTTTTTACCCAATGAACGAAACATGTACCCCGTGGTAACTTTCCAATAATTGATCTATAAGCAGACCATGACTTGTTCATTTCTCATCCTCATTTCTTTTGTTTCTTTCTCGATGCAGGAAGAAAGATTTTGAAAATTATGAGCGAGCAAGATTGACAGAAACAATGGAGTCGTTGGCGACAAGATGACGGTCATGGAATTTGCATCGACGAGCATGAGAGAGAAGCACCGGCAGCCTTGACGGTGGTTGAATTCGACAAAGTATCAACTCGTACCATGAAAATTGGAACTGACCGCGAATCAACAACAAGCGTAGCCGTGTTTTATTTGTGATCCAAAAGAGCAGCACAGCATGAGCATCAAGCGATCAATGACGACCTCCCATGCTGTGATTGATTCCAAAGGCGGGATGCACTTGATCGCAGAGACTAAGAAGCCTTATTGCCATCATGAAAGAGAGAGGCAGACACCATCGACGGGGCTGAAGTTTGGCAATGTATTAGTTCATATCCGTGAAACTTGGATCCGGCTACTTTTGTGATCATATGACGAGTGTGGCCATCCCCAGAGACGGTGATGATCCAAGATGCGGTGGCAGTGATGAATGAAGCAGCCACAGTGATGGTGAATTCAACAGGAAGATAGTCCCGTACAAGTTCTTTTCTTGTTTGCACTTACATGTTCTACGTTCTCAAGATTGATGATGTTGGGTAGCAATGTGAAGCCAGAGCACTCGAAGATGGACGAGTCCTGGCGATCTTTTGATTACAATAGTGACTTCCTGATGGCATCAGAACCCTTGATAATGATCCAGAAGGTATGGAGACTCAGATTAGTCGCAGGTTCGCATCAATAGCGATTAAGGTCTTCGATTCCTAGCAGCAAACATAAGGTCCGCATTGCTTGCTTTTTTAGTGGGCATCACAGTAGCAGTGTTATGTCCGTGCAGGCTTGGAGGTAATATTGATGCGCCATGAAAAAAATGAGAATAGGTTACCACGGGAGTTGATTGAAACAAGTTGAGCCCATGAAGTATTTGACGGCCAGGGAAGAAACCAATTGCTACAATCAAGCAATTCCCAAAGTGTCACAAGCGTAGTGATGTTCGAATTGCAGAAACAATGATGGAAACTGAAGAGTAAAGAACATAACTTTTGAAGACGGAAAAGAGAAGCCTTTTTCTTTGCAGGTGCAACTCAAGTTTTACAAGCCGATTGAAATTTAGATTTCAAGGAGAATATTTAGTGGCGATGTTGACATACTTGACAAAGCATTGACACCATTATAGAGACGACTCCAAAGATGTCAGGGTAAACGCAAGACGATGATACCTCTCATGTTGAGATTGATCATTTCTATTCTTCTCCCTTCAATGGACTCCGATCACATGGTTTCGGTAAAGTATTAAAGTTTTTGTTTCTTTAATACTTCACTTTCAACTTCATTTGCGATCAGCCACTTTCTTTCTCTTAAAACCTCAAATGATATGAAAATCAAATGATAATGACATATCATTATTTCAAACTTTAAGAATGTCTTTGTTGAAACTAAACCAACATTGTTTCGCCTCCACAAAAATCCCAGCAAATCGTTAAAAGTATTTTTTTTTTGTATAACTGAACTCAGAAGAATGTTCCGAGCTGCCTACGTACCCTCACAGGATTAAGTCAAGCGTAGTTCAATTTATCCTTTTCAGTTTAGACTCGAGCAAGTTAGGAGTAACAGTGATTAAACTCTTGTGTCGTAGGGCATTGAAGCAGTTTAGGTGCTACAAGAGCGTTGAAGCAGTTTAGGTTCATGATACGGGAGCGTTTGGAGCAGTTTAGGCTCATACTAAAGGAGCATTGAAGCAGTTGAGGCTTGTGCTAGAGGAGCGTTTGAAGCATTTTTAACTTGTGCTAAAAGAGCGTTGAAGCAGTTTAGGCTTGTGCTACAAGAGCGTCGAAGTAGTTTAGGCTTGTGCTACAAGAGCGTTTGAAGTTGTTTATAAGCTCATACTACAGGAGCGTTTCAAGCAGTTTAGGCTCGTGCTAAAAGAGAGTTGAAGCAGTTTAGGCTCGTGCTACAGGAGCGTTTGAAGCAGTTTAGGCTCGTGCTACAAGAGCATATGAAGCAGTTTAGGCTCGTGCTACATGAGCGTTTGAAGTAGTTTATAAGCTCATACTACAGGAGCGTTTCAAGAAGTTTAGGCTCGTGCTACAGGAGCGTTCGAAGCAGTTTAGGATCGTGCTACAGGAGCGTTTGAAGCAGTTTAGGCTCGTGCTACAAGAGCATATGAAGCAGTTTAGGCTCGTGCTACAGGAGCCTTTAATTTATTTTCAAGGATGGTCATCTTTCAAGAACTTGCCATTGATGGGGCAAATTCTTCCTCTTTCTTCATCTACCACTTTAGTGACGATGATGGTTTACTTTTTAACTTTCAGCACGCCTTCGGTTGCTACCACAACTTCTCTGTGCCTCCTCATTCGAGATGGGAATTTCCTAGCAATCTCCTGGTGTTCTTTTGACATTGCAGGTGGTTTTCTTCGTCGAACCATATCCTTCATTTCACGCTCCGCGGGTGTACCCAACCTGTTGTGGATCGATCTACTAGGAGTCATGGTATTAGCATCCTTCACTCCTAAACAATCAAACACAGACTTTGTTGCTTTGCGCTTTCCAAGGCGGTGAAAGACATAAGGCTTCTTTGTGGTGTCGATATCATTTCCTTCAATCTGTAACAATTCACCAAAATTGTCTTCAAGTTCTTCGACGCCAATGACGTTGCACGATACTTCATATGGAATTATTTCTTGATCTTCACCATCACAAGTGAGAGATATCATATTTGCAGCTGTAGTTTCTCGTTCGTCTTCCAAAGACACATTCCCTTCTCGAACAAGTTGCAATATTTTCTCTTTCAAAATAAAGCATTGATGTGTAGGATGGCTTACAAGACGATGATACTTGCAATATCGTGTGTCATTAGTCCTTGTAGCTTCCTCTGGTCGCTTTAATTCAGGGAGATCGAGCAGTTTGATGGTCAAAAGTTGATCAAGCATATCAGGAACATTAGCGTCAGGAAACGGATACACTTTGGCTTGCAATTCCTTCAGCGATGTCTTTGGTGTGTACCCTTCTTGATACGAGGTGAATTTATCGCCATCTTTCTTACTTAACTTGGCGCCTAGCTTCACAGGTGCAGCTGTTACATCAATTCCTTAGCGTCAACTTTCAAAGTACTGTTGCCCCCTTTGTGAAAAGTTGGTTGGACTCCAGTATGTTTAGAGTCTTGAATTTGTGGTCCTTCGCTTCCGCTAGCAGAAATACTAAGTTCCATGTCATGAGCACGTGTTGCTAACTCCTCAAGGTTATAGGCTTGATCCCATGAAGGATGTAGCTGAGTCCCCAATGCATACCTTGAATGCACATCTCAATGCCGGAGCTTTCGCTAAGTCTATCTTTGCAGTTGAGAGTTAGATTCCTCCATCGATTGATGTAATCGATCACATGCTCATCCTTCCATTGGCGGGTGTTAGTGAGCTCGGTCATGCTCACTGTTCTTCGTGTGCTGTAGAATCGATTCAAGAACTTGTTCCATTTCCTCCCAACTGTTTATTGATCTTGAGTCAAGATCTCCATACACTACAACAAATTCTGCCTCTGTTGACAGCAAAAATTGTCGCTAGAAAGGCCAAATATGTCGGTAGAAATTTTATCGACAAATAATTTTTTGACGGAAAATGGTCACTACAAGTCGCTCGTTAGTATTAAAGCCGACAAATCTCAATTACGTCGGCAGAAGAAAAAAAAAAGCGAAATCAGTTTTTGTCGACAGTTTAAATCTAACAATAAACCTTTTCTGTCTCTAGTATAACTACCGACAAGTAAATTTGGTAGTTTATGTACATAGTGACAAAAATATTTGTCACGAGTATATATGATTACATCTTCCTGGCGACACACGTGTTTGTCGACTGTATCACGACCAAATAAAAAAATAATGGGGATTTTTACTAATATACAGACATGCACCCAAAATTCCAACACTACTCAAACATATATGCACAACTGTGCTCAAATCCAAGATCAACCCTCCAAAAGTGGAATTTTTTACATCAAAAACCAATATAATACTGCATAATAACTATTTTGCATCCTTAGCCGAGTTAAAGAGTTGTACAAATTCAAGGGTCGTAGTATAAAGTTAACAAAAGAAGCAGATTGCGTTTCAAAGTTCAAAAACTATTACATCTAGAGGAATCAAGTGCCCAGAATTCAACTACTAATTCTTATAACAAGTGTCCAGAATCACCGGCCAGTACTAATCAACATATCAAGTGACCACATCAAATAGTACTTCCATGTTTATAGTTATGCATTTTGGCCATTGGATGAAATGCCATGTATTGATCAGAGGACAACAAATAAATATCGGCTAAATTACCTTCTCGGGAATGTTTCTTTGTGGAAAAGAAGTTACTTGATCTTCAGTTAACTCCCACACTCCTAACTCTTAAGTCTCATTTTTGAAGAAAATTGAGGATGCCAACTAACAGGTTCATAAGCTTGCAATAACAAATTTACCAGAAAATAATCAAGGTATAGGAAAGTTGTTTCCATGATATTCCCATAAATTACCTGAATGCATTTGTTGGTGATTCCGTTGGATCCGAACATCCAGCTCCTTGCCTTTGTTCTAATTCCGTTGGATCCGAACATCCAGCTCCTTTCCTTTGTTCTAATCTGGATACTTAAAGGAAATAGTAAAAGGGTTCATACGTCAAACTGGAAGAAAGAGTGCATTGAATTCATATGTAACCTCACTGAAACATTTTCACTAACCAAGTAAAAGGGTTCACACGCCAAACTATCAGTCATCCTTCTATATAAGAATTCTCATACAATAATGGGACATGTTTTGAAGGGATGAAAGTCCTTTCATAAGTTGAAAGCCCAGAGAATTGAAGCCTACAGTATGACATGCTTTATCAAGCAATTCAGCTAAATCAATAGAGGCAAATGATTGTTTTGCAATAGAGAAAGCACGTATCTATAACTGTTTAAGGAGAGACGATCACAATCAAAGACATGACTGTCCGTCTCTTCACATCCACCAAGCCACAAACACCACGTGGGATTTTGTATACTGGTAATCACAAAATATTTGATCATGAAGAATTGTATGACAATTAATTAGAAAAGATGGGAAAGAGAACTGACATTAGTTCTTGATGAAGATATGTGCTTTGTTTAGAGTTGGACAATAAAACTTCAACAGTCAGTCGAAATGATTACTCGAGAAGCAAAAGCTACATGTTCATCCGCATTTTCAGTCAGCCTCCAGGTAGCCATTGTGTACCTTGTTTCCGGGCCCTAAACGTTAATACCGAGTTCAGGTTTTATAAGAATATGATTACAAACCTGGATGGAATGGGATAGTATAAGGTGATAGCCACATCTCGGGGGGCTATGATTGTTTCTGGACCATTGATACACTCCCAATACCGGTTGTGACCATCAGAGACGACCTTTGTCGAACACTGGCAAAATCAATAATCCATAAACTAACATTTTTATAGCTAAAATAACTGTGTTAAACAATTAATCTTTCGTTTGAAAGCTTGAAATTATTAGGTGAACTATATGCAGAGGATGCAAACGGCCAGGGGAAACATGAAGCAGCCGAGATGAATTTGAAATAAAAGGAAGGTATGAGATCTCTTTGAGAAAAAAGAAGAAGATGACCAACAGCCATCAATCTCAACTTATTGAAATTCAGAGTACACGGTACAATGATTTGTTATTATTAAATTTGATCTAGTCAGGGTTTTTTTTCTTCATGGGAACTTTTAGTTAAGCATGAAAAGCATGGCATACCTTCTTTAGCAGGTGTGTTGATTATTGTCCTTGTGCAAGGATCTTCATGTGCGCCTCACCATGGTTTGGATTTCCAGCAGCGAATGAAGATACTACAAACCTTCAATGGCCCAAAATCAAGTTAGAAGACGTGATGGTGTTTTGAATAGACAAAAGATCACAACAAAACATGGAGTTCTGACACAATTTATGCTTTGCAGAGGTGGTTTGCAACACACAATAGACAAAAGATCACAACAAAACATGGAGTTCTGACACAAGTTATGCTTTGCAGAGGTGGTTTACAGTGATCCCACGTATAACCAATTGGCGTCGAAAAGATAATTGATATAATTGAGTCACTTTGCTAGTTTTTTGGTGCATTTTGGTGTATTCCAAGACCAATATGCTTCAACAATATTAGTACAATGCAGTTATAAGGTACCGCAACAGAGTTCAATTTTTTTTAATTGGTTGTATACTGCATTTTCAGTCTAATTGTAACTTGTGCATTGGATGCAGGTCAGTTGATAATTGGTATTCTGTGAGGTAGATTTAGTTCATGACTCCTGAGGACATGGGTTATAAACTGCCCGAGTCCATCGGTCAATTTATGAGTAAAACATATATAAGTGGTAGTCCGAATTTCCAACCTAGAGCAATATTCAGACCATTAAAACACCAAGTAGATAGGATTGGGAACTAATCACTTTCAGCAACAGGAACACAAAAATAATCGCAACAGGGGCAAAGATAATCCGATTCACAGAACATACATAATTATGGACTTGACACATTCAGACCACGGGGTCTAGATACACATAAATATAAGAGGTGGAGGTTTACCTTCTTTACAAAGAGAGAATATATACACTTTTTAGCTCAGGGTATGATCAAAGCCTTGATTCGACTTCGCTTAACCTTGACTGATCTCCGGCAAAGATGGAATGTGGCTTGCATTACTGATACCCTTTCACCTTCTTTTCAAATATTTTTTGCCGTAGAGTAAGGCAGCAGAGCAATTCAGTTCCTGTGACGAATCACTGTAAGGAAGAGACAATGAGATGGCTGTACATGATGTACATAACAATACTTGTTGAATCAGGTGAAACAAGGAGTCATTATAACTCTGTAATGCAATGGAAGCGAGACCATGCCGCTAGGGCTTCCCGGGTGTCTGGAACCTGAAAACACACAAAATTATGCCATCAGAAAATTAAAATAGTACTACACATATCTCCCAAGCTACAAAATGTAGACAATGACAAATTAATCGAACAAACAAAAGAGCAGAAAACGCATGTGAAACCCAGTCGCTGAAGATTATAGGATTTTGTTTGTATTAATCAAACAAATTGGAGCTAGAAATAGTGAGTGAGACAAATAATATTCAACCAGACATTACGTAGCGAAAGATAAAAACAAATTCCAAAATCTCGGAATTTGAAGACGGAGAATGTTATGAGCTATCAGTGGGCGTAATTAGGGAAGTAAACACGATATTTTATGAATTTAACCCCCAAATCACAATCGAACCCCTGAAATTAACCCTGAAAATCATCATTGGAGAATAAAAGGAAGTTGCGAAGTAGGTTTCGATGGAGAATTACCTGCTGGAGAACGGTCAATGGCAAGAAGAGGGAGTAGGAGTAAACCTGCGATTATATCCTAACAAAATCAGAAATAAAAGGATGCCAGTTTTCTTATCACCACAAACTATCATGGTCGTCTACTAAAACAATAATGTTAAATCAAAATACCCTTTGACAGAAAGCCAGCCAAGAACGAAAATTTAGAAAACCTAGACCACATATGAAGTGAAGCCATATAAAGATTCAATTTCTCACCAACATCACTACAGACTCTCAGGGTCATCTTCTCCAAAAATGATGTGATCAAAAGACCCTATGAATGAAAGAAAGCTAAGAATGAAAACTTAGAAAACCTGGACGATTGCAGCATCAAGAAGAGAATTAGATGAAACCTGAATCTGGTGACTGCATCTCCAAGATGTTGCTTCTGCATAATTCGACCTGCGTGGTTTCAGAATGATCAAAACCCGATAAACAAAATAAAACCAAGAACGAAAATTGAATCGAGAAGGAATCAGAGACTGCCTAGGAGGCTGCGAGGTTTCAGAGAGAGATCGAAGACTCACTTGTAGATGGGTTTTAGAGTGAGAACAAAAAGAAAATGAAACTGAGACGCGCAGTTAAATTTTGAATTCTTGGGCAAAGGGGGTTTCGGGGATTTTGGGGTTTCGCAGAGAGAGAAAAGGTTATTTGAATTCAAATTGGAGGACGTATATCCCTGCTAAGACGGTTGAAGATGCGATACAGAAAGAGGGATTGCAATCTTGTAAGAACTGGCGGCGGCGACGATGAGGTCGGGGTTAGGGTTTGGGGAGGGGGAATACGGTTGCTGTAGTCCATCGTCACCATCTCAGTGAGTCTCTCCGACAGTGTATGCGTTATGATCTCCACATCGTCTCTTCCATCGTCACCATCTCAGTGAGTGTCTCCGGCGGGTCGAGACGATCGTGGATTGAGGGGGAGAAGGAGAGGTTTCTGGGAGTCTGAGTCTAACTGTGCGTGTGAGTGTGAGTGTTTAATTCTCGTAATTGTTTTTTTTTTTTTGATTTATGGTTGAAACTGTTTCTAAATTTTTTAATTCCCTCTTAGAATTTGGAATGGTGGGAAACACCAATTGTTTACCCTCCAATTTTTAATTCACTTTTTTGGCAGGAGTTGACAATTGAGTATGTCACTATATAATTAGTTGTCAAAATTAAACAAATAGTCACAATCATTGACTAATTTTTTGGGTTGAAAAAAATAAAAACCAAAAGGTCGATAAAAAAAAATCATATGCATCGACAAGCACAAATATTGTCGACTAATCGCGCTAGCTACATAAAACCGTCTGTCGACAAAAAAACTGTCAACAAAGGTCATATTTGTTGTAGTGATACCAATCAAAAGCATAGCCATCAAGTGTTCGAACAAACTGCTTGACAAGTGAGTCACCATACGAACCTGCGTTGTTGCACGTCTCCACTAAATGAGCAATATGCTGTCTGGGATTGCCTTTGCCACTGAATAACTTGAAATTTGGAGGATTATATCCTTTAGGAAATTGCAGGAGCTCGATCCTTTCAGAGTAAGGCTTCTTATACCCTGTTAAAGGTTTGGGCGCCTCCTCCACCTTTTATTGCTTCTCCTTCATTGTTTCAACAATAAAGTTCTTCAACTGGATGACAGGAATGGAACCATCTGCCGAGACATTTAGATATGGAAACTTCTCCTTGTTCTTGCCAGCTACATCCCCAGTTCTTGAAAGGTTGTGGACAACATGGCTTGTGTAATACCCCGTCTAATTCTGAAGGGCAAATTAGTAATTTTGGGGGTAAAATAAAATTTAGTTGCGAGAAATAAGTTGGGTAAATTATTATTATGTTTTATAGTAAAGAAAATTTGCGTGTAAAATTTTAGAGAACAATAATAGAATTAACCTGCGAGAGTTGTCTTTATTCTTTGTGACCGCGTGTGCAATCACCGCGAGTTGTCGTGAGTAAATCACACCCACTCACTCTAACAAGTAATACATCTCACGCACCCAATCCTTTGAAAAAAACTAATATTTTATTTGGACTTTTTCATCACCAGATTCTTCTTTTGTTTTCTCCTTCCTCCTCCTTTTTCTTCACGGCAAAGCAACCATCACCGCCACCAACACTTTCGCCGCCCAACTTCACCACCTCATCATCACCGCCCTTCTCCCTCTATATATAAAAACCCAGCTCTCCCTTCGCAAATCACCCAGCAGCAGCAGCCATCACCACAGCCTCCTCCCACTCCACCACCATCAATCACCATCATCTTCATCATCACCACCATCAACCCCTCGGCATGTAAACTCACCACCACCTCCACATCTCTCTGCCCATCTTCCCTCACTCTCTCGTCGTCGAAAACATCATCAGTAGCAGCAGGAGTAGCAGCGGCAGCGGCTAAAGGCCACCACCGCTGCCACCATCGAGAAGCACCAACACCGCCACCATCGAGAAGCAGAAACAGAGGCTACATCAGTGGAAGTAGCCGGAGACCACCATGACCACCGTTTCTCCATGTTTTCCGGCGCAGAGATCGGGAAAGTGAAAACAACGCCATCCACTTCGTTCTCTTGGTCTCTACAGAACCCAGGAGGTCCGATTTGACCCATGGTAGCATCAACCGGTGCCGGAGAGGCCATTACCGCCGGCATCGAGCTCCACCACCGGCCGCTTCGACTTGAGCCTCGACCCGCTTCAATCTCTGTCCGTTTCTCGCGATTCTTTGGACGGGTATGCTCTACATCCTCTCATAAGTTGTTTTACATAATCAAAATGCAAGCTTTGTGGCTTTGGATCGATTTGGGTGTGTGTATAGAAGGTTATGCGTGGGTTCATTTGGGGGGGGGGGCAATATGCATTTTTCTGATATTTTGGGGGAGTAGCTATTATTTACCTAAACTATTAATGGGGGGCTGGTTTTGTTGTTTCAATAAATCTTACGGGTCTGCAATAAATTCCATATTGCATATATTATTATTATTATTTTACTTAAAGTCATTCATAATGTTTTACTAAATCATATAAAATGAACGTTTTAGTAATAAACAAAATATGGGCTGTAAATAAATTTGTCTTTGTACAATATGCTAGTGAAAGTATTTTTGTATATATGAATATTTGTCTTATAAAATGTCACTTTATGAACTAGTGAGTTTCCAATCTCTCATCAGCGAGTATATTGGTTTAAACTAAACATTATTTATTTTGATAAATATTTATAATTATTGATTAAATTGTTTAATATCGAGTTATTTCTATATGACTCTAAGACGTGTCTTATTGGGCTTATTTAGGGTATCCTGAGAGTTTGACATAGCTAAGCGATGTAGCCAAGCGTCTGAATAATATAAACGCTTTCTTTATTTAGAAATAATATTGTTGTAATTAGAAATTTGGTAATCAGTGGCAACAGGTTCATAGACGAGGAAAATGAACGCCTGTAGAAGCTTTATATGCTAATTGCTGAAGATTATGGTGAGTATACATGCCAAGCCTTGCGTGCCGAGCTTCCTTCGTGTCAAACGTGGATTTTATGTCATGTCTCAAAATTATATTGTTTATTGATACTTGTCTGATTTGTTCACTTATTCTTTGGAAAATCTCACACGATAATTATTAATCCGTAATGACATAAAGTGGAAAGATTTGTACGGGAAACGTCATTGGACTATTTATGATTGGTTTGGTCGCTGTTGGCTACGTCCACTCGACCCATTATTATATAAGCCCGGTTGCAATTTGACTCGGGTTGGCTCCTTGTACTCACTCCTTCTAGGCATAAAGACCCTGTTAGGGGGGTGTCGACACTTAAGGTCTTGGAAGCGGGATTGGGATCTATTCATTATGTTGCGATTGGATTTTCCCCCGTTCAACTCAAGAGTTAAACTGGATATTTTTGGATTGGCAGTTATGAGAAATTGGATGTTTATGATTGAATGAGAATATCAGAGTTGGATTATTGAAATTGAATTGGAATGTTCATATGAGGATACTGAATATGACTTAAATGCTAGTTTCTGGAAATTTCTAGAAATGTGTCTGGAACTTGAGAATATTTTATTACTCACTTGTCTTTTACTTCCGCTGTCATTGATATTATTTACTATTTTACTTAAGTCATCATCTCATCTGTGGTTGACATGCTTGGGTGTTGCTCACTCAGTATTTATTGCTGACTTTCAAACTGCGATTCCTGTTTTCCTTCCCACCGCAGGTCTAGAAGCTGGTGACTATGGTTAGGCTGGGCGCGAGACTCACTTAGAGTGACTTCACAAGTAGTGGTTAGAAAATGTTAGTTGATCACTGTAATAGTAATCAGATTCTTGTATAAGACTCATATCTTAATATAGTTTTAAATGTTAATATACGATTTATGGATTGTATTGCTTTTGAGTTCCGCCGTCACTTTTAGCATCACCCTCCCGGTCTTGTCCGAGCCGGATAAGATTAGGGGGGGTTGTTTCAGCTTGACTCTCCCATATTCTCCATCCTGTTCATCAGTGCTGCAAACTGAAGATCACGTTTCTCCATAGCAAGCTTCATTTCCTCAACACTCCTAGATAATAGTGAAACTTGCTCTTCTAGTTCAACGATATTTGTGTTCATGACGGGCATGATAGAGCAGTCAGAAGCCACATGACCATCGTCTTTATGTAACTTTGATTCAGCGGCATAGAAGGAATATCCCGATCTGTTAGCATCATCATCATCCTCATCATGTTCGGAAACATCATCTCCATCAGGATCTCCTTCATTTGAGGAATGTGAAGGGTATTTCTGGATTGGTGAGTTAAGTTGACTTTCTGCCCCCGGCGCATCGTGATCATCTTTGTGAGCTTCGACTTGGATGCGCAGATCTGGAACGTCTGGAAGATTGGATCCAAACAACGGAGTTGATTTGGGAATCAACACCATAGGAGGGCGGCCTAGGGCCACAGCTTTGCTTCGGGTCATTGGTCCCAAACTTTCTTCACTTGTTCTTGAGCCATCTTTGTCAGAACTTGCAGATATGATGGTCTGGATCTTTTGGTCTGGAACTGTTGCAACGCCTTTGTTGGAAGACATCACGAGCAAGGTTGAGTGATTTTCTGGAAATAAGAGATGAAAGGCAGAGATGGTCCCACTGGGCGTGCCAGAATTTTGTTCACACAAATTTGTTGTTCAAGAAAATAAACAAGTAAATCTGTGACAAATTCAATTAGATGAAACATAAAGAGGGACTACAATCTCTGGTATGTATTTTCTTAAGTAAGAAAATAATATCCTTTAATTCTTCTCTCCTATTTTGATCGAGGGAATTGATCTTCTCTGATTTATGCGGATCTGATCTTCTCCGATTTGAGCGAAGCTGGGTTGTTCTCCGATTTGAGCGGAGCTTTGATCTCCTATGTAGGCGGAGGTGATTTCTCCGGTTCGGGCGGAGTTGGGATCTCCGATGTAGGCGGAGGCGGCAATTCTGAGCAGCAGTGAGGTTCCTCGGGCCTTGAATGGCTTGTTCGTTAGAGCTCTGCTACTTCTGAATCTCCAAGTGTGTTTTTCTCCTTGGGGATGGCCCTCTATTTATAGAGAAAATGAGGGATGATGTGGAATTTCAATATTTATCTCTTAATTTATCTATTTTTAAGAGATAATATTGAATAACATAAATAATTACTATCTCCTAATATTTAATTAAAGAGGTAGCAACTTTCAGTTATTTACACAAAAGACACCTTTTTTCATAGGGTGCTTTTATGTCAATTTACATTTGTAGCGTGTCATAATTTAACACGTGGAAATTAAATTTGTTAAAATTTCCATGTCTACCCTCGGTATATCTGAAAAGGTGGCAACTCTACCTCGTATATCTGAAAAGTTGGACAATCGTGACTGTAAGCGGCTAGAGCATCAACCACTATATTTACTCATCGATGTTTGAGTTGGACTGGGGTCTTGCAAGCCAGGACGATGGGAAAGAGAAGCCACAGAATCATCGATGTCCCCAGATCACCACTATAGGTGTCCATGAAAATTCGGACTACTAAAATTCCCTGGCTGCAACTTGTGAGGACTGAAAAGAGGGAACATACTTCTGCCTCAACCGAAGAGGAATGCTCAAAGCTCTCAGCAAAAGCAGCGATAAATTTACCATCATAGTCACGAACAAGGTCGGATGTACACTATGGGTAGTGGGGTTTATAGTCCCAACTCAACTTTCGAAAATTAAAATTTGGTCCTTTATTTTGTTAATATTTTCAGTTTAGACCTATAAAAAGTACACTACAGTCCTCACTCAACTTTATAAAATCTAAGTTTTATTTATATTTTGTTTAAAAATTTTATTTTAACACCAATACGATAAAATCCTGGATCCGCCCTTGGTCACGGAAGATACCTCCGCCAACTCCCTGCCGAAGACTAACAAGACCCATCATAACTATTTGACCCGGGCAGGGTTCTTCCATCGCACCCAAGAGCCTCTCTTCATTGGAGTTGGAAGGCAAGGAAGCTGAAAGGTATTGGCTTTGAGCTTTCTATGGTTTTTCATATTGAGAGAGTCTACCCGACCCCGCGATGAAAGACAAAATAAGTTTCTTGTTTGTTAGTCAATGTCCTACGCATGCGGAGGTTTAAAAGCTAGGCATGTGATTTATCACACGATCCAATACTGTTGTTCGACCTAATCTTAGTCTTAATTAGATTTTCAAAGATACGCTTGCTCCATAACACAACATAACATTACTTTGCTTCTATTATTGCTTAATGAGCTGGCGCACAGTGAGATTAATATATCGCCGTAACGTTGAAATTGCATACATGTAATCGAATAGTTTTTCCTTGTTTCTTGACTTTACCTATGTTCTCATGTGCTTCATCGTACTTATCCTTGACATGCATCGAGGTTGTCACGCTATAAATAGCTTATGTTGGCTCTAAGTTCTGCACAATCTTATCCTCTGAAATCACTACTCAGTAGTATTCTTTACAGCGACAAAATGGCCAAGAACACCAACCTCTTTCTTGCTTTCCTTGTGCTCTTCCTCATCACTAGCTCTGGTGCGTAACCAATTTTATTGTTTCTTAAGATTTGCCTAGTTTTGCTTACGTTTCTGGTTCAGTGTGGGGTTTCAGCCAATTATGCTGAAAAGCCATGGAGCTTCACTCTAGTTCCAGCTCTACCCAATCTTTATGTTTTAGATATTTGGCAATTGCGATTGAAAAATGTTTTTGACAAAATAATTAATAGATTATTAAATCTTTAATTTTATAGATACTCACTGTGCGCCATGATTACGTTCTGCAGATCTTAGTGCATGTTTGGGAACCGTGATTATAATATATTTTGGTTAAAATCGGGTCTGTTTATTTTAATTCTATTTGTTATGATACAAAATTTTAATCTAAAAATATGTAGATTAAAATAATATCATTGTGGAATCACCAAAAGTGGGAATTATGTGGCTAAAAATCTAAGAAAATATTTTAATATGTTTTTTACATTGATATTATCATATTTTATTTACAAGTGGGTGTATTCAGGAAATTGACGATATAGCTATTTAAATTATGTCTATGAATCTGATTAATAATCTACAGTTTCAGCTCATACCAGAGGAATTTTGATTTTTAGTTCAGCGGAATTATTCACCTCGAATATTTTTAGTCGGTTTTTCATAGTTTCAGATGATACCAAACAGGGCCTTAAGCTTATAGGAAACAACCTTAGGTTTTTCTACCAAACAGGCTCTTAGTCCATTAGTAGGCCAAAGGTTTGAACTTTTTGTGCTATACATATATAGGTTTGGTCTTTTCTAGCCACACATATAATCGGTGCAATCGGGCTTTGTTGAAAAATACGCTCCTGTCGTAGCCTTTTAGTTATCTTCTTTCCCTAAAATGAAATTTCCGGTTTACTTTACCGCAAGCCATAGGTTATATTTTTCCACAATCGATAGACAATTTCATAAATATAGCAAGTCAATGTTTTCTCCTATAACTTTGTGAATATGAAAGGTAAATGAAGTGAGTAATTGCTTTTGTTGTGTTGCACAAGGATGAATGCTGCAGAGGCGAAAAAGCTGTGCCAGCGCAGAAGCAAGACATGGACGGGGCTTTGTATCAAGACGGGGAGCTGCAACTCCCAGTGCAAGCACAGGGAGGACGCTAGAAGTGGATCGTGCCATGGATACGTCTTCCCCGCATGCTACTGTTACTTCAACTGCTGAGCTGACGCTACCAACTACTCGTCTCGTCTAAGAACGTGAAGTTAATTATCAGTCATATCTACAAACATAATGGTGATGATAAATAAATACAATGGTATCTTGGTTCAAGCACGCACCCGAAATCGTGATCTTGAGGAGGGGATGTTTTTTGAGGGGGTAATGCTGTAACTAAGAACCGTGTCTGTGTTAATGTTTGTATTAGTAGTAGTAGCACTAAACTGTTCTACAAGTAATAGCATGCAGTTTGTAGCACTTAACTGTGCTACAGAATCTACATGCTCCAGTATTGTAATATTGGTCCATGTGTTTGTTTATGTTTGTGTGTCTCTTCTTTGTGGATTTAAATGATATTGTTAGTGTGTCTTGAGTTCTTAGTCGGCAAAGAAAACTCAAAAACTGACTTTTGGAAATAAGTTTGAGGCTGGTGTGGGTTTGGCAATTCCACCGCCCAGTGCGTGTATAAAAGTGGTGAAATTCATGATAAGTGATGACACAACATACACACAGAGAGATCTAGTACTTGTAGCAACATAGGTTTACTAAGACGAGAGTTTTCTGGTATGTGTGTCGAGGGGGTAGTAATTTGGGTGAGTTTCTCTCAATAAAATTGGGGGGTTTTGGATCGTGGAAGTAACTAGCTAATTACTAGTGAATCATATTGATTCTTGTGATCTTGCTTTATCGTTTAATCGTCTTAGCTTGCGATACCCAAGTCATAACATATGAGATTTCGGTTGAAAAGTCGACGAAACTCAAAATCTTTAAAGAAGTGGTATTGTTCCATAACTCAAATACGATATGTAGCTAAAACACAATGGTATTTTCTTATTCACTTTGTAATGTTGGCTATCTCGAAAGTCGTTGGATTTAACTAAAATCTAAAGTAAAATTTTAAGAAATGTTGATAATGTTGGCCCTTCTGTCGCAGCCTACCCTTGAGCGCTGCGCCAACCTCCAGCGGACCCACCACCGCTGTCCAAGGGCCACAGCCACCACGTGAAACTTCTGACGGAAATCCCTCGGGTCTTCTCTTTAGCATGTTGTTGTTAGGGTTGCCATTTCATTTGGGCTTCATTATTCGCTTGGGCCTATTTGTTCTTTTGGGCCTCATTCTTTTGGGTACAAGGCATTTGGGTTACTGTTGGACTTAGTGCTGATTTGGGACTACGGAATGAGGTTCTCAAAATTGTTCGCCATCAATTTGATTTGAGAAAAAATATTTTTGGATATTTTGACGCTTTTTCACACCTTTACATACTTTGAGGATAAGGTGTTTTTCATCTGCGGGAGAATTGATACGAGTCAATCATAGTTACTTAGTATTTACTTATCTGTTTAATTAGTTGATTAGGGACTATTACCCTTTATTAGTTGAACCGTCTAGATATATATATATATATATATATATATATATATATATATATATATATATATATATCATTTACCTTCTCGATGAAGGTTAGGAGGTTAGCACCACTTATAACTTGTCAGTCTTACTTTTTAGATTGGGTAAACGATACTGACCACTCTTGACTTTAGGATTAAATCCACGCAGCTACCATGTGTTTTAAAAAAGATACTTTGCACCCATTTAACGGAATATTCCGTGAAGACTTAGCACCCTTCTGTTATGTTCCGTTAGATAAGTGGTTGATAGAATTTTTTGGACCATATTGCTCCTGTGTGATTTTTTGGATTTTTTTGCCCATTTTATCCTCAAGAACACAAAGTACCAGACCAAATTGATGAGACACCCCCCCCCCCCCCCCCACCACCACCACAAGAAGCTCCGTTGAGAATCAAAATTCATAAGCTCAACAACATTATTGTTACTATTATTGAACGGATCCTCTGAGTGCTGCTTCTGAACACCACACTCTACCTGAGAGGAAAATACATATTCCATGGTTTTCTCTCAGTACAAAAAAAAAAAAAAAGAATAAGAACTACACTGATTTGTATCAATAAACACACGCTATAGTTTGGCCACAAATTGCTTCTCCACAACAAGGACCCTCAATTTTCTGTAATCTTCCCCTATTTGAACACCAAGAACCCAATATATTAACAAGAAATTCATATAAGTTCCCACTGTTTTCACCCCTCAAAATCCGATCTAATTCCACACCAATCCCATTTCTAGTACCATGACTATATATATATGTATAGACACCAAAATGATCCAAATCTGAAATCAATAGCAGAAGGTTCTAGAAAACCCACCGAAGTGTCTCCACGCTGCGGAGTGAGTCCAAATCTCAACCCCTCCCAGCAACCAACCAAGCAGCCAGCAAACAGAATCAGCCGGAGCCCTCCAACGCCGACCAAACTAGATTTCTTATATGCTACGAGAAGATGCCAGTGTGTAAGTCTGTTCACTACTCATTTAACCTCTCACGTGAAGGTGGGTTCGCTGCAGGCTGGCGCAGAGCACGGAGAGAGGCAGCCAAGGAGGCCATCGGGGACTGAAGCTGCATGTTGAATTGCCCTGGCGGCGGCGGCGTAGCATTCTGGACTAGCGATGGCGCGACGAACGCCGACTGGGATGGTGGCTTTCCTTCCGACGACCACGGCGGCATAAGTTGCTGTTGCACATCTCGGATCTGCTGTATGAAGGTGTTATGCCATAGGTTTCTAAGTGAGGAGGCTGTGATAGGGTTAACGTACATGGTTGGGCCAGTTCTAGACAAGGGAACAAAGTTTGGGTGGAAGATCTGGTAGTCTAGACTTGAAGTAAAGTGAGAAGAAGAAACGGGAACAAGAAGAGAGAAACCCTAATAAAGAAAACTAGAAAAAGAAGCTATAAATTCAAAAGCCTATTCTAGACCTAGCCAACGGTGATTGGTTCAACTAGGTGGCATGCAAAGACCGCAAAAAACCCTAGCTAACTGGTGCAATCAACCCTAGTCTAACTCCGGTTAAACCTCTAAACCCCGGTTAAGGCATGCAGCTACCCTCAAGAAAGGCCTTTCCACTGACCTCTTCACCGCCCACCCTGACACCCGGTAAGGGAAACGAAGAGACAACACTTCAAATGATGCAACCACTTCTTGAAAGATGAAACAAAATCTTTAGTGCAGCGAAGAAAATAAAAAATGACAGTAGCAATGATGAAGCCAAATACGAGAAAGGTAGATCATCACGACAGAGAAGATTGGACAGAGGAGAAATCAGAAGAGAAGAGAGAAATAAAAAAGAGCGAGAAAGAAAGACCAAGAGTAGATAGAAACAATCTCAGATGGGAGAGAAAACAAACTTAGATGGGAAAGAACAAACAGAGCGTTAACAGCGAGATCAAACCAGAGAAAACTAGAGAGAGAAGCTCCTTTGAGCAAAAGTTTTTAAAGGTCGGTGATGAATGGTTCATGTTGTGTTTTTAGTCCTTCGATTAGATGATAGGGTTGCAGATAAGGTAAATCACAAATTAGGTTCTTAAAGAAATATTAGGCCTTTTCTTGATCAGTTTCTTGTAATTGGATGAGAGTCCTTAAAGTGTTATAGAATATGACTTGAAACTTCATTTTGCCTCGATATTTCTTCTGAATCCTTGTACTTCTTTTAATAAATACAATATTAACCAATCAAGACATCTTTTGCACTAGGGTGGTAGCTCAAGTTGTAGAGCGTTGGAAGCCCCAACATGAGGTCCTGGATTCAAACCGAATGGATGACAAAACAATTTTCTAAAAAAAAAAAAATCTGATTGGATATTTTAGTTGTGCTAATTTTTTTCTGACATCAATTTGTCTTTTCAAACGTTCTTCGAGGAACACCGCATATGACATATAAAAGACAAAATAAGTTTCTTGTTTATTAGTCAATGATCCTAAACATGCGGGGGTTATAAAGCTAGGCATGTGATTATCACACAGTCCAATAACTAATGAACTTTATTTAACCTAATGTTAATTTTTCTTTCTTAGATTTTCAAAGATATGATTGCTCGATAACACAACATAATTTTACTTTGCTTCTGTTATTGCTCAATTAGTTGGCGCAGGTTGAGATTAATTTATCACCGTAATGTTGAAATTGCAGGCAGATAATCGATTAGTTTTTCTTGTTTCTTGACTTTACCTATGTTCTCATGTGCTTCATCATACTTATCCTTGACATGCATTTAGGTTGTTACGCTATAAATAGCCTCTATTGGTACTAGGTTTTGCACAACCTTAGCCGCTGAAATCACTGCTCAGTAATCTTTAGGGCGACAAAATGGCCAAGAACACCAACCTCTTTCTTGCTTTCCTTGTGCTCTTCCTCATCGCTAGCTCTGGTGCGTAACCAATTTCATATTTTCTGGAGATTTACCTAGATTTGCTTACTGTTAGGTTTGTAAACGCATGTTTCTGGTTCCGTGTGGGTTTTCAGCCAATTATGCTGAAAAGCCATGAAGCTCCTTTAGTTCCAACTCTACCCAATGTCAGAGACATTTAGCAATTCTGATTGAAATATGTTTTAATAAAAAAATTCGTATAATATTTAATCTCAAATTTTGTAGGTTCTCTCACATGCAGATTTTTCTTTTCTTTTTGAGAATTACATCATATAGCCAGGTTCGAACCCGGGACCTCATGCAGGGACTTCAATGGCTATACCACTGAATTAGCACACATCTGCATCACATTTTGCAGATTTTAAGCTTATACAAAACAACATTCGAATTTTCAAACTACTTCAAATTTTCAGCAAGCTTAATTTTATCTGATTATGTAGATCTTCAGTTTGTACCAAACAGGCTCTTAGTCCATTAGTAGGCCAAAGTTTGATTTTTTTGTGTTTGACATATGTAAGCTTTGGTTTTTTTCTAGCCACGCATATAGTTGGTGCAATGGACTTTGCTTTTCAGTTTAGTTATCTTCTTTCCCTAAAACAAAATTTCCAAAATACTTTACCCCATGCCACAGTCCTTTTAAATTTTTTATATTTTTCAGAATGACAATTTCATAAATTTAGCAAGTCAACACACTCTACTAAAATTTTGTGAATATGCAAGGTAAATGAAGTGAATAATTACTTTTGTTGTGTTGCACAGGGATGAATACTGCAGAGGCGAAAAAGCAGTGCCAGCGCAGAAGCAAGACATGGACGGGGCTTTGTATCAAGACGGGGAGCTGCAACTCCCAGTGCAAGCACAGAGAGGACGCCAGAAGTGGATCGTGTCATGGATACGTCTTCCCTGCATGCTACTGTTACTTCAACTGCTGAACTGACGCTACCCACTACTCGTCTCTTCTAAGAACCTGAAGTTAATTATAAGTCCTATCTACAAACATATTGTTGATGATAAATAAATACAATGGTTTCTTGGTTTAAGCACGCACCCGAAATCGTGATCTCGAGGAGGGCATGTTTTTTGAGGGGGTAATGCTGTAACTAAGAACCGTGTCTGTGTTAATGTTTGTATTAGTAGTAGTAGCACTTAACTGTTCTACAAGTAATAGCATGCAGTTTGTAGCACTTAACTGTGCTACAGAATCGACATGCTCCAGTATTGTAATATTGGTCCATGTGTTTGTTTATGTTTGTGTGTTGGGTTAATTCCTACGAATAAAATTTTGTGGTTTGTCTGTCTCTTCTTTGTGGATTTAAATGATATTGTTAGTGTGTCTTGAGTTCTTAGTCGGCTAAGAAAACTCAAAAACTGACTTTTGGAAATAAGTTTGAGGCGGTGGTGTGGGTTTGGCAATTCCACCGCCCAGTGCGTGTATAAAAGGGGTGAAATTCTTGATAAGTGACGACACACATACACACAGAGAGATCTAGTACTTGTAGCAACATAGGTTTACTAAGATGAGAGTTTTCTAGTGTGTGTGTCGAGTGGGTAGTAATTCGGGTGAGTTTCTCTCAATAAAATTGAGGGTTTTGGATAGTGGAGGTAACTAGCTAATCACTAGTGAACCACATTAATTCTTGTGATCTTGCTTTAACGTTTACATCGTCTTAGCTTGGGATACTCAGGTCATAACATATATTGAGATTTCGGTTGAAAAGTCGACGAAACTCAAAATCTTTAAAGAAGTGGTATTGTTCCATAACTCAAATACGATATGTAGCTGTGCACAAGAGATTCCGGCGGGGAGACCTCCGTGTACACCGTATGTAGAGGATCAGAGATGGCACAGGAAGAGTTGGGTTGTGTATAGGGAGAGAGTAAGGCAGTAGTAATGTCTGAGAGAGAGACAGAGGTTTGGCAGAGCTTCCGCGTATGGCTAGTGTGTCCTCCTTTGTATGGAAAGGTTAACGTCCTATATATAACAGAGAACGTGACCGTTGCAGTGTGGTTAATGCGCCCATTAATGGCGGCTTAATTAGCTTAACCATAACGGCACGTTCGTTCGCCTATATAGGGACCGTTACAGCACGTTATGCGCGAATACCGGAACCGTTATGAGGTTGACCGGGTTTGACCGGATTGACCGGGTTTATGGAGCTCGTGCCATAAATCTCTCAAAAGCAGTTACTAAAGGTCGCGTGCGGGCTTGGCTCGCACGCGACAGGACTTACTCTAGCCTCCAAACCACTAAGTCCCTACAAGTCCCGTGCAGTGGTATGGGAGGGCTCTGTCTCGCAGCCCCCACATGGATCAGCGCGGCTGGTGATCCAGTGTGTGTGGAGCACATTATGGTGTGCTGGATGGTTGCCACGTGGCCAAGATCTGTTAGCTCAGAAAGCACTATCTGTTGGAATAGATGCCCTAGAGGCAATCTAGTTTAGTATGAATTTGTAATTGGCTAGAAATTCATTTATTATTTATTGGATATTTAATATAATGAAGTCCTTAGATTTACAATCGTGTTGTTTATCTTAAATATCCCTAGTCGAGTATAATGATTAAATGGGACAATCATCTATAGACTAGTATGGGGTTGGATTGATATGGAGATATCATGATCCAACACATGGGTGTGCATTACGGAATGTTGCACTGGATTGACCCATTACCGAGAAGGCTACATACATGTTATGTTGAGTCACAAGTGCTTCTCGGGTACAATGGTATTGTCATCCTTAGACTTGAAGTCACTAGATATTCTAGTTGTGGATCATTGTGATCTTGGTAGCGTTAAACGCTACACCGTAACTGGGTAGTTATAAAGGCGTGTACTGGATACAATGAGAAGCAAGCTTAGGGATCGTAGTGGACGTAGAGAGGATTTGCCCCTCCCACATAACGGGAGCAAATATCCAAGGCCACTCGAGGATAGTGCTTATAGAATGTCCGGCCAGACTCAAATAAATCAATATATAAGATATTGATGTTATTTGCACGAATAAGGCTATTCCATGGATCGAGAAACTAGGGATTGGATATACGAGTGTGACTTGTATGTCTCGTGTCCAATCCGGATATGGAGGCAAATGGATGAGACAATTACTTGTACAAGGTTGTCTAGATGACTATTCTATTAGTTGGCTAGAATGGATGTTTTGCTAGAAACCGCTCCATATTAGCAAAGAGTTGCTACCAACTAGATAGAACCTATGGGGTCACACGCTATATAGAGTTGTACTAGATTTGGGAATTAATTAATAGGATTAATTAATTAGAAGGATCACTTTTCAAACCCTTGCAAACTTAGTAGGGACTAATTTGCAAGGAAGGGACTAAATTGAATTCTAGTAGGACTAGAATAAGTCCTTTAGGTAGTTAACAAGGAGTTGTTGGACTATATAAAGGACCCTCCTCCTTCCTTCCCTACACAACTTATGCTCTAAAGAGAACATAACAAGAGTAGGAGAGAACAAAGGAGAGAGAGAGCAAGCAACAAGAGGGACGCCGCCCCCTTGCCGCCGCCCACTCGTCCCCGACGCCACAAAGGGGCCGAACCCCCTTTTGTGCCTCGTTTTGCGTGATTCCTTCACCCTCCTTTCATTCCGGGCTAGCACCAAGGAGATTGGAGATCTAGGATCAACTCTAGGCGTGGATCAACTATAGAGAACGTGACACTATTCGCGTTTGAAGTCATCAAGGAGAACCCAAAGGTGTGTTTATGATTTCTTACCTTCACTATCGTTATGCATCTAGACTTGTGATCCTTGGAGGGTTTTGCATGGCTATTGTTTGATTATGCTTCCGTTTGCGCGATCCATGAATCAAAACCCTACAGTGGTATCAGAGCCACAGGTCATAGAGCATAAACGTAGTTTATGTGTTACATTCTTGTTGTTTTACACCTTAATTTGTTGTTTATCGCGTAAAACAAGACAAATCAAGCATTGGATGCAATTTGTCAAAGAATTAATCATAACAAGACCCAATTATTGCATTGGATGCATGAATTGGTGAGTTTGAGAAATTTTAGGATCTTAGATCTAGGGTTTGGGCATCCTTGGGGAAGAAGGAGTTCTCCCAAAACAAGGAAACAACCAAACTTGGGCTCCAAGCAAGGAGGTTGTTTTGGAAACAACCTCCACAAGGAGGTTCGGCCCCCTAGGGGACCGCCCCCTTGCTTGCCGCCCAAGCCTGGCGCCCTATGGGGCCGGGCGGCCCTAACCCGCGGGCCTAGCTTGCGGGTTTTGGGCCGGGCCGGCCCTAGGGCTTTATGGTTCACTTATTTGGGCCCGGGCAATTGGATTGTTGGGCCCATGGACCGTTTTAACCCTAGAAATCCTAAAATCAATTAAAATTGACCAAGCGCGTTAAAATTGGATTTTAACTGTTTATGTGCAAATCGCATGGTGATTGGATATGGCCTTAGGATGTGGTTTGATGTGGATGTTTAATTTTGTGGTTTGGTTTTACGGCCTGCGAGCCGATCAATTAATTGTAATAATTAATTAGGGTTTTATGGCCTGCGTGCCATTTTTTTCTCAACTTGTGAGATTTATTAGTATAGATATTAGCTAGTGCTAGATAAAGTAGATTGTTAGCCAAGATTGGAGAAAAGAAGCCCAAAGCCAAAGAAGCCACAAAAGATGGAGCATGGAGCATGGAGCATTCCACATGACTATGAAGGATGGACCAAAAGATCAAGACGCATGGAGATGTGTTTGTTTAGGGTTCATAGATAATTCCATTGGCTTGGAATTATCTTAGTCTAGAAAAGGCCATATCCACATCACGTTTAATTTCTGTTTTGTGGTTGTTTATTTATTGTCTTATTATTTGTGTGGTTGGTGTATGGATGATGCATGCAATTAGGATAATAAGATAATTAGACAACCCGGATCTATTATTTGAAGTTGTGCCCAAACTCAAATAGATAGATTAGTTGATATTGATCAACAAAAATAATTAAAATTGAAAAATCCCTCAAATTTTAAAATATTGTGTTCTTGCCTTCTCGTTATTTAAACACTCATTATCATCATTATTTATCAAGTTCGTGCGTGCCAAAGCATGGCGACTTGGTTCATAATGATGGAATGCGATGGCACGTAACAATGTGCAATTGTTTAGATAAGAGGTTGAACACAACTAGGCTATTAATTTGATTAAGAAACCTAGAGGCAATCAATTGGGATTATCCATGAGGATGGATAAATAAGGAGTTATTTGCCCGATTGAACCAAGAGTTGCATATGGGATGCAATTGGAATCGTTCCTACCTAAGAAGTAATCGAATTATGGGTGACTTGCCAAAGCAAGCTCATAAGGAGATGAAAAAGATGGATCTTGGCCCACTAGAAAATATAAGGATATTTTCCGCATTAATATCTTGAGGGTTATTAATCCGTAGAAAAATAGTGGGAGCTATATTTAATAAACTAGCCATTATTAAATATAGTCAAAAATTCACAAATACTAAAACTTGCGTATTTTCCTTTTTGTAGAATTCCAAATGGCAAACAACTCATCGAGTTCACAACATTCCCTACGATCTGTCCTTGAGAAGGACAAGCTCTCTGGAACCAACTTCCTTGATTGGTACAGAAACTTGAGAATTGTTCTCAAGCAAGAGAAGAAGCTGTACGCAATAGAGGAGCAAGTTCCAGAAGGTCCAGAGAATCAGACACCTGCTGCCTTAAAGGCGTATCAAAAGCGTGTTGATGACGCTAATGATGCGGCCTGCCTAATGCTTTGCACCATGACCTCTGAGCTTCAGAAGCAACATGAGAACATGAATGCTGTCGATATGATCGAACATCTAAAGCAGCTCTTTCAAGAGCAGGCGAGGGTAGAGAGGTATGAGGTCTCAAAGGCACTGTTCAAATGTCACCTGGCAGAAGGAAACCCGGTGGGACCCCATGTACTCCGAATGATCGGGTACTTGGAGAATCTCGCCCGGCTTGGGTTCCCGGTCGGCCAAGAGTTGGCAACCGATCTCGTGTTGCAATCGTTGCCCGAGAGTTATGGACAGTTCATTATGAACTATAACATGAACGAGATCGTTAAACCACTGCCAGATTTGCTCAACATGTTGAGGACGGCTGAACAGAGCATCAACAAGGGTAAGGGCAAGGCCATAATGATGGTGCATAAAGGAAAGGGTAAAAAGTTTGCCTCTTCCTCCAAGGGCAAAGGCAAGTCAGTTGCTAAGTCCAAGGAACAAGCCCTTAAGCCTGTTGGTGGCATTGCCAAGGTCGTGACTAAGGGTGAATGTCACTACTGTAGTCAACCTGGACACTGGAGGAGGAACTGCCCAAAATATCTGGAGGACAAGAGGCTTGGAATAGTGATTCCACCACCACCAGGTATTTTTGTTGTAGATGTCAATTTAACTGTCTCTACATCATGGGTATTAGATACTGGATGTGGATCTCATATTTGTCGAAATATGCAGGATCTAAAGAGAAGTAAAAGATTGGCTAAAGGGGAGGTAGATCTGCGCGTTGGGAATGGAGCAAAGGTTGCTGCGTTAGCCATAGGCGTGTGCGAGCTATCTCTGCCTTCAGGATTAGTTTTAGAATTAAATAATTGCTATTTTGTGCCTGCTATGAGCAGAAACATTATTTCTTTTTCTTGTTTGGACAAGGAAGGTTTTATTATTTCAATAAAGAACAATTGTTGTTCCTTTTATTTGAATAATATTCACTATTTTAGTGCGCAATTATTTAATGGACTTTATGTCCTTGATCTAAGTAATCCTGTCTACAACATTAATACCAAGCGGATTAAAATAAATGATTTAAATCCCGCTTATTTATGGCATTGTCGTTTAGGCCACATAAATGAGAAACGTGTATCTAGACTCCATAAGGATGGATTACTAGACTCATTTGCTTTTGAATCATATGAGACATGTGAGGCTTGTTTATTGGGAAAAATGACAAAGTCCCCTTTCAATAAGAAAGGTGAGAGGACTAGTGAGCAATTGGCACTCATACATACCGATGTGTGTGGGCCATTTGCCACTCCTGCCAGGGGTGGTTATGTCTACTTCATTACGTTTACTGATGATTACAGTAGATATGGATTTGTGTACCTTATGAGGGCAAAATCCGAATCCTTTGAAGTGTTCAAGGAATTCAAGAATGAAGTAGAGAAGCAGCTTGGCAAAAGTATCAAGGCTCTACGATCGGATCGTGGAGGAGAGTACTTGAGCCAAGAGTTTGACGACTATCTTAGAGAGTGTGGGATCGTGTCCCAACTCACTCCACCCGGAACGCCACAATGGAATGGCGTGTCCGAGAGGAGGAATCGAACCCTATTGGATATGGTTCGATCTATGATGTGTCAAACCGATCTTCCATTATCGTTTTGGGGCTACGCTCTATTAAGTGCAGCTTTCACCATTAACCGTGTTCCATCTAAATCAGTCATGAAGACACCATATGAGATGTGGAATGGGAGGCGTCCCACACTGTCGTTCATGAGGATTTGGGGCTGCGATGTCTATGTAAAACGTTTACAATCAGACAAGCTAGGGCCTAAATCGGATAAGTGTAAAATTATGGGGTACCCTAAGGAAACTAAGGGATACTACTTCTACAATCCAACCGAGAACAAAGTGTTTGTTGCTCGAACCGGCGTGTTTCTAGAAAGAGAGTTTGTCTCTAAAGAAGCAAGTGGGAGGAATGTAGAACTTGAAGAAGTTCAAGAACCACAAATCACTGAACCGATTATGGAACATGAACAGGAATCACAAGCAGTTGTGGATCCACCTGTTCAGGTAACACAAGAGCTTCGTAGATCTAGTAGAGTGCGCCAGGAACCCGAGAGGTACGGACTTCTCGTAACTGATTCCGGTGACACGATGCTCATAGATGATGAGCCTACTACCTATGAGGAGGCCATGAATGGCCCAGACTCGCAGAAGTGGCTTGAGGCCATGAGATCCGAGATGGAATCCATGTATACCAACAAAGTATGGACTTTGGTGGAACCACCTGATGGGGCGCGGCCCATAGGGTGCAAGTGGGTCTTCAAGAAGAAGATCGACATGGATGGTAATGTGATTACCTATAAGGGCCGATTGGTGGCTAAAGGATTCAGACAGATTCATGGTATTGACTATGATGAAACCTTTTCACCAGTCGCTATGACCAAATCCATCCGAATCCTACTTGCGATTGCAGCATACTACGACTATGAGATTTGGCAGATGGATGTCAAAACAGCATTCCTTTATGGGAATCTCCTCGAGGACGTGTATATGATACAGCCAGAGGGTTTTGAGGATCCAAAGCAAGCCAACAAAGTCTGTAAGCTGCAACGATCCATTTATGGATTGAAGCAAGCTTCTAGGAGTTGGAATCGACGTTTTGATAAAGTGGTCAAAGAGTTTGGCTTCATCAGAAACGAAGATGAGTCTTGTGTTTACAAGAAGGTTAGTGGGAGCTCTGTAGCTTTTCTGGTCTTGTATGTGGATGACATACTACTCATTGGAAACGACATTCCCATGCTGCAATCTGTGAAAGATTGGCTAGGAAAGTGTTTCTCAATGAAGGACTTAGGGGAAGCAGCCTATATACTCGGTATAAAGATCTATAGAGATAGATCTAAGAGGTTGCTAGGCCTAAGTCAAAGTACATATATTGACAAGGTGTTGAAACGGTTCAACATGCAAGATTCCAAGAAGGGATTCTTGCCCATGTCACATGGAATCACTCTTTCGAAGAGTGGATGTCCTTCCAATGAGATTGAGAAGGAACGCATGAGTAGGATTCCCTATGCCTCAGCCATAGGATCTATCATGTACGCCATGTTATGTACTAGACCAGATGTGTCATATGCCTTGAGTATGACAAGCAGATACCAATCCAATCCGGGTGAGAGTCACTGGATTGTTGTCAAGAACATCCTAAAGTACTTGAGAAGAACTAAGGATGCTTTCTTGATGTTTGGCGGTGAGGAAGAGTTGCGTGTAAGGGGTTACACTGATGCAAGCTTCCAAACCGATAGAGATGACTTTAGATCACAGTCGGGATATGTGTTTTGCCTGAATGGAGCAGCGGTGAGCTGGAAGAGTTCCAAGCAAGAGACGGTAGCTGATTCTACAACAGAGGCTGAGTACATTGCTGCAAATGGCGCAGCAAAGGAGGCTGTTTGGATCAGAAAGTTTGTTTCTGAACTTGGTGTGGTCCCTAGCATTGCGGATCCAGTGGAGTTGTTCTGTGACAACACTGGGGCGATCGCGCAATCAAAGGAACCAAGATCGCACCAGAAGTCCAAGCACGTGCTCAGGAAGTTTCATCTGATTCGAGATATTATCGATAGAGGAGACGTTCGGATATGCAAGATTCCTACAGATGATAATCTGTCAGACCCGCTTACAAAGCCTCTCACGCAGTGGAAGCATGAAGGGCACACTAGGAGTATGGGCATACGAGATGCGCCAGATTGGCTCTAGTGCAAGTGGGAGACTGTTGGAATAGATGCCCTAGAGGCAATCTAGTTTAGTATGAATTTGTAATTGGCTAAAAATTCATTTATTATTTATTGGATATTTAATATAATGAAGTCCTTAGATTTACAATCGTGTTGTTTATCTTAAATATCCCTAGTCGAGTATAATGATTAAATGGGACAATCATCTATAGACTAGTATGGGGTTGGATTGATATGGAGATATCATGATCCAACACATGGGTGTGCATTACGGAATGTTGCACTGGATTGACCCATTACCGAGAAGGCTACATACATGTTATGTTGAGTCACAAGTGCTTCTCGGGTACAATGGTATTGTCATCCTTAGACTTGAAGTCACTAGATATTCTAGTTGTGGATCATTGTGATCTTGGTAGCGTTAAACGCTACACCGTAACTGGGTAGTTATAAAGGCGTGTACTGGATACAATGAGAAGCAAGCTTAGGGATCGTAGTGGACGTAGAGAGGATTTGCCCCTCCCACATAACGGGAGCAAATATCCAAGGCCACTCGAGGATAGTGCTTATAGAATGTCTGGCCAGACTCAAATAAATCAATATATAAGATATTGATGTTATTTGCACGAATAAGGCTATTCCATGGATCGAGAAACTAGGGATTGGATATACGAGTGTGACTTGTATGTCTCGTGTCCAATCCGGATATGGAGGCAAAGGGATGAGACAATTACTTGTACAAGGTTGTCTAGATGACTATTCTATTAGTTGGCTAGAATGGATGTTTTGCTAGAAACCGCTCCATATTAGCAAAGAGTTGCTACCAAACTAGATAGAACCTATGGGGTCACACGCTATATAGAGTTGTACTAGATTTGGGAATTAATTAATAGGATTAATTAATTAGAAGGATCACTTTGCAAACCCTTGCAAACTTAGTAGGGACTAATTTGCAAGGAAGGGACTAAATTGAATTCTAGTAGGACTAGAATAAGTCCTTTAGGTAGTTAACAAGGAGTTGTTGGACTATATAAAGGACCCTCCTCCTTCCTTCCCTACACAACTTATGCTCTAAAGAGAACATAACAAGAGTAGGAGAGAACAAAGGAGAGAGAGAGCAAGCAACAAGAGGGACGCCGCCCCCTTGCCGCCGCCCACTCGTCCCCGACGCCACAAAGGGGCCGAACCCCCTTTTGTGCCTCGTTTTGCGTGATTCCTTCACCCTCCTTTCATTCCGGGCTAGCACCAAGGAGATTGGAGATCTAGGATCAACTCTAGGCGTGGATCAACTATAGAGAACGTGACACTATTCGCGTTTGAAGTCATCAAGGAGAACCCAAAGGTGTGTTTATGATTTCTTACCTTCACTATCGTTATGCATCTAGACTTGTGATCCTTGGAGGGTTTTGCATGGCTATTGTTTGATTATGCTTCCGTTTGCGCGATCCATGAATCAAAACCCTACACTATCTACATTAGCCCCCTTTCTGCGTGTGAAGACTCATAGCTGTATAGACTTCCATGCGCGGAAACCAACATACGCGCCGTCGCCACGCACCAATTCAAATACGGGTAAGTCCAGCCCCCGTGCGTGCCATTATGACCTAAAACCCCTAGAGTCGTGCCATCTGGCCTTTAGGGTTTTAGGCGTGACGTCAGCTTGTCCTGTGATTGCGCGATTCGACGGTGACGGTTGCGATTCGACTACTGAAAGGACGCAACCCTTCATTGTTTTTGGATAAATACTTTGTACTCTCCATTGTTGCAAAGCATCACTTCTTTCTCTTAAAGTGAATGGTACCCGGAAGTCTTCGGGAGCAGATTCAGATAATCAATCACCGGTTCAGAACTGCAAATCGTCTTCTTCAACTGTGTATATCCAAGCAGGCTTCGCGAAAACAAGGTTGGCCTTGTTCAATTTCGATTTAAAATACCAGTGTATGCTTTGAACTGCGTTGAATCTGTAAACCCATAACATATAATCTGTTGAAACTTGTGAAGAAGCTTCAAGCTTTGGACCCAATCGTGGCTTAATCCTTCAATGATAAGGACCTTGGATAGGGTTTTGAAATCCCTGATAATGCAACCCTCTAATTTCTGAAATTGATACCAGAAACTGTTCATCTTTCTTTCCATAGATCTTGAATCTCGAAATTCAAACTGAGTGTGGCATATTTCTCCCCCCTTTTTTCTTGCTCTTGCGCAGGAATGGCCAAGACAAAAGGAACCAAACCCACTAAGGAGGACGAAGAGATACCTGATCTGCCGCAGGCTTTGTGGCGAAAAGCCCCCTACCTGGGTGGCAAAGATTTCTACCACGCGAGGGTTAAGGCGAAGAAATTGCCTGCTTCTGTCCCCAATGAGGGATTGCTAACACTGACTCCCCCAGTTAACTCAGCCTTGCTCGAGTTGATTGGCTCCGAGGACGTGGTTCGATTGGGAATCGAAAATGGGTACTTCCCCTATGCTGCGATTTCCACCCAAGCTTTTGTCCAGAAATTGGACTACATGGATGAGTGGATTGACCACGTGTTGACCGATCATGCTGCGACTCTTAATGAGGCCGGCGTATACTTCGCTGTTCGTGCTATGAAGGGTGCTGCCGTGAAGCTGGACCAGTCCATGCTTCTAAACCTTCTTTCCCGCTACTCGCCTGCGACTCACACTTTCCACTTTGCTGAGTTCGAGGCTGCCCCCACACTCAAGGACGTGCACATGCTGTACAATCTTTCTCCCATGGGTGAAGTGGACCCTTTGAGTCCTTTGAGGACAGCTGCGGAGATTGCTTTGTACACGCAGATGGAGGAGTGTCTGTCATAGGTAAAGAAAATCTCCACCCGGTGGACCACTACCAAAGCCCTTCCAAATTGGCAGTTAGTTGATACGTCTGCAAAGAATACCTGGAACAAATGGGTGCAGTACTTCTTTCGCGACTATGCGAACAGCAGCATCACCAAGAAGCTTCTGAGTGAGGACCCGGAGGCCAAGAATTATGTGGAGAGTAAAGGCTATCACTTGACCCTTTGTGCTTTCCTCTGTGCATGGCTGTCGAGGTACTTAATCGATGGCCACCCGCATGATGGGGTCTTCTATCACGTTCTGCCGCTTGCTGTGAAGCTCGCCCTTGGCCAGAGAGTCGCACTTGGACCCTTGGTCTTGGGCACGCTGTACTATAGACTGGATCAGCTAGTTGTGGCCATGAAGGAGTCGCGTGGCCGCCTAGATATACTGACTTTTGTCAACATTTCCTTCTTGACGATGTGGGTCTTTGAGCGATGGCCGTCCTATGCCCCAACTGCTCTTAGGCCCAACAAGTGGTGTCCCCCAGGCGAGACGAAGGAGCGTAACAGTGGCAGAGCTGCGAGGTGGTTCGGAGCGAACAATACCAAGTGCGTTTGGAGCCTGATATGCGACAAGCGGCAAGAGTTCACTGCCAGGCCCTATGCCATGCGCATTGAGAACGTGCGATGGTTTCCAAAGCTGTACCCTTCTAAGGGTGTCGTCTTCTCAGAAGAGCTCCTCTTCGAAGAGGGATCGCATTTCTATGAGCTCTATCGCGAATTCTTTTGCTGGTGTCTGCGAGGTTCCCTTCCTGCTCTCGCAGAGCATATTCGTGAGCTCGCGCCAAGGTATGAGAGGATTACCGTGGATGTTGACCCCACTCGAGTTTCTCCCCAGTTCGGCTTTGATGCAATGGCACCATCAATCTGGCCCCAGTCCATTATCAGAGGTTGCTATAAGCGCTTGCTAACAAAGGAGTGCAAGACAGTCTTCATGAACAATCTTCCCTTTGAGCAGCCTGCGGGTAACCGCGAGGGCGGTTGTTCCCAGAACTGGCTCGCATACTGGATCGCCCAGAAAACGAGGATTGAGACACAGTCGGCCGCCTAGCCAAGTAGAGCTCCCTTGATCAAGAGAAACTCTTTTCCGTTTCGCCACAATTGCAGTCTGAGCGAGTCTGAATATGGTTGCTACTCATTGTTGGATCATGAGAACCATTTGTGCCCTGACGTCATTCTGAAGGAAAAGATCATCGCAGTTAAGAAAGGCGACTCGCATGTCATCAGATATAGCGAGACATTTGCTAAGGTAAGCAACTTTTCCGCGTACGTTGAGCTTCTTGATTTCCACATGTTGATGCCTTTATTCTATACTGTTTGCTGTAGTGTCATGTGCGGAGATTCGCATCTGGTGATCGTTCCAAGTCGTTGGTTAACATCATTGTTGCCACCAAAAGACAAGGACAGTCATTCCTGCTAGCATCGAGGATGGACCCCGTGGTCGAAACCAGGATTCGCGCAGTCATGAATGCTTTTGCTGACTCGCTGATAGATAATGCTCCGGCCTTGTCTCCCCCCAGAGATAATCCGTCTCCTCCAGCGACTGCCGCGCCGAGAGCAAAGAGACCCAGGCAAAAGGGAATTACAATTTCTTCCCCTAGAAGTGCTCCAACTTTCCATCCAGCGAGGTCCCTTTCTGTCAAGGATAAAGGCAAAGGTCGCATGCCCAGCATAGCGCGGAAGGAGCTCGCAGTTGAGACCTTTGTTCCATTCAACCAGGAGGAAGAAGAGGAGAGGCAGGAGCCCAGAGAAGGTGATGAAGAAGAAGAAGAAAGAACAATTGGGATACATGAGGAAGAATCAGGAGGTACCTCCATCGCGTTTCCCTTCTCATTATCGTAATTCTTTTGCAATTCTTTCTTAAACCAATCGTTTCTTCGCAGATGATGATGATGATGATGAGACCATCGGTGGCCTTTTGGCCAAGAGACAAAAGAGGAATGCTCATTCTGACATTCCAGACGAACCCATAAGCGAGGACGTTCTTGCCGAGTCCAGGAAGACAGCCGCGGAAGCTGCTGAAAGGAGAAGGCAGCGAGAAGAGGAGGAGCTCGAGCGTGTGAGGCAGCGGAGCCTCGAGGAGCAACATGTTGACGACTTAGTGCGTCCCATTGATGAGGAAGATGCACTTCCCGAAGAGGTGGCTCCTCAGGCTGAGGAGGAGGATGTGGCTTTAGAAGAGGATGCAGCAGCTTTGGAGCAGGCCTAAGCAGATTTAGAAGAAATCGCAGGCGGCGATAAAGGTGAGATTTTTAATCTCGCAGTAACTTATCGAGATGTTATTGTGGGTGCGTTAAAGCATGGTGTGTCAAAGGCTGACATTCGCCGTTGGCTAGTAGGCAAGTGCGGAGAACCTTCAGGTAATCATTTGAGTGATATGCATGGACTAGACCTTAGCAACTTGAAACAGAAACATGACTGGTTTCTTTGCGTCCCAGGTCACGCTCATTTTAAGGACCTGCTTAATGAGGACACACTAATAGGGCATGTTTCCACGTCTTTAGTGTATGACGAAGATACTTCAATCCCACCTTCGCGTGGAGGTGCTTGCTCTTAGCTTTAGCAAAGATAGTAAAATAACGTACAATACGAGTTACCTCATACTTTCGCATTTTATATCGCAGGCAATGCTGAGGAACCTGTGCTGGAGCAAAGAAGTCAGCCTTCTGCGTCCTATGTTCTGATTCCGAGTTCCCATACCGAGAAGCCCGTCGCAGCTGCTGAACATGCAGGAGAGCCCCTTGAGGACATCATCGAACTTTCTGATGATGCTGAAGCTGACGTTGTGCTAATGGAAGAAGATGCCCGTACTGGCGCTGAGGAAATAAGAACAAGTACTGTTGACGCTTTCGCATCTGAAAGTGTCCCTTGCCAAGCAACTTCGGCTGTCACTTCGCCTCCGGCGATGACTGAGTCGGTGGCACCTCTTCCTGCGTGGAGCTTTTGGGGCTCGCAGGTCGGGAATGCAGTCGCAGCTGGCGCGGCTTATACTCTTCCTCCTAACTATGAGGGGTTAGAGCTCGCAGCTGACAGGAGAGCTATGGAGCGAGGACAGTCTTCGACTACTCCAGCAATGCGCATTCCTTCTCTTCGTGAGATTCTTGAAGGAACTGGTAAGTAGAGATTTGCTGTTTGCATCTCGCATTATTCATTTACGAGTTTGATAGCATAACTTAGCTTTGACATTGCTTTAGGTTTGAAGCAAACTGATGTGGACTGGCTAGTTCGGATGCGCCTCACCTACCCCCAATCATTTGCGAGATCTCTGGAGATAGGGCCCTTTGACAGGAGGCCGTTTCTTACCGAAGCCATTTGGATTTTGGAGCAGCTGTCTGCGGCCACGCCTGCGACCATTTCTGTCCAGAGTGCCGAATTGCTTTTTGGCATGTGCCAAAATCTTCTTACCAAAGTTCAAGGCAGACTGGGTTTCAGATTTCTTATGAAAAGAGTTACCCTGATTCGCGCAGCCGTAACTTTGAAACTCGGCCACCAGAACCTCGCAGCTGAGAAGCAGAAGGTGGAGCAGCAGAAGCAAAAGGCTGAAGAGGCTATGAAGCTCTATCATGAGATGAATGCCAAGTGCGAGCAATTGAAGCAGGAAGTGGAGCAGGTAGAGAATCTGAGCCATCAGTTCGCCCCTCATGATTCCTTGATCAAGAATTTGCTTTGACTTTTTGAATTTGAAAAGTAGCAAGGAAATAGCTGGAACATTAATGTAATGCTGAAACATTAATGTAATGTTGTTAGGGTTTCTCCCCCTTTTTTTTAACAAAAGATTCAACATGCCCGTTTTGCCCTTTCCGGGATTTGATAGGATATCTCTGTGCATATCCAATTATGACATCAGCAATTGATACTCTGCTTGATTTTCGCGCTAATTTCTCGTAATATAAGCACGCTTTCCTTGGGAAGTCCATCCGAATCATGACCATCCGTCATTAATTAGGATACGCAACTGAATCGTCGTAGCCTTTAGTAGGGTAATTGATCGTTACCGCTTTTCAAGGCGTAAGTGATTGACCTTACCCTCTTTTCAAATTCTGCTGACTCATCTTAGCAACTGAAGAGTATCCACAAGGTCTATATAAACCCTGTCTTTGCCATTTGGGTTCTTCATCCCAAAAATGTGCTTTGCCGTGAGTCCTTACGACTGCTGGCTTCAACGCTTGTTTTTCGTTGATTCATGGCAACTCCAAGTTGTGAATCCTGAGTTTGCGCTTTGTGCTATAGAAATAGTTTCCAAGATCCGCTTTATGAGTGCTCTTTATAACCATCATAAAGAAGATGGAGATGATATCTCATGTCTGTTCGAAGAACTTTCTTCGTGTATTATGTTTGCAGGTCATGTTTCCGGCCGCCTCCCGGTGAGGTGCAGCGCCGTAGTGACCGTGCTACCGTCTCGTAATGAACGGCGGAATTCTCCTCCAGCATCCCTGGAGGAGAATTTACTGGCCCCACGTTCGTGAGCTCAGGGTGGCGAACCATTGTGTTCATCCCCGTCTACAAGGAACCCTTGCCCTTCAGAGCTTCTGCTTGCCTGTTGAACGCTGGAACCGGTGGTTCCTCAAGCACATCTCATGGGATGTTGATCAGACAAGGGCCTTGTCAAATACTGGGATCTTGAACGTATGGCTTCATGTGGCTCTTTGGAGCAAGCCCTACTTGCGATAGATGTTCGGCCGCAGATCTGCGTATCGCATAGCCGGTGTTAGGACCGTTGGGTTCATCCTTTCTCAGTTAGGATTCCCTTGGTGTGTCACTGCTTGCTTGTCAGTTACTTTTCGAATGCATTGTAAGCCATGTTGGCTGCGTAGTTAGATTTGAGCTTTTTCGCTTGTAAGCTGCTATCTAGACAGATAAATTGTAAATCTTTTTGACTCATAATGATAAATAGCTTTTGTATTATTTGCTGTGTCGTTGCAAAAAAATACAATTTCGCATGCGTGTCGGCATATTTCGCCTTGTATAATGCTATATACATATTTTGCATTTGCTATCTGCCATATAAATTCGCAGATGTTTTATTAGATCGTTCGAGATCGTGTTTGCGCAGTTGTGCCATCTTGGCAGATGGGCTTGTGATTTGCTTTCAGATGTAAGTGCGGGTGTCATCTCATCAGATAGACCTTTGTAGATCACTTAAGATCATTTTGCATAATGTTACTATCAAAATAGATAGGCTCGAAAGATCACTTGATACTGCTTTCACATGATTTGCTATCGTGGTAGATAGGCTTAGTAGATCAATTGAGATCATTTTTCGCATGAGCTGCTATCGTAGCAGCTAGGCTTAGATGATCAATTAAGATCGCATTCGCATAGACTGCTATCGTGACAGATAGACTTAGAAGATCGATTAAGATCGCATTTGCATAGGTTGCTATCGTGACAGATAGGCTTAGAAGATCGATTAACATCGCATTTGCATAGGCTGCTATCGTGACAGATAGGCTTAGAAGATCATTTAAGATCGCATTTGCATATTCTGCTATCGTAACAGATAGGCTTAGAGGATCAATTAAGATTGCATTTGCATAGGCTGCTATCGTAATAGATAGGCTTAGAGGATCAATTAAGATCGCATTTGCATAGGCTGGTATCGTGGCAGATAGGCTTAGAGGATCAATTAAGATCGCGTTTGCATAGGCTGCTATCGTAACAGATAGGCTTAGAGGATCAATTAAGATCGCATTTGCATAGGCTGCTATCGTGGCAGATAGGCTTAGAGGATCAATTAAGATCGCGTTTGCATAGGCTGCTATCGTGGCGGATAGCCCATCGTTATCAATAATAACAAACCAAATGAAATAACATTAACAGCTAGGAATATGAAGTTCTCATTTGGGAGAACCCTTTTATTATAATGCTCTCATGTGGGAGAGATAAGATTACAATTCTCTCATATGGGAGAGGAGATTGTGTAAATCATAGCCATACAAGACATGAAGCAACGTTATAATAAAACGCATGAAATGATAGAAGTCAAGGATAGTACTTCTTAATCCAGCGCATGTTGACTGAACTCGGGGTTGAGGTTGTTCCGTGCAACCTTCGTATGCTGCAGTAGCCACTGTCAAAGACTTCTGTGACTTCGAAGGGTCCTTCCCAATTGGCTGCGAACTTTGGGTGAGCCGCTTCTCGCATGCAATGATCTGATGCGCGCAGGACCAAATCTCCCACCGCGAAATCTCTTCGCTGGACTGTCTTATTGTAAGCACGAGCGATCCTTTCTTGATACCGCTTGTTGGTCCTTTTAGCTTGTTCTCGCTTTTCCTCCAGCAAGACTAAATCATGATCGCGTTGATTGTCGTATAGTGCGTGAAAGGCCAATCCCGCCGAATTGACTCTCACCTCCGCAGGTACCACGGCCTCGGCCCCATAGCATAGTAGGAATGGTGAGGCCCCCGTGGTTGTCCTTGGAGAAGTTCGGTAAGCCCACAGAGCTATGCTTAGAGAATCGGCCCATTTCTTGTGGTCATCTGCGACCATCTTGCTCAAAATCCTCAACAGCGTTTTGTTGGTCGCTTCGGCTTGCCCGTTCTCCTTCGGGTAGTAGGGGGTGGAACATATTTGCCTGATATTGTACTATGCTAGCTTCGCAGGTACCTGGCGATTAACAAAAGGAGTACCATTATCTGAAAGAATGGTGTTTGGAATTCCGAACCTGCATATGATGTTTTCTTGGATGAAGTTGACCACAGCTAGCGCATTTGCCGTCTTTAATGGTATCGCCTCCACCCATTTGGTGAAGAGCTCAGTTGCGGTGAGAATAAAATGATTCCCGTGCGAAGTTGGTCGGATGGGACCAATGAAATCCAGCGCCCATGTGTGAAATGGCCATGGCGTTCCCAATGCATGTAGGTCCACAGCAGGAGCGTGCACCAAGTTTCCTTTGAATTGACACTCCTGGCAGCGTCGTACTTTGGTGCGGAAATCGGCCTCCATCGTGGGCCAGAAATATCCAAGTGAGAGGAGCTGCCTGCATAATTTCGCACCTCCTTGGTGTTCTACCTGATGAGAAAGGTCCATGACTTCTTGTGCTTCACTGTCGTCTAGACATCGCAGCAAGTTGCCTTCGTGACCTCTTCGCCAAAGCAGGTTTTCTTGTACTACGTATCGAGATGCTTTCCTCTTCAATTTCTCAGCTTCTTTTCTCGATTCGGGTAAGGTGCCCTTAGTGAGAAAGTCAAAGAGTGGTTTCCTCCAATTCGTGTCATCATCAGTTAAAGCGATGAGTAGAGAATCTTTGATCAGTGCGCAACTCTCGCACTTCCCTTGTATCAGGGCCGCGGCTGTTGACATGTCTGGCCAATGAATGCCATATCTCTGAGCCTTCCGATAGATTGACACCTCACTTTCTCCGCAAGCATGTTGGTGAATCTTTTCTAACAACAGTTGTCCCTCCTGCTCGGAGATGCATCGCATGAGTATTCCGCCAGGACCCATGTAATAAAGGGTGTTGTCATGTATGTAGTACCCCTTTGTGAGTGCCCAGCTTTCACTGCTTGTGCCTTCTGCGATAGCTTGTAAAACTGCTTTTCTCCAGTCTGTATCATCCATGTGTTCATCGTCGCCCGCATCTTCTGTTAATGCCGACGATGTTCGCACTTCGATGGAGATCCTTGCGGGACATTTGTCTGTACTGACCATAGATCCCAAGGTTGCCAAAGCATCTGCATGCCTGTTGTCTGCTCGGGGCTTGTGCTCGTACCTCACATCACAGAACTGTTGCACCAGCTTTTGTACCAGATTCCGGTAGGACAGAAGGTTTATCTCCTTCAAACCGTATTCGCCCGAGGCTTGCTTGACGATCAACTTGGAGTCTCCCATGACCGTCAGATTGCTTACTTCCAAAGCCTTCGCTGCGCGCAGTCCCGCTATGAGGGCTTCATATTCTGCCTTGTTGTTGGTGACTGCGAAGTCGAGCTTTGCGGACATCTGTATGACCTCTCCATCCGGCTTGGTCAAGACTATCCCAATGCCTCCGCATTTCCTTGTTGACGACCCGTCGAAATGGAGCGTCCAATAGGGTACGTCGATTGCATAGATTTCAGGTCCTTCGAGCTCTTCTTCGATTACGGGCTCGTGGCTGTTGTCGGGGAACTGTGCCAACAAATCCGCTACCGCCTGCGACTTGATCGCTCGCGGTCGCACGCATGTGATATCGTATTGAGAGATGGTCATGTACCATTTCGCCAATCTTCCTCCAGGAGTAGTGTGAGTTAACAGATATCGTATGGGATCGCTTTTGGTGACCACTACTACTTTGTGCGACGCAAAGTAGTGTTTCAGCTTCTCTATCACGAAGAACAAGGCAAGGCAATGACGTTCGATGTCTGTGTACCTTGATTCAGCAGGTTGCACAATGCGAGAGATGTAGTAGATAGGCCTTTCTTGGCCTTCGTACTCCTGAGCCAAGAGTGCTCCTATGGACCTCCTTGTTGACGTCAGATATAGCAGAAGCGGTGATCCCAGTTGAGGTGCAATCATTACTTTTGAAGACGTCAGTAGTTCTTTCAGCTTCCCGAACGCAGCTTCGTGCTCCGGAGTCCAGCTGTATACGGCATCTTTCTTTAGAAGGGCACTAAAACAGCAGGTGATTTCGGCAATCGCTGGGATGAATCTCCGCAGATATGATAGCTTCCCCAAGAATGTCTTCAAGGCACTCTGATCGTGCGGTGGGGTCATGCTGACGATGGCTGAAACCTTTGCAGGGTCAGGCTCTATTCCTTGGCGATGTACCACGCATCCCAAGAATTTTCCCGATGTTACCCCGAATGCGCATTTCATAGGGTTCATCTTGAGCTGGAAGCGTCTGCATCTGTTGAACTCCTTCCGCAAATCTGCCAGGTGGTCTGCCTCTTGCTTGGATTTAACCACGAGGTCATCCACGTAAAACTCCACTTCCTTGTGCATCATGTCGTGGAATAGGGCCATCATGGCCCGCTGGTAGGTTGCGCCCGCGTTTTTGAGACCAAAGGGCATCACCGTATAGTTGAACACTCCCACTGGGGTGATGAAGGCGGTCTTTCGTGCATCTTCGGGGTCCATCTTGATTTGGTTGTACCCGCTGAATCCGTCCATGAAACTGAACATGCGGTGTCCCGCTGTCGAATCGATTAGCAGATCGATGTTGGGCAGTGGAAAATCGTCCTTTGGGCAGAAACGATTGAGATCCCGGAAGTCCACGCAGATGCGGAGCTGTCCATTCTTCTTTACCACTGGCACAATGTTGGCCAGCCATGTGGGATGATGATTTGGTTCTATGAACTTGGCATCCAGGAGTTTGACAATCTCCTATTTGATCTTCACGTTAAGCTTCGGCCTGAAGCCTCTTGTGCTCTGCTTTACCGGCTTAGACCCTGGGATGATGTCTAAACGGTGCATAGTGATGCTTGTATCCAGACCTGGCATCTCATCATACTCCCATTCGAACACATCCTTGTATTCAGTTAGGAGCTGTAGCAATCCTTGCTCCTCCTCGCTTGTGAGGTCCGCACTTAAAAAGACTGGCCTCTTCTTTTCCTCGTTCGGGCTGAGGAACACTTCCTTTAGCTCTTGCTTTTGTGGTCTGGGCCTATCTTCCATGCATTCCGGTGCTTCTTTGAGCTTCTCATCCGGAGTGCCCTGCATTGGCTTTTCCGTTACCGCAATCTGCTCGATTTGGTTGATTTGCCCAGGGATATCCCCATGCCCGTGTGAGGACATCCCCGCGCACCTTCATATGCGATAGCACTTCTTCCCATTGGCGTAGAAGCTCTCTATCTCTTTGCCTTCGGGGTCATGTTTTGCAATTCTCTTCAGAGTGTACACGTTCTTTCGATGGTATGCGATTCGCGGCGCCTCTTCGCTCGTAGGCGGCTTTTATTTGGCGTCTTCCCTTGTCACCATTAATCCCGCAGGTGACTGGTCCTTGATGTCCTCCCATAGAGGTAAAGGAGTAGGGTTGAATGGTCCCGGTGTTTGCTCGTCCGCCATCTCGGTGAACCACCCTGCCTCGCTAAGATGTGCTTCATCCAGGTTGAATGGATTCGTTGAAGCCGGTATCTCGACTATTCTAACGTTCCAGATAGCTTTCATGACTTGGTGAGCTGTTGAAGGAACCGCGTCGAAGCGGTGAATCCAGGCTCGACCTATGATCATGTGGTATGTAGTGTTCGCGTCTATGACATAGAACTTCGCTGAGCATTTGATTTTGCCTATCTGAACGCCCAGGCGGATCCATCCGATCGTCATTCTAGAGTCGCTTCCAAATCCCATTAGCGGAGATGGACGCCTGACAATCTTGTGCTCGGGGATCCCTGCTAGCTTCAGTGTGTGTAGCGAAACGAAATTGACCGCTGCTCCTCCGTCTACAAATGCTCGTTTGAACTCGACACCATTGATGATGGCTGTCACATAAAGAGGCCTCTGGTGGCTCGCATCTGTCTTTTTGTCGCTGGCAGAAAAGGTCATAATCTTTTCTGTAGAGCGGGACGCCCTGATGACTTTCCCGTTAGAGACTACGAGATCCTCCTCGTAGTCCTCTGCTATCCTCAAGATTGCTTTCGTCATTTCTGTCCGGCACTTCTCCGAGAAGTTCATCTCGTCGAAGAATCTGGTGAAGCCGTGCAACCCCTTCATCCGATCGGCACGTTCATCCTCTGTGTCTACACTGTAGTCCTCGTCATCATGGACTTCGGCAATGATGGGTAGACCATCCTCTGCGACTTCTTCCAAGTCCACAATCGAGATCATGGCGACCTCTTTGCCTTTTGGGTCTTGCTCCGCATGGGCAGGAAGTGGATTGTTGCGCACATCCTTCCTGTGATCACTGACGATCAGCTCGCCATTCTTCATCTTCCGATTGAATACAATCCTGAGCTTCTTACATTCCGCTGTGGGGTGCATGACCTTGCCGTGGTACTCGCACCACTTAGGGTCCCTCACCATCTCCTTGGAGGGTATCTTCTCGAGCGGCGGTAGGACACCGTCCTTGCGCCACTGCCTGCAGAGGTCGCTTGCCTTCTCCACCGAACATGGCAGAGGTGGTACATCGAAGTTCACAACCTTCGCTTGCTTCTGGGGTGAAACTGTATTGACCTCAGCTTCGCGTCCCCTCTTGTAACTGAATCTCCCGATCTTGTAGGTTGTGCTGCTCGAAGATTTCTCCGGTGCGTTCTTCTTTTTCTGCCTCTCAACTATAGGCTCGATGTTCTTCGTGCATTCGATTAGCTTTGAAAACATAGGTGTTTGTAAATTGATGAGCATACATTTGTATTCGTCTCGCATGCACTGCAGGCATATCTCTACAAGCCGACTTTCGAGCATTGGATCTTTGCATTCCAATGACTTCGCCCTGAACTTCTTGATGAAAGTTATCCCATCCTCCTCGCGCTTCTGATACATCCGCGAGAGGTGGATCATTGTCACCTTTTCTTCCATCTGGAAGAACTTGGTATAGAACTTTTGGACCATGTCGTCCCAAGTCTTCACGGATCCGGCCTCCAACGTTCGGTAACACTTGTATGCTACGTTCCCCAAGGATTTTGGGAACTCTCGCATTAGCAATTTGGGATCAGCTCCGTATGGACCCATGACATCGATGAAACGCATGACGTGCTCATGAGCGTTCCCGTTGACGTCCTCAAACTTGTCCCATTTAGGAGCCTTATACCCCACCGGGTTTGGCATGAGATAGATCTCCCGCGGGATGGGTGGATCGTTGTCTAGCTTCGGGATGATGGTATCCGCGAATGATTGGTGAGCCAGAATAGTGTCCATGCGCTTCTACAGAGACGTCATGCATTCTGGAATGCTTCCCTCGGCAGCAGAAGGAGGGGTTGCTGCAGGCGGAGGCGACACATACGCCGCCGGAGGATTGGGGACATATTGGCCGCTCGCGTTACCCCAGATCGCCGTTGGCGGAGGCAAGGGATACTGCGACGCCGAATTAGGTACCAAAGCCGGAGGCTGAGGAGTATGAGCAGTGAGAGGCAACATCTGAGCTGTTGATCCATGAATTGAAGGCAGCTGTGTAGTCGCCGGCGGAGTCTGCAGATTAGGGTTGGGAGGTGTGGTCGACACTCCCAGTCCCCAAGCGGTAGGGGCTCCTCCTCATTGAGAGACGGCGGTGGCTGGTGAAGGGTTTGGTGCAAGGGTGCCCAGAACGGCCAGGATCCGTTCTAGCTGCGCAGACTGAGCCTTGAGAGCTTTCGCCTGACTTTGGACAGTGGCGTCCAAGGATTCTAGCGTCGGTGCCTCGCCGGGGGTCGTAGGAGTACGGCGGGTCTCCTCTCCTGAGGCGGCTTCGGTGGAAGGCGATCTTTTGCTAACATCATCCTCCTGAGACATGGTTGCTTTTGTTGGTAAGTTCACGTCGGGTTCACCAAAATGTGCACAAGAGATTCCGGCGGGGAGACCTCCGTGTACACCGTATGTAGAGGATCAGAGATGGTACAGGATGAGTTGGGTTGTGTGTAGGGAGAGAGTAAGGCAGTAGTAATGTCTGAGAGAGAGAAAGAGGTTTGGCAGAGCTTCCGCGTATGGCTAGTGTGTCCTCCTTTGTATGGAAAGGTTAACGTCCTATATATAACAGAGAACGTGACCGTTGCAGTGTGGTTAATGCGCCCATTAATGGCGGCTTAATTAGCTTAACCATAACGGCACGTTCGTCCGCATATATAGGGACCGTTACAGTACGTTATGCGCGAATACAGGAACCGTTATGAGGTTGACCAGGTTTGACCGGATTGACCGGGTTTATGGAGCTCGTGCCATAAATCTCTCAAAAGCAGTTACTAAAGGTCGCGTACGGGCTTGGCTCGCACGCGACAGGACTTACTCTAGCCTCCAAACAACTAAGTCCCTACAAGTCCCATGCAATGGTATGCGAGGGCTCTGTCTCGCAGCCCCCACATGGATCAGCGCGGCTGGTGATCCAGTGTGTGTGGAGCACAATATGGTGTGCTGGATGGTTGCCACGTGGCCAAGATCTGTTAGCTAAGAAAGCACTATCTACAGTAGCTAAAACACAATGGTATTTTCTTATTCACTTTGTAATGTTCGCTATCTCGAAAGTCGTTGGATCTAACTAAAATCTAAAGTAAAATTTTAGGCGAGGGCTACAGTACGTCCTTGCCCAACCCAAAAGAAACCGGCTTAGCTGGTTTTTACCGGTAATTACGATTCTGCCCGCTCAAAGACAAAAAATAATAATCCCAGGGCGCCGCCTTCAGAAACTTGGATAGAAATGTAAAGAAATGGATGAAACTGTAAACTTAGAGGTAAAACTACATATAGAAATAATTAGAACTGGACAGAAATGAATAGAATCGGATAAAACTTAAACTAATCAGATAGAAACGCAAACAACGCTCTACAACTAAGCTATTACAGCAGATTTGCAAGCACTGAAGGTTTTAAAGGAAGATACATGACTTGTAAAACATAAAAGTGGACAGAAGCACACCTTGCGACAGTCGTTTCACTTAAAAAAAATAACAATCATTGCAAAAAGTAACACAAATGCAAGAACGATGATGCATGTGTGTGATATCCTTTGTCTCTTTAGCATTTCTTGATTTTCAGACTTCATTCGTTTTGTTGTTTCAATAATTGTGGACCATCGTTGAATTGTCTCCTCGCAAAAGCATGGAGGTTCTTCGTCCGCCCATACAAAGTAACTACATTGAGACCCCTGAGGCAGTAGCCACCGGAAGAAATCTCGACCTGAGTTCTTTGTGTTAGGACCAGCTCTTCTCATCACTCGTACCCTTCCACAGTTACAATACCTTGGTACATACTCGGGGTTACGACGGTATTGGTTAGAGGAGGAGTTGAATGAGGTATGTGACATGGTGGTAATGAGAATTTGGGGATATTTGGAGGAGGATAAGATGGTGGAGAGCAGGAGTTAAATGGCAGATTTGCCATGTAGAAGCACAGGTATGCTCCACAATCATAGCTGGAAAAAGAAAAGTAAATAGTATTACAGAACAATTGGATAAAAATGTAAACAAGCTAGACTGAAACATTAGTATGTAGACATTACTTGTTATGTTGTCTTGGAATGTCAGGTTTTGTCCGAACAATCTCTCACTTTCTGATGTCATGAACAGTTCTATATTCTGGCAGGGATATGCTGAAATTTGAGTGCATTTGTCCAAGCTTCTCACGAACCGCATCCGGTAGGTAAATGTACCTCGACACGGGATCAAGGATGTACACTTTTTTTTCCGATAAAGTGGAATACCATGAGAAAGTAATGCGTGTCGTGGATGTTGAGGGGAATAGAAACCTGTCCATAAGCCAACGAACAAAGCAAGTCAAAAGTGACCTTGCTATTGACGCTTGGAGGACTAGGACGTAACGCTTACCATAGACATCGAGTTCATGTCCCCCATGTACAACAGATTTATCCCACCATTTGCATTCTTCTGACCCAATGGCTGTGCATGAAAATGACCGCATTAAATTAGAAATGTAGTATCGATCAATCAACGACGGAATTAAGCGCAATGATTCCAATGTTTTAATTACTTACAACATACATGCATGGAAAGAACCAGATCTTCTTCTCCTCATCAGTCCTAAATTTCTCTTGGAGGTGGAGGATGTGGGACATGCAGTCGAGCATCTGCTGATTGTATAGATACACGTTTGGATAAAAGTTTATAACACTCAAACAGTTCTGTTAACGTTCTAATTTTACAACATAACATTCATTGTGAAAATAGAACATAAAGTAAAGATTATTTATTCATTTACCGTATCTCCTAAGTAGGTAGGAGCCTCCAGCTGCCATGAATAATCCTCGGCTATATTAGCCATTCCATTTATATCAACAAGGAAGTTACTGTAGATAAAGGGTACGCACCATTTAATCAACAAGGAGCCATTCTATTTATAAATAAACAATGAGATTGATCAATCACAAACATTTTAATGTAGGGAAAGGGTACTCACTATTGAAATGGAGTCCTTAGTTCCGGCTTCTCATTCATGCCCTCAACAGCCTGACGGCTCATGTCGAAATGCAACCAGCAGTCTTCCACTTCCGGCATGATTGGCAGCACAACATCAAACGTGCCCTGCATCTTTACTCTCTCCGAGGTTCTCTTTGGGCCCTTTACTGTCTCTCTCGCCCCCTCTCCCTCTCCCTCCTCTGTTCGATGGACTGGCAGTATTCTTTTCGATGGGAGAAGCTGGCACCTTAGGTGATCCATGAGCAGGCCTGATGGGTGGGAAAACACTTGGTGATGCATGACCAGGCATGGTGGGAGTTGAAGATACTTGTATTGGAGACTTCGGTGGAAGCTTGTTGGATTCTGCCTGCAATCACAAACATATGGATAGAAAATCAAAACATTAAAGTATGACACATCAAAATGATAGACATATAACTTATCAAATTATTGCAAACCATTGAAGTATTCTCTTCTGAAACTTCTACTGCTTTGAATGGACTTGTAACTGTGGTATCTACTGTACTGTGCTGATGTGGCTCTTTTGGGTGAATTTCGTCGTTGCCCTCGGATTCATGTTGTCTTCCCTCTCTTGAATTTCCCACATCTTGTTGTTCCTCCTCTTCATTTTCTTCTTCTGCCTCTTCAGGGTACTGCATTTGTTTACCCAACCTCTTCTCTAGTACCCTCTGTACGGCCTGTTCGAAAACGCTTCCTATTTGTTCATTCACCATTAACATGACCTCATCCCACTGCTCACTTTTGCTGAAATCAGGTTTGAACTAATCTTTGTTGTGTGGGAGTGGAAGCAACTCCAACTGCATTGTTCAAAAACAGGGATATCAGATATGTATTGGCTGATAGAAATCTAAACCACATAGAATGGATTGATATAGTAACAGGTCTTACTGCATTCATGTACTTTTGTACAAATTTCCATCTGGAATTCAGGTTGTCAGTGTCCCATAGCATCAGTCTAGGCCTTGCCTCTGCATCTTCACATCCTTTAGGGTGTTTGTGGTGCTTTGGAACAAACTTCTCCAAATACACCATATGTACATACAAAACGGATTTGTAATACATTTGGATAGATATTATGAACAGAAAGATAGACAAGTAAAATGGACAGTTACCATTGGTATCAACAAGCAACCAGCCCTTCGGATTGCCTCCTTCAATTTAACCGGAGTGTGCTGAGCTTTAAGGAGCTGGAGCCAAGTACCTGCCCAGTTAACCTTTTCTAGGCTCTCCAGATCCATGACATACTGAAGTAGTGTGTTTCTAACTCCCAGTCTTGTGTTGGGCATCCCAAAACATGCCAAAATGAACACCACTGCCCTCCCCTTCCACTCATCACTTAGTATCTTATTCTCTTTTTTTCTCGAACCAGGGATAGTAATCAGTGACATTTGTGCATGCCTTAGTGAGGTCAAGCTCACGGGCCAATTTATTCGAAATCACATCGGATTCCTATTGTCAAGAATTTCCCCTGTGGTACTCACCCCAAGCAACCAGCCAACTGTCTCATCTGTGATTCTGTACTCCCGACCATGGGCAGAGATAGATTGTGTGGCAGGGTCATAGGCATCGTATATGAAAGCATTGAACGGTTCAGGTGTCCAAAAAATGTCCAAATGCCTTAATCCCCCCAGTCCTATCTTCTCAATCCATTCCTTCTGTTCAGTAGTCATTCCTTTGTACATATCGCGAATCTTTGGAAGGTACATGTAACTCTGCCACCTCTCCTTTTTCCAACCCTTTTCTGTCCTGATTTTGCAACAACTTCCCTTTCCTTCAACCTTTCCACAACTCTTGCCTTTTTTGAAACCCTCTTTGGCTTTGCTTGAAGGAAACCTTTCTCCTCTAAAATTTCTCTTATCTTCCTCTCCTGAGCTGCTTCTTTGACGTATATGTCCCTCTGGTCATCAGTCATGGAAAAGCAGTCTTCCCTCATCTTGTCTGTTATGTCTTTGGTAATGGAATCAATACCCTCGGCATTCTTGTAGTAGTCAATCCTCTCCATCCTACAATCCAGTTTAAAACAAGTTCGGAGACAGAAAGATATATCTGGCATGTAGATAGAAATCTAAAACATTTAAATCACACTGTCAAGGCTCAGTAATATCAACAATAAACAAAGCCATAAGTTTGAAAGAATGTTAGATACAGATGTGTAAAATAATTTACTTTGGATTAAATGAATAGAATCTCAACATCAAAGCAAGAAAGAAGTCTTAAAACAGCAGAATGGAGTGTATACATAACAAATATAAACTTAATGCACAAAACTTAGAACAATCTAGGTTGTGGATAGAAGTGGAACTCACCGAAACCGGATGAATGTTCTAGTAGCTCCAGTAGATGTTTCTTGTTGTGGTGCTGTTTCTTTTTGTGGCACTGTTTCTTTTTGTGGTGCTGTTTCTTGTGGTGGTGCTATTGCCTCACTATACTCAGCATCCTCATGTTCCCTTTGTTTTGAAGTGGATCTTGGTTCCACCCTGTAGTCATCACCACTATATGTCTCAGAGGATTCTTCATTCTCTTGCATCTTTCTTTGTGCCTCTTCCACCCATTCTTGCTTTGCATACTCATCCATTTCATTCCATTCCCGAATCTTTGAATTTCTTTGACTCTTGTTCGGCTGTCCATCCTTCCTCAGTTTATAATTGTGTTTCCTACTTTGGCTGCACAAACATCTTCCTAGTAAAACTCATAGAACACAGTTTAAAACAGACAATGAATTTTTTGAAGGACATATAACATGGATAGAAATGTAAAACTGATAGCATGGAGTGAGAACATTTTAGCTCTAAAAGTATGAACAATTAGACCGAACAAATAAAGCGGATAAAACTTAAAAAGTCATAGATAAGATTTCATAATGTACAGACAGAAACCTTGAACAGATATGAAAGAACTCACATGTACAATTCCAGAGCAACCTCTTCATTGTGGTCAATATCCTCATGTGGGCTTGGGTCTCTTTCCTTCCTCTTCTTCTCTGTTTTCTTGGTTTCTTTCTGTTGTACTCTTATCCTGGTTGGCTTTTTTTGCTTTCTCTGTTGCCTCTTTGGTTTGACTTGTTCTTTGTTGAAGTCCAGCCTTCTCTTCAGTCTAGGGCTTTTCCGGCTACATTGTTCGGTTTCAGTTTGGGATTTTGGGGCTGGGGTTGGGTTTTCCTTATGAACTTCTTGTGGTTTCTCCACATTGCTACCTTCTCCATCCCCTACATTACCACCTTCTCCAGACCCTAATTCGATGGTAAATGGTCACCGGTGGGTTTCAATCCACAAAAGCACACAAAGCAAGTTCAAAAGTTGGAATACCTGTGGCTAGTGCACCGGTTGTGTCATGGGTTTCACCAATTTCATCTGCACCGGTTGTGTCCTGAGTTTCATCAATTTCATCGGCTGGTTTTTGAGTCTCTTCAGTTTCTTCCCCGCCTTGGATGCTGTCTTCCTGCTCTTTGTTGTTATCTTGTACTCCGATTGTCTCTTGGGTTTCTTCAGTTTCTTTGGCGCTTGAAGTATTTACAGAAGGGTTTGCTATAAGATCTGGGTTTCCTTCTTTTCTCTCCGGTATGGAGGTCTCCGGAGTTGCATTTCCTCTTCATTTTGGGCTTCGGTGGTCGCCGGAGTAACCTCTGTATTTTCAGAGACATGCCCACTTTCTTCGACATCAATTGTAATCGACTTGTTCACTTCATCAAAAACATCCATCGTGATTTTTGAAGGAGAAACAGATTCATCAATGGGATCCATGTAATTGCAGAAGATGAAGTGCAGAAGATGAGAGTTTGGATGAGAGAGAGAGATATGTGGTGGTTTTAGAAGATGAAGAGAGAGTTTGAGAGTTTGATGTGAGAGATTCAAATCAAATTTGAATTGAATTGACAAGTTGAGATGATGACTGAATTGGGAACCCAACTGCCATCAATGGTGGTGGCTTCACTAGCCGTTAATAGGGGGCAGTTACTTTTTGCATCCGAAGAGACATGTCATGGAGAAAGAAAATTATACCCCAATCCAGTTGCTTTGTATTTTTATCCGAGACAGTTTCGGATTTGTATGTTCTACATTTTTATCCAAAATAGTTTAGGGTTTAGGGTTTAAGGTTTAAAATGTCTAATACGCTTAATGTTCTCTCTATTTGTTTTGTATTTCTATCCGGAGGGTCACAATGTCTGTCAGAACATAAATCAATGTTTACTTTGTTTTTCTTCTTCATTATTTACTGGAGAACATTAATTTGGGCGTTCTAATGATAACTATCAGGCCTTGAGCTGCAACATTAAAGATTTATGTTGTTTCCAAAGCTAATTTAATTTCCAATGATAATAATCATCTAACTCTCTGCATTCCGCATTATCAGTTTGAACTGAACAAACAACTCTCAGTTTGAACTACAACTATCTGTATTCTCCTCCAAAACAATGGAGGAAAATAGTGTTGTGTTTGGTTTAAAAGTTCCTGCAGATAATAGCTCACACCTCCCAGAAAATTATGGCAACCATTCAGATGGTATTTCAAACAACGTGGAAACAGAGGTGAATACATCTCCTAAGAGGAAGTTTGACCTCAATGAGCCTCCTCCCACTGATGATGATGCAGATTTCTCCAATGTCATACACGATAATGATATAGTGAACGGTAAGATATTTTGTTGGATGTTTTAGATTAATAGTATGATGTAGTGCACTAGTTAATGATAAATGTGCTTGTTGTTTCAGAGGGATCACTCTCTGAAGAAGAAATCATGGAGAAGAGGTTCAATAGAGAAGAAGAGGCGTACGATTGGTACCTTTTGTATGTATTTGTAAATGGATTCGGCATTGGAGGGATAACCGTAGGTGTTTCGACAAATACGGAAAAAAGATCAAGTCAAGAATCTTTGTATGTGCCCAACAAGGCCATCGATTACAGAAGTGCTACTTAAGGCCTGACTGGAAGAGAGAGCATAAGAATGACACTAGATGTGACTGTCCAGCACGAATTCGTATTGCTCGATCTACCCCGGACGAACAAATTCGTGTTAAGAAAGTCACTTCTGAGCACTCGCATCCCCTAGCGGACCCCAAAGTAACACACAAGCTTAGGTGTCATAGGAAGGTCAGTCAACATGATTTGGAACGCGTTATTTCACTAAGGGAAGTGGGTATAAGGACTTGTGAAGCATTCCAATTAATGGTCTCACAAGCCAGTGGTTACGCCAAAGTTGGTTACACTGTCAAAAACCTGTACAACAAGTTACAGTCATTGAGAAAGGCTTGCTCTAACTCTGGATATGGGCAGCTGGCCTTGCAATACATTGACACCCTTGAGCATACCCATGGGGGTGTATTCAAAAGGTATTGTTTGAATTACTGTCCAGTTGTTTGTGGTTACATTCTAACTGCTTTAAATTTATTTCTGAAATATCAAATTACTATACTGTTTCATGTTTGTTTATAATTCTCATCTACCTGTTTATATATACTATCTATTAACCTGAAACAAATATAAGTCTTTTTTCAGTTTCCAGTTGGGTGAAAATCAACAGTTACAAAGCATTTTCTGGCGTGACGAGAGATGCAAACGTGATTATGTAAGGTTTGGAGATGTTTTGGTGCTTGACGCCACCTACAAAACCAACATGTACCTAAAGCCTCTTGTCATACTCTCTGGTGTTAACAACCACTTTCATACGCGCGTTTTAGCAGTTTCCGTTCTACAAGACGAGACCACGAAATTGTATAAATAGGTATTAAATTGCTTCCTAGAAGCAATGGATAACAAGGTACCCATATCGGTCATAACCGATGGAGACTTGGCAATGAAAGTCGCTATTGCGGAAGTTCTTCCACTAGCGAAGAATCGTTTGTGTGCATGGCATCTATGTCGCAATGCCGAAGGAACCCTAAAGTTGGGGTCAGAATTTATGAAGGAATTTCGAAAATGCTTGAGCAAGAGATCCGATGTTAACCAATGGAACGATGATTGGCAATACATGGTAGACAAGTGGGGTATTGCGAACAAGCGGTGGGTAACGGGTGCCTACATGACGCGCCACAAATGGGCAGAGGCTTTTCTCAAGGAATTTTTTTTCGCCGGTCAGACAACTACACAAAGGTGTGAGAGTATCAACAAATTTTTCAAACAATATTTGAACTGCAAGAACAATCTTCTCGATCTTATTAAGGTAATCATGTGGGGAATCGAGAAGCTTCGTGAGAACGAGCGAGGCGAACATTGTACTTCTGACCAATCACTTCCTGTTCTAACAAGCCAATTTAAGGTACTTGAAGAGCATGCGGCCATGTTCTACACTAGGACTGTGTTTGCGAAGTTCAGGGAGCAAGCAAGGAAGGCAAGTCAATACAAAGCTGTTGGAATTGAATAAATACATGAATATGACATGGATGCAATCTATGTCACAAGGGAGAAGGAAAGGGCATCTCTAGTAAGTTCACATGATACACTATCTCTTATGACTGCTTTAAACCGTTATCTGTATTTTTTAGGTATCTATATAGCTTGTCAATTAAAATATCTGATATCCTTTGTTTACTGGACAGTTGTTTCCAGTACTTTCATACTTATCTATTTTTTTATAATTTCTATCTACTCTGTCAAATAAAATATCTGGAAGCTTTGATCTTTTTCCTGGCAGCACACCGTTTTCTGTCAACGTGATAATACCATGCTTTACTGTTCCTGCAAGAGGTTTTAGTCATCTCATATGGTTTGTGGCCACATTATTTTTGTGCTCTTTCATAAAGGAGTTCAATTCATTCCGGAAAACTTGTTATCGAAACGATGGCAGAAGACGGATAGTGACTTCTACAAGAATGATCCAGCCATGCAGGACCCAAAAATAAGACGGTGTGACGATCCAAAAACCCAAGCATTTCGTCGGGGTTGCATGAAGGGACGAATGGAGATTATTAGTGACATGGGTGGAACATCACAAGAGACTTACGATTATTGGCAAGAACATGTTGACTTGATGATACGGGGTCTCAAGGACATTATTTTGAAGCAAGAAAATGATGAAGAGCATGTGGTTAATGTCAACTCACAAGAGTACGCTCACGTAATGCCTCCATCCAAAGGGGATACAAAACCAAAAGGGAGCTCCAAAAATGTTCGAAAGAAGTGCGGAAGATGCCAAGAATACGGACACAATCGAACTACATGCCCGAATCCTCCAATTGGTGTTTCCGGTCAAGATGTCGTCCAATCTCAATCGCAAGCGTCGCAATAAACTATGATTTCCAACTTCGAATACAACCGGTCCGAGGGAATGGGTGACCAAAACTCTTCAAGACGTGTTGGGCATGACTGGGCTGATTTATTCTAGGGATTATATTAACTGTGCGAATATTTTAGTTAAGTACCTTGACATGTTTATCCGTTATTTGACCCTTTTTGTCTGATGTTTTACTGTGTTATCCGGTTCTATGCGTTTTTATCCACTGATGTGAACTCTAGATAAATTCTGAATCAATTTCCTTGAATTTTTATCCATTTCTGCGCGTTTTTATCCACTGGGGGTGGTGACCTGCTAGAACCGGTCACCACCCCATGAGTTCCCGTGTTTTTTCGTCCGGTAGTGGGGGGGGGGCACCGCAAAAAAATTGCACTGCACGCCCCCAGACGTACAGTAGACAGACCCAAAATTTTAAGAAATATTGATAACTTTGGCCATTCGGTCGCAACCTACCCTTGAGCGATGCGCTAACCACCAGCGGACCCACCACCGCTGTCCAAGGGCCACAGGCACACTACTAGAAAAATTGCTTAAAACGGCGGTTGTGAAATGGCTCCGCCGTTTTTAGAATATGTTAACGGCGGTTATTACCAAATCGTCGTTTACATGATACAGTATACGGCGGTTAAACAAAAAGCGCCGTTTCTGAATTTGTAAAGGGCTGTTTTAAATTTAACACCGCTAATATTAAAGGCACTTCTTTGGTTTAGCGCCGTTAACATTAACGGCGCTAGTTCTAACCACCGTTAATTTTATTACTTTATGGGGATTCAATCTTGACCGTTCAATTGGAAACCCTAGTAGCTTATAAACTGACCCAACCCATCTCCTCCTCATTTCACTGCGGCGCCCATCTTGCCCTCACAGTGACCTCCATCTCCCTCCCATCATTCTCTCCTCGTTCTTCTCCATGGTGATTGTTGTATCATCAGCTAACTCCCTCTCTCAAATCTCTGTTCACTCTCTCCCTTCTCCCTCTCCACTGTTCTCCTTCTTCTCTCCCTGCTTCGTCTTCCCCCCTCTTAGATCTCCTTCCTCTCTCCTTCTCGATCCGCTGTCTCTCGCCGCCCACTACCTCTCCTTCGTCGTTCTGTATCAGGTATAACTCTGTCTTCATCCTCTTCCTCCTTCTCCGTCCCTCTATGTCTTTCACCGTCTCTGCTTCTCTCTCTGTTTTTCCGTCTTCGCCTTTCTCTCTCTCCTTCTCTGCGCCTCTTCATTTTTCTGTCTCCGCCCTTCTCTCTCCTTCTCTGCGCCTCGCTGTTTCTCCGTCTCCGCCCCTCTCTCTACTTCGCCGACCATATCTGTGTTTCTCTTTCACTCTGTTTCTCTGTCTCGATCTCTCTTTCCCTGTCTCCTCGCTCTGTTTCCCCCTCTCCACCGCTTCTCTCTCTCTTTCTCTTTGGAAATCACTTGCTGAAATTCATGATTTGAAATGTTGCTAAGAAATTGTGTCTGAAGATTCATCAAATGGGTTGAAGAATTTGTCGATCTGAAATGTCCGAAGAATTCCAGAATGACTTGCACAAATTCCCGATCCAGAAAATTCATGTGATGGTATCAAAATTTGGATTCACGTTCTGTAAAGCACTCATATTAAAAAAGAAATTCAGTTATTTTAATTAATCAACAAATATAATTACATGTTTGCAAAAAAAAACAAACAAACAAATATAATCACATTTTAACGTAAATGTAAGCTATAATTACATTTAACGTACATGTAACCTATTAACTGAATTAATTTAAAAAGAATAAAAAATCGGTATAAAAGGCGCTTTTTAGATTGTACCGTTACCATTTAAGGCGCTTTTGTCCGTCGCCGTTAACATTTTAGGCGCTTCATAACAGCCGCCGTTATATGAAACGGCGCTTGGAACCGCCGTTACTCTATTTACGACACTTAGTTTTATGGCACAGTAAAAACCGCCGTAAAAACTAAGAACGGCGGTTTTGAGCCCCTTAAGGGCGGTTTGCAAGCGCCCTTTTGGGCGATTTTTCTAGTAGTGCCACCACGTCAAACTTCTGACGGAAATCCCTTTGGGTCTTCTCTTTAGCATGTTGTTGTTAGGGTTGCCATTTCATTTGGGCTTCATTCTTCACTTGGGCCTATTTGTTCATTTGGGCCTCATTCTTTTTGGCACAAGGCATTTGGGTTAGTTTTGGACTTAGTGCTGATTTGGGACTACGGAATGAGGTTCTCAAAATCGTTCGCCATCAATTTGATTTGAGCAAAAATATTTATGGATATATTGACGCCTTTTCACACCTTTGCATACTTTGAGGATAAGGTTTTTTTCATCCGCGGGAGAATTGATACGGGTCAATCATAGTTACTTAGTTAGTATTAACTTATTTATTTATTTAATTAGTTGATTAGGGACTATTACGCTTTATTAGTTTAACCGTCTAGATATTTTTTTCAGATCATTTACCGTCTAGATGAGGGTTAGGAGGTTAGCTCTACTTATAACTTGTCAGTCTTACTTTTCAGATTGGGTAAACGACACTGACCACCCTTGACTTTAGGATTAAATCCACGCAGCTACCCTGTGTTTTAAAAAACATAATTTGCACCCATTTTACGGAATATTCCGTGAACACTTAGCACCCTTCTGTTATGTTCCGTTAGATAAGTGGTTGATTGAATTTTTCAGACAATATTGCTCCTGTGTAATTTTTTGGATTTTTTGCCCATTTTATCCTCAAGAACACAAAGTACCAGACCAAATTGATGAGGACCCCCCCCCCCCCCCCCCACCACCACAAGCTCCGTTAAGAATTAAAATTCATAAGCTCAACAACATTATTGTTACTATTATTGAACGGATCCTCTGAGTGCTGCTTCTGAACACCACCCTCTACCTGAGAGGAAAATACATACTCCATGGTTTTCTCTCAATACCAAAAAAAAATAATAAGAACTACAGTGATTTGTATGAATAAACACACGCTATAGCTTGGCCACAAATTGCTTCTCCACAACAAGAACCCTCAATTCTCTGTAACCTTCCCCTATTTGAACACCAAGAACCCAATATATCATCAACAAGTTCATATAAATTCCCACTGTTTTCACCCCTCAAATCCGATCTAATTTCTCACCAATCCCATTTCTAGTACCATGACTATATATGTATAGACACCAAAAGGATCCAAATTTGAAATCAATAGCAGAAGGTTCTTTTTTTTAGGGAAAAAGAAGTCTATTAACGGGTAGTCAGACCCAATAAATCAGTGTTCAATACATCGATAGCCCAACAGGGCGTTTGATTATAATAGCTAATGTCGTCCTCCTCCATAGCTCTAGCTGCTAACTGATGAGCAAAGACATTCCCATCCCTACCAACATGCTGAAATACCACTGCTTGGAACTTTGAAGTTAGACCCATGCATTCACCTAACACTTCGTCAAGGTCAGAAATTACATTTAATCCACCTTTGTTACCTTCATAGCAGCGACGGAGTAGCATCACCAGACCGAAGCAGTCACTTTCCAGGATTATGCAATGATAGTCTAGTTCATGGGCCATACGAAGACCTTCATGGGCAGCACGCGCTTCAGCCATTAACGATGAACTTTGCCGGCAGTGCCGGAGCAAGGAAATCAAGTTAGCCGGGGCAAGATTCATGAATTCAAAAGTCAAAGTCAAAAGTCAAAGTCAATAGTCAAAAGATTAAGTCAAAAGTCAAAAGTCGTTATATTTCATAACTTTTCATTACAAAAGTCATTGCAGTCTAGTCGTCTAGATACAAAAGATGACTACGTGTTAATATATTTAGCTTTACAAAATATTTCCTAATTGTTCACGACGAGGCCTCATCACTTGAAAGTTTTGCATAATAGTCTCATAGTCAACCGTCTTCAAAATATCTCTTTCGACATAAACAATCAAAGAATCATTCATCCATTTGTCACTCATCCACTTCTGCAAGCGACATTTAATGATATTCAGAGCCGAGAATGTCCTCTCAACGGAAGCGGTAGCTACCGGCAAAGTCAATGCCGAAGTGATAAGTTTGCAGATTGACGGATAAATTGTATCTCGTTTGGTATCTACCATCTTTTTGGCAATATCACCAAGGCCACTAAAAGACGAAAAATCACTTGAAGAGCATGTCATTGATGTAAGTATAAAGTTGAGCTCCAAGCCACTCATAGTCCCCTTGAGAAAAGTCCAGCGGAAAAAATTCGGCGTATCGAATTAATTTTTCCTTATCATACCTCGCAAATGAATTGGAAGGACATACGCACCCCATGCAAAGAAGCAACTCCGTGGTTGAAGTGGAGAAACGGTTGTCTAGCTCTCGAGCTTGCATGTTTATAACCGTGAGAAACAAATCAACCCGATAGTGAAGGTCATTTGGTATTTCCACAATGTTCCTCCTTACTCTTCCCGGAGCAACATACACATCATACATATTGGGAACATCAATGTCATTTTTCTTACAAAAATAAGTAACTTCGAGAAGAAAACAATCCCACTCACTATTCCTCAAAGTTTGCAATTCTAATTTAGTCAATTTGACTAAATTCATTGCATTCACTATGTCTTGGTCCTTCCTTTGCAATGCTTGTGAGAGTACATTTTTCATCCCAAATATCTTTCTCATAAAAAAGAGTAAGAAAATAAAATCAAATGATTGCAACGTGTGAAGCAACCTCTTTGCTTCTATCTCATCCCCTTCCCAACCAATAATCTTGAGAACATCAATTACCGCCGCAAACATATGCACCAAACTAGCCAATGTGTTGTAATGAGAGCTCCAACGAGTGTCACCCGCACGCTTGAGATTAGTCTCTTGATTCAAGCCTCGACCACTACTCAAATCTCCACATTTAAGTCCTTCTTGAACTTTTTCAATTTGCTTCAATTTCAAAATATCCACAGGCTTACAAGATCCACCCACAACATTCAAAACTTGGAAAATTACACCAAAGAATTCTTTGACATATTGATGCTTCTTTGCTAAACCCACAAGTGCTGATTGCAATTTATGTGCAAAACAATGTACGTAGAAGGCATATGGATTCTCTTCCAATACATTTTCCTTAAGCTCATTGAAATCACCTCGCATATTGCTTGTTCCATCATATCCTTGCCCACGCATCCTTGAAATACATAAGCCATGTCTTTGCAATAAATTGGAAATTGCATCTTTCAATGCTGATGCATTAGTATTCTCCACATGTTCAATCCCAAGAATTCGTTCAATTACCTTGCCTCTCTTATCAACATAGCGGATGACAATAGCCATTTGTTCTTTACAAGACACATCACGAGCCTCATCGACTAATATTGAGAAGAATGCATCACCAATATCCTTGACGACGAACTTAGTGATTTGACATGCAATTGATTGAACAATATCCTTTTGAATAGATGGAGAAGTCATCTTGTGATTGTTAGAGGCATTCTTCAACACTACCCTCGCTATTTTTCATTATCTTCCGCATTAAATTCAAGGAGCTTAAGAAAATTCCCTTGATTGAGTGATTCCTCCGATTCGTATGACCACGAAATGCAAGTCCTTGATGAAGTAGGAACTTTACGCACTTTACGGATGCCCTCAATCGAATCCGGTATTCACGTTTATCATCTTCCGTCTTTTTATGAGCAAATGTAGAATAGTGTTGACCTTGATTCTTCAAATCTCGGCACTTGCCCACGGCTATATCATGTGCGCTATTAGGTCCCCCACCTTCATGCTCTCCCAATGCTTCCGACTTCTTCCAATTAGAGAACCCCTTGGAAACAAAAGTGTCGCCACCGGATTGTTGTCCAATGTCTTGTTTAAAGAGATAACAACACAAGCAATATGCGGCTTCTTCTTTAACACTATACTCCAACCAAAATGGATACTTTTTGAACCAAGCTTCATTTAATCGTCGCATAACCTTCCTCTTACCATATGGTGTTTGCTTGAACTTATCAACTACCCCCACTCGAGTAGGACCATTCGATAAATAATCAAGGCAAACCTCATCCACAAATATCGGATGATAACTCGTAATACGAAGTCTAAGAGCGGGATCCCAAACAAGGCTACCGACATCAATAATTGGAGAATACGTGCTTGGAGTGGTTGGAGGCTCTTGAATCAACGAAGAAATACTTTCCGCATTAGGTTGAGGTGTCGATTCTACTATCCGCTTCTTTATCAAAAATTTATCCATACCTGTATAATGTAAACAATACTCATAGATTAAAATTTGTTCATAAACCCTAGTTTTGTTCATGTTCATCAATTAGACAATTACCAATCATTCATTCAACAATTGCTAAGAGGAAGATAATCAATTGGTAAGAAGTAAGAAGAGGGTAAAGATTGAAGAAGTAAAGAACCAACCTGAACTCTAATTTCAATTTACAATTAGGCTACCGGCGATTGCGTGTGGGCACTGTTCGATGAGATATCCGGCGAAAAGGTGGAGCTGGAGCAGATGAGGCTGCCGGCGATTGCGTGTGGGTATCTGCTCCTTCTCCCGGCGATGAGGTGGTCGGCGATTGCGAAGAAGCGGCGGCCGGCGACGCAGGTGCTCGCAGAGGGCAGGGGCTCTGCTCCTTCGTCGTCGTTCGTCCAGAGGGTAGGGGCTCGCCTCTTCCCTTTCTCTAATTATTTTTTTTTCTTTTTTTAACCTTAATTATTAGTTTTTTCTTTGTCAACACTTTTCCCCAAACCCGAAGTCACACGAATAAAAGTTTTTTTTAAAAAAAAAAAAAAATCGGAAACAAAAGATATCGTCTGAGATGGGACTCGAACACGAGTTCTATGATTTAGTAACCATCACAACTAACTGCTAGGTCAATTGGGAAGATTTGAAATCCAGGGGGGGGGGAAATTATATCTATCTTCAGAATTAGTCATAAAAAATAAAAAAATAAAAATTATGGATACTAGTAGTAATTTTTAAATTTCAAGGGGGGGGGGGGGGGCAATTCCCCCCCCCCCTTGCGCCTTAGTAGGTCCGCCCCTGTTTGACGGGGAAATCTGCGCTGCCTCAATGCCAAGAACAACCCATTGTGATCCTGGATCCCAATACCCAGCCCCGAAGCTTCTCCGAATTCCTTCCAAGCGACGTCAATATCTTCACGGTTTCCGGCGGTGGAGCACTCCACACAGTCGCACTCAACTCAGTCGGAACAGAGAGTTCTTCAAGCATACCCGTCAGTTTTGTCTCCTTACACCACAAGAAATAGTTTAAACCATCATTTGCTATCTTCTCCGATGACTTGCCATTTTGGTTGAAAATCTGCTCATTGCGGTTCCGCCAAATTACCCAAATAGTAAGAGCAATTTTTTCTCGCATTACCACACTGCCTCTTGTAAATATTGTACGAATCTAATCTCTAATATTACCTTGTTGAGAGTTCAGAAAATCCTCTCCCATAATACACGACCAGACCTGCTTGGTGTTAGAGCAGCTGGAAAGAAGGTGGTTCTCCGTTTCAATATCTTCCGAGCATGATACGCAGACTATAGGGACGTCTACTCCACGAATTTGAAGCTTACTTGCAACCGGAAGTGAGGAATGCCACAGCCGCAAACAAGGGACCATTAACTTCTTCGGGATCTTAGTGCGCCACAAGTTACAGAGCCATGTTGCATCAGACGAGAAACCCGAGGACGACGCAAGGGGATCGGAGATCTTGCGTGCTGCTGAAGGTTCTAGGTAACCCACCGAAGTGTCTCCACGAGACGGAGTGAGTCCAAATCTCAACCCCTCCCAGCAACCAAGCAGCAAGCAAACAGAATCGGCCGGAGCACTCCAACGCCGACCAAACTAGATTTCTTATATGCTTTGAGAAGATGCCAGTGTGTAAGTCTGTTCACTACTCATCTAACCTCTAGGGTGAAGGTGTGTTCGCTGCAGGCTGGCGCAGAGCACGGAGAGAGGCGGCGAAGGCGGCCATCGCGGACTGGAGCTGCAGGTTGGATTGCCTGGTGGCAGCGGCGTAGCAATCTGGATTGGCGATGCCGCGGCGAACGCCGGTTGGGATGGTGGCTTTCCTTCCGACGACCACGGTACAATTGAATCAAATTGTAGGATCTTATCTGAAAAAAAAGAGAAAAAAGTCTTACATTCTTTCATTTTAATTTTCAGCAGAGAAAAAAAGTTCATATCCTCAGGTGTTGCTGAGTTGTAGGATCTTATCACCGTTCATGAATTATAAATCATAGATGCACCATTGAATCAAATTAAAATGGTACAATTTTTTATATTTTCATCAACTTAGTTCACGAACTGGAGATGAAAATCAAAGTGGTCACATTCCTCGCAAATTAAACCACCACGTATAGGTCCCAAGACTGATAGAACTATGGTAAGTGATTTCTATGAATGATGAAAAAGAAATTCAACCACGCTCTTACGTGAAATCACCTCGAATATTAGAAAAATTATGATAAAAAAAACAAAAAAAATTAGTGTTCAGCTACAATTTCACTTTTCTATGTAAATATTGTAATTTCATGACTCTCTTAGAAACATATTATTTTTCATGTTTCAAACTCTTATTGGCACATTCTTTATTTTTTTTTTCTAAAATGGGATGAGCTGATTTGCATTTCTAAAATAATGAGCGAATTTGCTTTTAAGTTGAGATAGTTTGTTATGAAAATTTGGTTAATATTTTATAAATATTAAATAAAGAAAATGTTGATTCATTATATTTTTACGAGTTACATATGAGAGGATCACCTGAAGTATATTTAATTTATAAATTTTTAATTACTATTAAATAAATATAGACATGCTGATCAAATATTCTTATTCTATTTTAGAGGAATATAAACATCATTTGTATCTCATAAAGAAAAATGAAAGTGAAATAAAAATTTATAATTAAATTATTTTGTACGATCTTTTTCTCCCTATAGTTTGTTTTATTCTTTATGAACATAGTCTTGACAATTATTTGTACGTGATCTCTCAGGTAAAATCCTCTATCCACATCACTACCATCATTGAGATTTCGTGAGAAAGAAATTGTTAGTATTTTTTTTTGCGAATATCTGCATTTTGAGTAACATAAATCAAACATTTCATACAATATTTGAAGTCATGCCTTTTATGAAAAGGTCGTTGGTTTGATTTCTCTTCATGTTCTTTAGTACCACGTTGACAGTGATACAATTTTTGATATATTATTATTTTATGTGAAAAATATGGATCACGGTGTGCTTAGTTTCACTTAAATGTTTTCCTTAGTGATTTTAGAGGAATTTCATGTTGTTCAGAGATAAGACGCGAAAAGTATTTTATAAGACATGTTATGCCATTCACTTAAAAAAATGAAACTAATTGCATTTAAATCATCATAAAGTAACAAATTTTCTTACCTAAAAAAGTAAAACAATAATACCTCAAAAATATAAGAAGATTAAATAAATTTTTTTTTGATAGTTTTTAAATAGATTTTTCATTAAATTGAAAGTGATATTGTAAGAAATAAGTTTTAGAATGGTTTAAATTTAATTTAACTTTCTTATATGTATACTGGATCATGTTATGATTTTCTTTACTTCTCCTAAGATTCAATTAGAGCTCAGTTTCAGCAACACGATTGGTACAATAAATTAGCATGCTCTTTTTAGAGCTTACTTTCCAAGAATTCTGGTCAAATTTGTTGCATTTTTTAATAAGATTTTACCTAATATAGTTAGATACATTTATTCTATTATTATTTTCTTAGAATTGAACAAATTGAACTTGTGACAGACCCGCGCATCACGCGAGGTATCGCCTAGTATAAATAAAATATAGTTATTAAGATGTTGAATCAAGTTTAAGAGTTATTAAGGGTGAGTTTGGGAATGTTTCTGCTGCCAGCACAGCTGTTTTCTAACAGCAGAAGCAGTTTTAATGCGTTTGGTAAAAATAAAATTTTTGCTTTTCCGGACAGTTTCTGCTGCCCCACAGCAGTTTTCACGAAGCAGGGAGGGAGATGCTTTTCCAGAAAGTGCTTTTGATTAATTTATCTACAACCGATTTTGACCTTATAATTTTTGAAAATATCAATAGTTATCTTTACGGAAATGGCATGTGTCATATATTTTTGTCATTTTACCCTCTCACAGCAACTTACGGTTAATTTTACCAAACACAAAATTACTAGATCAATATTTCACAGCAGCTTTTACGTGATATTTACCAAACGACATTTTATCAAGAATTCACAGCAGCTTTTCTATAGGATTTTCACACAGCAGCTTTCTCGCACCGCCACAGCATTCCCAAACTAGCCCTAAGATTTGTGAGAAGTATGGATTTGATTTGGGGTGAGGCATCCATGCAGGAATATTCGGACACAAAGGAAGCCATAACAAACATGAAAAAAACACATGCCCTGTTTTTGTTCGCGGAGGATGGCCTTCAGTTTCATTATCTCACCTCAAGTGATATTCGGACGTGAAGGAAGCCATAAAAAACAAATCGACAATCAAATGCTACATCCGTTTCTTCTCATTCAGCCTACTTCACATTTTGTCACTATTCACTGAGTCACTTTACCTAGTGATTTGATCAGCAAAATAATGCAAGAATCTTGTAATCTTTGCATGGTCTCGTAGAGTTAATTTCCTCTACAATATCGTAAAAAATTGTCAAAATATTATATCGTTTTGTTATCTAAATTACCGGCTCATCGAGTTAAAAAATAAAAGTAGGACAATCCAGAAGAAACATACCAAGTAATCATGAGAATTATCTTCGTTTCTCTTTTTTTTTTCAGGTCAGAGATATTACTCATGTAACTTCCGGGAGCAGTTTCTCAACAACAGTGGAGTAGAACTCAATCAAATTGGATACTGGTAGGCATCTTCATTATTTACTTCACAAACATAATTAATGATTTCAACCACAGCCATTCTATCAGGTTTGAAAAAAACTTTGTCTATAACTTTTTTACTTTGTGAATTCCCTTTTTTTCTCATGTGGTACTTTTTTTTTTTTTTTTTTTTAGGAATTCTCAAGTGGTACTTTGCTTTACTTTTGGCCAATTTTGTTGTTTTTGGAAAGAAACAAAATTGACAAAGAACAAGTTTTTCCTAAGGGATATCTTATACAACTGTCACTTGTCAAAAGGTTATCTTTTACCAGCTTTCTAAATACTCCAGTTTTAATTATCACCAATGGCACAGTTTTAATTATCAAAAGGGATATCTTATATAACTTATCAAATTATTGCAAACCATTGAAGTATTCTCTTCTGAAACTTCTACTGCTTTGAATGGACTTGTAACTGTGGTATCTACTGTACTGTGCTGATGTGGCTCTTTTGGGTGAATTTTGGCGTTGCCCTCGGATTCATGTTGTCTTCCCTCTCTTGAATTTCCCACATCTTGTTGTTCCTCCTCTTCATTTTCTTCTTCTGCCTCTTCAGGGTACTGCATTTGTTTACCCAACCTCTTCTCTAGTACCCTCTGTACGGCCTGTTCGAAAACGCTTCCTATTTGTTCATTCACCATTAACATGACCTCATCCCACTGCTCACTTTTGCTGAAATCAGGTTTGAACTAATCTTTGTTGTGTGGGAGTGGAAGCAACTCCAACTGCATTGTTCAAAAACAGGGATATCAGATATGTATTGGCTGATAGAAATCTAAACCACATAGAATGGATTGATATAGTAACAGGTCTTACTGCATTCATGTACTTTTGTACAAATTTCCATCTGGAATTCAGGTTGTCAGTGTCCCATAGCATCAGTCTAGGCCTTGCCTCTGCATCTTCACATCCTTTAGGGTGTTTGTGGTGCTTTGGAACAAACTTCTCCAAATACACCATATGTACATACAAAACGGATTTGTAATACATTTGGATAGATATTATGAACAGAAAGATAGACAAGTAAAATGGACAGTTACCATTGGTATCAACAAGCAACCAGCCCTTCGGATTGCCTCCTTCAATTTAACCGGAGTGTGCTGAGCTTTAAGGAGCTGGAGCCAAGTACCTGCCCAGTTAACCTTTTCTAGGCTCTCCAGATCCATGACATACTGAAGTAGTGTGTTTCTAACTCCCAGTCTTGTGTTGGGCATCCCAAAACATGCCAAAATGAACACCACTGCCCTCCCCTTCCACTCATCACTTAGTATCTTATTCTCTTTTTTTCTCGAACCAGGGATAGTAATCAGTGACATTTGTGCATGCCTTAGTGAGGTCAAGCTCACGGGCCAATTTATTCGAAATCACATCGGATTCCTATTGTCAAGAATTTCCCCTGTGGTACTCACCCCAAGCAACCAGCCAACTGTCTCATCTGTGATTCTGTACTCCCGACCATGGGCAGAGATAGATTGTGTGGCAGGGTCATAGGCATCGTATATGAAAGCATTGAACGGTTCAGGTTTCCACAAAATGTCCAAATGCCTTAATCCCCCCAGTCCTATCTTCTCAATCCATTCCTTCTGTTCAGTAGTCATTCCTTTGTACAGATCGCGAATCTTTGGAAGGTACATGTAACTCTGCCACCTCTCCTTTTTCCAACCCTTTTCTGTCCTGATTTTGCAACAACTTCCCTTTCCTTCAACCTTTCCACAACTCTTGCCTTTTTTGAAACCCTCTTTGGCTTTGCTTGAAGGAAACCTTTCTCCTCTAAAATTTCTCTTATCTTCCTCTCTTGAGCTGCTTCTTTGACGTATATGTCCCTCTGGTCATCAGTCATGGAAAAGCAGTCTTCCCTCATCTTGTCTGTTATGTCTTTGGTAATGGAATCAATACCCTCGGCATTCTTGTAGTAGTCAATCCTCTCCATCCTACAATCCAGTTTAAAACAAGTTCGGAGACAGAAAGATATATCTGGCATGTAGATAGAAATCTAAAACATTTAAATCACACTGTCAAGGCTCAGTAATATCAACAATAAACAAAGCCATAAGTTTGAAAGAATGTTAGATACAGATGTGTAAAATAATTTACTTTGGATTCAATGAATAGAATCTCAACATCAAAGCAAGAAAGAAGTCTTAAAACAGCAGAATGGAGTGTATACATAACAAATATAAACTTAATGCACAAAACTTAGAACAATCTAGGCTGTGGATAGAAGTGGAACTCACCGAAACCGGATGAATGTTCTAGTAGCTCCAGTAGATGTTTCTTGTTGTGGTGCTGTTTCTTTTTGTGGCACTGTTTCTTTTTGTGGTGCTGTTTCTTGTGGTGGTGCTATTGCCTCACTATACTCAGCATCTTCATGTTCCCTTTGTTTTGAAGTGGATCTTGGTTCCACCCTGTAGTCATCACCACTTTGTGTCTCAGAGGATTCTTCATTCTCTTGCATCTTTCTTTGTGCCTCTTCCACCCATTCTTGCTTTGCATACTCATCCATTTCATTCCATTCCCGAATCTTTGAATTTCTTTGACTCTTGTTCGGCTGTCCATCCTTCCTCAGTTTATAATTGTGTTTCCTACTTTGGCTGCACAAACAACTTCCTAGTAAAACTCATAGAACACAGTTTAAAACAGACAATGAATTTTTTGAAGGACATATAACATGGATAGAAATGTAAAACTGATAGCATGGAGTGAGAACATTTTAGCTCTAAAAGTATGAACAATTGGACCGAACAAATAAAGCGGATAAAACTTAAAAAGTCATAGATAAGATTTCATAATGTACAGACAGAAACCTTGAACAGATATGAAAGAATTCACATGTACAATTCCAGAGCAACCTCTTCATTGTGGTCAATATCCTCATGTGGGCTTGGGTCTCTTTCCTTCCTCTTCTTCTCTGTTTTCTTGGTTTCTTTCTGTTGTACTCTTATCCTGGTTGGCTTTTTTTGCTTTCTTTGTTGCCTCTTTGGTTTGACTTGTTCTTTGTTGAAGTCCAACCTTCTCTTCAGTCTAGGGCTTTTCCGGCTACATTGTTCGGTTTCAGTTTGGGATTTTGGGTCTGGGGTTGGGTTTTCCTTATGAACATCTTGTGGTTTCTCCACATTCCTACCTTCTCCATCCCCTACATTACCACCTTCTCCAGACCCTAAATTCGATGGTAAATGGTCACCGGTGGGTTTCAATCCACAAAAACACACAAAGCAAGTTCAAAAGTTGGAATACCTGCGGCTAGTGCACTGGTTGTGTCATGGGTTTCACCAATTTCATCTGCACCGGTTGTGTCCTGAGTTTCATCAATTTCATCGGCTGGTTTTTGAGTCTCTTCAGTTTCTTCCCCGCCTTGGATGCTGTCTTCCTGCTCTTTGTTGTTATCTTGTACTCCGATTGTCTCTTGGGTTTCTTCAGTTTCTTTGGCGCTTGAAGTATTTACAGAAGGGTTTGCAATAAGATCTGGGTTTCCTTCTTTTCTCTCCGGTATGGAGGTCTCCGGAGTTGCATTTCCTCTTCATTTCGGGCTTCGGTGGTCGCCGGAGTAACCTCTGTATTTTCAGAGACATGCCCACTTTCTTCGACATCAATTGTAATCGACTTGTTCACTTCATCAAAAACATCCATCGTGATTTTTGAAGGAGAAACAGATTCATCAATGGGATCCATGTAATTGCAGAAGATGAAGTGCAGAAGATGAGAGTTTGGATGAGAGAGACATATGTGGTGGTTTTAGAAGATGAAGAGAGAGTTTGAGAGTTTGATGTGAGAGATTCAAATCAAATTTGAATTGAATTGACAAGTTGAGATGATGACTGAATTGGGAACCCAACTGCCATCAATGGTGGTGGTTTCACTAGCCGTTAATAGGGGGCAGTTACTTTTTGCATCCGAAGAGACATGTCATGGAGAAAGAAAATTATACCCCAATCCAGTTGCTTTGTATTTTTATCCGAGACAGTTTCGGATTTGTATGTTCTACATTTTTATCCAAAATAGTTTAGGTTTTAGGGTTTAAGGTTTAAAATGTCTAATACGCTTAATGTTCTCTCTATTTGTTTTGTATTTCTATCCGGAGGGTCACAATGTCTGTCAGAACAGAAATCAATGTTTACTTTGTTTTTCTTCTTCATTATTTTTTGGAGAACATTAATTTGGGCGTGCTAATGATAACTATTAGGCCTTGAGCTGCAACATTAAAGATTTATGTTGTTTTCGAAGCTAATGTAATTTCCAATGATAATAATCATCTAACTCTCTGCATTCCGCATTATCAGTTTGAACTGAACAAACAACTCTCAGTTTGAACTACAACTCTCTGTATTCTCCTCCAAAACAATGGAGGAAAATAGTGTTGTGTTTGGTTTAAAAGTTCCTGCAGATAATAGCTCACACCTCCCAGAAAATTATGGCAACCATTCAGATGGTATTTCAAACAACGTGGAAACAGAGGTGAATACATCTCCTAAGAGGAAGTTTGACCTCAATGAGCCTCCTCCCACTGATGATGATGCAGATTTCTCCAATGTCATACACGATAATGATATAGTGAACGGTAAGATATTTTGTTGGATGTTTTAGATTAATAGTATGATGTAGTGCACTAGTTAATGATAAATGTGCTTGTTGTTTCAGAGGGATCACTCTCTGAAGAAGAAATCATGGAGAAGAGGTTCAATAGAGAAGAAGAGGCGTACGATTGGTACCTTTTGTATGTATTTGTAAATGGATTTGGCATTGGAGGGATAACCGTAGGTGTTTCGACAAATACGGAAAAAAAATCAAGTCAAGAATCTTCGTATGTGCCCAACAAGGCCATCGATTACAGAAGTGCTACTTAAGGCCTGACTGGAAGAGAGAGCATAAGAATGACACCAGATGTTACTGTCCAGCACGAATTCGTATTGCTCGATCTACCCCGGACGAACAAATTCGTGTTAAGAAAGTCACTTCTGAGCACTCGCATCCCCTAGCAGACCCCAAAGTAACACACAAGCTTAGGTGTCATAGGAAGGTCAGTCAACATGATTTGGAACGCGTTATTTAACTAAGGGAAGTGGGTATAAGGACTTGTGAAGCATTCCAATTAATGGTCTCACAAGCCGGTGGTTACGCCAAAGTTGGTTACACTGTCAAAAACCTGTACAACAAGTTACAGTCATTGAGAAAGGCTTACTCTAACTCTGGAGATGGGCAGCTGGCCTTGCAATACATTGACACCCTTGAGCATACCCATGGGGGTGTATTCAAAAGGTATTGTTTGAATTACTGTCCAGTTGTTTGTGGTTACATTCTAACTTCTTTAAATTTATTTATGAAATATCAAATTACTATACTGTTTCATGTTTGTTTATAATTCTCATCTAACTGTTTATATATACTATCCAGTAACCTGAAACAAATATCTGTCTTTTTTCAGTTTCCAGTTGGGTGAAAATCAACAGTTACAAAGCATTTTCTGGCTTGGCGAGAGATGCAAACGTGATTATGTAAGGTTTGGAGATGTTTTGGTGCTTGACGCCACCTACAAAACCAACATGTACCTAAAGCCTCTTGTCATACTCTCTGGTGTTAACAACCACTTTCATACGCGCGTTTTAGCAGTTTCCGTTCTACAAGACGAGACCACGAAATTGTATAAATAGGTATTAAATTGCTTCCTAGAAGCAATGGATAACAAGGTACCCATATCGGTCATAACCGATGGAGACTTGGCAATGAAAGCCGCTATTGCGGAAGTTCTTCCACTAGCGAAGAATCGTTTGTGTGCATGGCATCTATGTCGCAATGCCGAAGGAACCCTAAAGTTGGGGTCAGAATTTATGAAGGAATTTCGAAAATGCTTGAGCAAGAGATCCGATGTTAACCAATGGAACGATGATTGGCAATACATGGTAGACAAGTGGGGTATTGCGAACAAGCGGTGGGTAACGGGTTCCTACATGACGCGCCACTTATGGGCAGAGGCTTTTCTCAAGGAATTGTTTTTCGCCGGTCAGACAATTACACAAAGGTGTGAGAGTATCAACAAATTTTTCAAACAATATTTGAATTGCAAGAACAATCTTCTCGATCTTATTAAGGTAATCATGTGGGGAATCCAGAAGCTTCGTGAGAACGAGCGAGGCGAACATTGTACTTCTGACCAATCACTTCCTGTTCTAACAAGCCAATTTAAGGTACTTGAAGAGCATGCGGCCATGTTCTACACTAGGACTGTGTTTGCGAAGTTCAGGGAGCAAGCAAGGAAGGCAAGTCAATACAAAGCTGTTGGAATTGAATAAATACATGAATATGACATGGATGCAATCTATGTCACAAGGGAGAAGGAAAGGGCATCTCTAGTAAGTTCACATGATACACTATCTCTTATGACTGCTTTAAACCGTTATCTGTATTTTTTAGGTATCTATATAGCTTGTCAATTGAAATATTTGATATCCTTTGTTTACTGGACAGTTGTTTCCAGTACTTTCATACTTATCTATTTTTTTATAATTTCTATCTACTCAGTCAAAAAAAATATCTGGAAGCTTTGATCTTTTTCCTGGCAGCACACCGTTTTCTGTCAACGTGATAATACCATGCTTTACTGTTCCTGCAAGAGGTTTTATTCATCTCATATGGTTTGTGGCCACATTATTTTTGTGCTCTTTCATAAAGGAGTTCAATTCATTCCGGAAAACTTGTTATGGAAACGATGGCAGAAGACGGATAGTGACTTCTACAAGAATGATCCAGCCATGCAGGACCCAAAAATAAGACGGTGTGACGATCCAAAAACCCAAGCATTTCGTCGGGGTTGCATGAAGGGACGAATGGAGATGATTAGTGACATGGGTGGAACATCACAAGAGACTTACGATTATTGGCAAGAACATGTTGACTTGATGATACGGGGTCTCAAGGAAATTATTTTGAAGCAAGAAAATGATGAAGAGCATGTGGTTAATGTCAACTCACAAGAGTACGCTCACGTAATGCCTCCATCCAAAGGGGATACAAAACCAAAAGGGAGCTCCAAAAATGTTCGAAAGAAGTGCGGAAGATGCCAAGAATACGGACACAATCGAACTACATGCCCGAATCCTCCAATTGGTGTTTCCGGTCAAGATGTCGTCCAATCTCAATCGCAAGCGTCGCAATAAACTATGATTTCCAACTTCGAATACAACCGGTCCGAGGGAATGGGTGACCAAAACTCTTCAAGACGTGTTGGGCATGACTGCGCTGATTTATTCTAGGGATTATATTAACTGTGCGAATGTTTTACTTAAGTACCTTGACATGTTTATCCGTTATTTGACCCTTTTTGTCTGATGTTTTACTGTGTTATCCGGTTCTATGCGTTTTTATCCACTGATGTGAACTCTAGATAAATTCTGAATCAGTTTCCTTGAATTTTTATCCATTTCTGCGCGTTTTTATCCACTGGGGGTGGTGACCTGCTAGAACCGGTCACCACCCCATGAATTTCCGTGTTTTTTCGTCCGGTAGTGGGGGGGGCACCGCAAAAAAAATTGCACTGCACGCCCCCAGACGTACAGTAGACAGACCCAAAATTTTAAGAAATATTGATAACTTTGGCCATTCGGTCGCAACCTACCCTTGAGCGATGCGCTAACCACCAGCGGACCCACCACCGCTGTCCAAGGGCCACAGGCACACTACTAGAAAAATTGCTTAAAACGGCGGTTGTGAAATGGGTCCGCCGTTTTTAGAATATGTTAACGGCGGTTATTACCAAACCGTCGTTTACATGATACAGTATACGGCGGTTAAACAAAAAGCGCCGTTTCTGAATTTGTAAAGGGCGGTCTTAAATTTAACACCGCTAATATTAAAGGCACTTCTTTGGTTTAGCGCCGTTAACATTAACGGCGCTAGTTCTAACAACCGTTAATTCTATTACTTTATGGGGATTCAATCTTGACCGTTCAATTGGAAACCCTAGTAGCTTATAAACTGACCCAACCCATCTCCTCCTCATTTTACTGCGGCGCCCATCTTGCCCTCACAGTGACCTCCATCTCCCTCCCATCATTCTCTTCTGGTTCTTCTCCATGGTGACTGTTGTATCATCAGCTAACTCCCTCTCTCAAATCTCTGTTCACTCTCTCCCTTCTCCCTCTCCACTGTTCTCCTTCTTCTCTCCCTGCTTCGTCTTCCCCCCTCTTAGATCTCCTTCCTCTCTCCTTCTCGATCCGCTGTCTCTCGCCGCCCACTACCTCTCCTTCGTCGTTCTGTATGAGGTATAACACTGTCTTCATCCTCTTCCTCCTTCTCCGTCCCTCTATGTCTTTCACCGTCTCTGCTTCTCTCTCTGTTTTTCCGTCTTCGCCTCTCTCTCTCTCCTTCTTTGCGCCTCTTCATTTTTCCGTCTCCGCCCTTCTCTCTCCTTCTCTGCGCCTCGCTGTTTCTCCATCTCCGCCCCTCTCTCTCCTTCGCTGACCATATCTGTGTTTCTCTTTCACTCTGTTTCTCTGTCTCGATCTCTCTTTCCCTTTCTCCTTGCTCTGTTTCTCCCTCTCCACCGCTTCTCTCTCTCTTTCTCTTTGGAAATCACTTGCTGAAATTCATGATTTGAAATGTTGCGAAGAAATTGTGTCTGAAGATTCATCAAATGGGTTGAAGAATTTGTCGATCTGAAATGTCCGAAGAATTCCAGAATGACTTGCACAAATTCCCGATCCAGAAAATTCATGTGATGGTATCAAAATTTGGATTCACGTTCTGTAAAGCACTCATATTAAAAAAGAAATTCAGTTATTTTAATTAATCAACAAATATAATTACATGTTTGCAAAAAAAAATAAACAAACAAATATAATCACATTTTAACTTAAATGTAAGCTATAATTACATTTAACGTAAATGTAACCTATTAACTGAATTAATTTAAAAAGAATAAAAAATCGGTATAAAAGGCGCTTTTTAGATTGTACCGTTACCATTTAAGGCGCTTTTGTCCGTCGCCGTTAACATTTTAGGCGCTTCATAACAGCCGCCGTTATATGAAACGGCGCTTGGAACCGCCGTTACTCTATTTACGACACTTAGTTTTATGGCACAGTAAAAACCACCGTAAAAACTAAGAACGGCGGTTTTGAGCCCCTTAAGGGAGGTTTGCAAGCGCCCTTTGGGCGATTTTTCTAGTAGTGCCACCACGTCAAACTTCTGACGGAAATCCCTTTGGGTCTTCTCTTTAGCATGTTGTTGTTAGGGTTGCCATTTCATTTGGGCTTCATTCTTCACTTGGGCCTATTTGTTCATTTGGGCCTCATTCTTTTTGGCACAAGGCATTTGGGTTAGTTTTGGACTTAGTGCTGATTTGGGACTACGGAATGAGGTTCTCAAAATCGTTCGCCATCAATTTGATTTGAGCAAAAATATTTATGGATATATTGACGCTTTTTCACACCTTTGCATACTTTGAGGATAAGATTTTTTTCATCCGCGGGAGAATTGATACGGGTCAATCATAGTTACTTAGTTAGTATTAACTTATTTATTTATTTAATTAGTTGATCAGGGACTATTACCCTTTATTAGTTGAACCGTCTAGATATTTTTTTTAGATCATTTACCGTCTAGATGAGGGTTAGGAGGTTAGCTCTACTTATAACTTGTCAGTCTTACTTTTCAGATTGGGTAAACGACACTGACCACCCTTGACTTTAGGATTAAATCCACGCAGCCACCCTGTGTTTTAAAAAAGATAATTTGCACCCATTTTACGGAATATTCCGTGAACACTTAGCACCCTTCTGTTATGTTCCGTTAGATAAGTGGTTGATTGAATTTTTCAGACAATATTGCTCCAGTGTAATTTTTTGGATTTTTTTGCCCATTTTATCCTCAAGAACACAAAGTACCAGACCAAATTGATGAGGAACCCCCCCCCCCCCCACCACCACCACAAGCTCCGTTAAGAATTAAAATTCATAAGCTCAACAACATTATTGTTACTATTATTGAACGGATCCTCTGAGTGCTGCTTCTGAACACCACCCTCTACCTGAGAGGAAAATACATACTCCATGGTTTTCTCTCAGTACAAAAAAATAATAATAAGAACTAAAGTGATTTGTATGAATAAACACACGCTATAGTTTGGCCACAAATTGCTTCTCCACAACAAGAACCCTCAATTCTCTGTAATCTTCCCCTATTTGAACACCAAGAACCCAATATATCATCAACAAGTTCATATAAATTCCCACTGTTTTCACCCCTGAAATCCGATCTAATTCCACACCAATCACATTTCTAGTACCATGACTATATATGTATAGACACCAAAAGGATCCAAATTTGAAATCAATAGCAGAAGGTTCTTTTTTTTTAGGGAAAAAGAAGTCTATTAACGGGTAGTCAGACCCAATAAATCACTGTTCAATACATCGATAGCCCAATAGGGCGTTTGATTATAATAGCTAATGTCGTCCTCCTCCATAGCTCTAGCTGCTAACTGATGAGCAAAGACATTCCCATCCCTACCAACATGCTGAAATACCACTGCTTGGAACTTTGAAGTTAGACCCATGCATTCACCTAACACTTCGTCAAGGTCAGAAATGACATTTAATCCACCTTTGTTACCTTCATAGCAGCGACGGAGTAGCATCACCAGACCGAAGCAGTCACTTTCCAGGATTATGCGATGATAGTCTAGTTCATGGGCCATACGAAGACCTTCATGGGCAGCACGCGCTTCAGCCATTAACGATGAACTTTGCAGGCAGTGCCGGAGCAAGGAAATCAAGTTAGCCGGGGCAAGATTCATGAATTCAAAAGTCAAAGTCAAAAGTCAAAGTCAATAGTCAAAAGATTAAGTCAAAAGTCAAAAGTCGTTATATTTCATAACTTTTCATTACAAAAGTCATTGCAGTCTAGTCGTCTAGATACAAAAGATGACTACGTGTTAATATATTTAGCTTTACAAAATACTTTCTAATTGTTCACGACGAGGCCTCATCACTTGAAAGTTTTGCATAATAGTCTCATAGTCAACCGTCTTCAAAATATCTTTTTCGACATAAACAATCAAAGAATCATTCATCCATTTGTCACTCATCCGGTTCTGCAAGCGACATTTAATGATATTCAGAGCCGAGAATGTCCTCTCAACGGAAGCGGTAGCTACCGGCAAAGTCAATGCCGAAGTGATAAGTTTGCAGATTGACAGATAAATTGTATCTCGTTCGGTATCTACCATATTTTTGGCAATATCACCAATGCCACTCAAAGACGAAAAATCACTTGAAGAGCATGTCATTGATGTAAGTATAAAGTTGAGCTCCAAGCCACTCATAGTCCCCTTGAGAAAAGTCTAACGGAAAAAATTCGGCGAATCGAATTAATTTTTCCTTATCATACCTCGCAAATGAATTGGAAGGACATACGCACCCCATGCAAAGAAGCAACTCCGTGGTTGAAGTGGAGAAACGGTTGTCTAGCTCTCGAGCTTGCATGTTTATAACCGTGAGAAACAAATCAACCCGATAGTGAAGGTCATTTGGTATTTCCACAATGTTCCTCCTTACTCTTCCCGGAGCAACATACACATCATACATATTGGGAACATCAATTTCATTTTTCTTACAAAAATAAGTAACTTCGAGAAGAAAACAATCCCACTCACTATTCCTCAAAGTTTGCAATTCTAATTTAGTCAATTTGACTAAATTCATTGCATTCACTATGTCTTGGTCCTTCCTTTGCAATGCTTGTGAGAGTACATTTTTCATCCCAAATATCTTTCTCATAAAAAAGAGTAAGAAAATAAAATCAAATGATTGCAACGTGTGAAGCAACCTCTTTGCTTCTATCTCATCCCCTTCCCAACCAATAATCTGGAGAACATCAATTACCGCCGCAAACATATGCACCAAACTAGCCAATGTGTTGTAATGAGAGCTCCAACGAGTGTCACCCGCACGCTTGAGATTAGTCTCTTGATTCAAGCCTCGACCACTACTCAAATCTCCACATTTAAGTCCTTCTTGAACTTTTTCAATTTGCTTCAATTTCAAAATATCCACAGGCTTACAAGATCCACCCACAACATTCAAAACTTCGAAAATTACACCAAAGAATTCTTTGACATATTGATGCTTCTTTGCTAAACCCACAAGTGCTAATTTCAATTTATATGCAAAACAATGTACGTAGAAGGCATATGGATTCTCTTCCAATACATTTGCCTTAAGCTCATTGAAATCACCTCGCATATTGCTTGTTCCATCATATCCTTGCCCACGCATCCTTGAAATACATAAGCCATGTCTTTGCAATAAATTGGAAATTGCATCTTTCAATGTTGATGCATTAGTATTCTCCACATGTTCAATCCCAAGAATTCGTTCAATTACCTTGCCTCTCTTATCAACATAGCGGATGACAATAGCCATTTGTTCTTTACAAGACACATCACGAGCCTCATCGACTAATATTGAGAAGAATGCATCACCAATATCCTTGACGACGAACTTAGTGATTTGACATGCAATTGATTGAACAATATCCTTTTGAATAGATGGAGAAGTCATCTTGTGATTGTTAGAGGCATTCTTCAACACTACCCTCGCTATTTTTCATTATCTTCCGCATTAAATTCAAGGAGCTTAAGAAAATTCCATTGATTGAGTGATTCCTCCGATTCGTATGACCACGAAATGCATGTCCTTGATGAAGTAGGAACTTTACGCACTTTACGGATGCCCTCAATCGAATCCGGTATTCACGTTTATCATATTCCGTCTTTTTATGAGCAAATGTAGAATAGTGTTGACCTTGATTCTTCAAATCTCGGCACTTGCCCACGGCTATATCATGTGCGCTATTAGGTCCCCCACCTTCATGCTCTCCCAATGCTTCCAATTTCTTCCAATTAGAGAACCCCTTGGAAACAAAAGTGTCGCCATCGGATTGTTGTCCAATGTCTTGTTTAAAGAGATAACAACACAAGCAATATGCGGCTTCTTCTTTAACACTATACTCCAACCAAAATGGATACTTTTTGAACCAAGCTTCATTTAATCGTCGCATAACCTTCCTCTTACCATATGGTGTTTGCTTTAACTTATAAACTACCCCCACTCGAGTAGGACCATTCGATAAATAATCAAGGCGAACCTCATCCACAAATATCGGATGATAACTCGTAATACGAAGTCTAAGAGCGGGATCCCAAACAAGGCTACCGACATCAATAATTGGAGAATACGTGCTTGGAGTAGTTGGAGGCTCTTGAATCAACGAATAAATACTTTCCGCATTAGGTTGAGGTGTCGATTCTACTATCCGCTTCTTTATCAAAAATTTATCCATACCTGTATAATGTAAACAATACTCATAGATTAAAATTTGTTCATAAACCCTAGTTTTGTTCATGTTCATCAATTAGACAATTACCAATCATTCATTCAACAATTGCTAAGAGGAAGATAATCAATTGGTAAGAAGTAAGAAGAGGGTAAAGATTGAAGAAGTAAAGAACCAACCTGAACTCTAATTTCAATTTATAATCAGGCTACCGGCGATTGCATGTGGGTAATGTTCGATAAGATATCCGGCGAAAAGGTGGAGGTGGAGCAGATGAGGCTGACGGCGATTGCGTGTGGGTATCTGCTCCTTCTTCCGGCGATGAGGTGGTCGGCGATTGCGAAGAAGCGGCGGCCGGCGACGCAGGTGCTCGCAGAGGGCAGGGGCTCTGCTCCTTCGTCGTCGTTCGTCCAGAGGGTAGGGGCTCGCCTCTTCCCTTTCTCTAATTATTTTTTTTCTTTTTTTAACCTTAATTCTTAGTTTTTTCTTTGTCAACACTTTTCCCCAATCCCGAAGTCACACGAATAAAAGTTTTTTTTTTAAAAAAAAAAAAAAATCGGAAACAAAAGATATCGTCTGAGATGGGACTCGAACACGAGTTCTATGATTTAGTAACCATCACAACTAACTGCTAGGGCAATTGGGAAGATTTGAAATCCAAGGGGGGGGGGGAAATTATATCTATCTTCAGAATTAGTCATAAAAAATAAATAAATAAAAATTATGGATACTAGTAGAAATTTTTAAATTTCAAGGGGGGGGGGCAATTTCCCCCCCCCCCTTGCGCCTTAGTAGGTCCGCCCCTGTTTGACGGGGAAATCTGCGCTGCCTCAATGCCAAGAACAACCCATTGTGATCACGGATCCCAATACCCAGCCCCGAAGCTTCTCCGAATTCCTTCCAAGCGACGTCAATATCTTCACGGTTTCCGGCGGTGGAGCACTCCACACAGTCGCACTCAACTCAGTCGGAACAGAGAGTTCTTCAAGCATACCCGTCAGTTTTGCCTCCTTACACCACAAGAAATAGTTTAAACCATCATTTGCTATCTTCTCCGGTGACTTGCCATTTTGGTTGAAAATCTGCTCATTGCGGTTCCGCCAAATTACCCAAATAGTAAGAGCAATTTTTCTCGCATTACCACACTGCCCCTTGTAAATATTGTACGAATCTAATCTCTAATATTACCTTGTTGAGAGTTCAGAAAATCCTCTCCCATAATACACGACCAGACCTGCTTGGTGTTAGAGCAGCTGGAAAGAAGGTGGTTCTCCGTTTCAATCTCTTCCGAGCATGATACGCAGACTATAGGGACGTCTACTCCACGAATTTGAAGCTTACTTGCAACCGGAAGTGAGGAATGCCACAGCCGCAAACAAGGGACCATTAACTTCTTCGGGATCTTAGTGCGCCACAAGTTACAGAGCCATGTTGCATCAGACGAGAAACCCGAGGACGACGCATGGGGATCGGAGATCTTGCGTGCTGCTGAAGGTTCTAGGTAACCCACCGAAGTGTCTCCACGAGACGGAGTGAGTCCAAATCTCAACCCCTCCCAGCAACCAAGCAGCCAGCAAACAGAATCGGCGGAGCACTCCAACGCCGACCAAACTAGATTTCTTATATGCTTTGAGAAGATGCCAGTGTGTAAGTCTGTTCACTACTCATCTAACCTCTAGGGTGAAGGTGTGTTCGCTGCAGGCTGGCGCAGAGCACGGAGAGAGGCGGCGAAGGCGGCCATCGCGGACTGGAGCTGCAGGTTGGATTGCCTGGTGGCAGCGGCGTAGCAATCTGGATTGGCGATGGCGCGGCGAACGCCGGTTGGGATGGTGGCTTTCCTTCCGACGACCACGGTACAATTGAATCAAATTGTAGGATCTTATCTGAAAAAAAGAGAAAAAAGTCTTACATTCTTTCATTTTAATTTTCAGCAGAGAAAAAAAGTTCATATCCTCAGGTGTTGCTGAGTTGTAGGATCTTATCACCGTTCATGAATTATAAATCATAGATGCACCATTGAATCAAATTAAAATGGTACAATTATTTATATTTTCATCAACTTAGTTCACGAACTGGAGATGAAAATCAAAGTGGTCACATTCCTCGCAAATTAAACCACCACGTATAGGTCCCAAGACTGATAGAACTATGGTAAGTGATTTCTATGAATGATGAAAAAGAAATTCAACCACGCTCTTACGTGAAATCACCTCGAATATTAGAAAAATTATGATAAAAAAACAAAAAAAATTAGTGTTCAGCTACAATTTCACTTTTCTATGTAAATATTGTAATTTCATGACTCTCTTAGAAACATATTATTTTTCATGTTTCAAACTCTTATTGGCACATTCTTTATTTTATTTTTCTAAAATGGGATGAGTTGATTTGCATTTCTAAAATAATGAGCGGATTTGCTTTTAAGTTGAGATAGTTTGTTATGAAAATTTGGTTAATATTTTATAAATATTAAATAAAGAAAATGTTGATTCATTATATTTTTACGAGTTACATATGAGAGGATCACCTGAAGTATATTTAATTTATAAATTTTTAATTACTATTAAATAAATATAGACATGCTGATCAAATATTCTTATTCTATTTTAGAGGAATATAAACATCATTTGTATCTCATAAAGAAAAATGAAAGTGAAATAAAAATTTATAATTAAATTATTTTGTACGATCTTTTTCTCCCTATAGTTTGTTTTATTCTTTATGAACATAGTCTTGACAATCATTTGTACGTGATCTCTCAGGTAAAATCCACTATCCACATCACTACCATCATTGAGATTTCGTGAGAAAGAAATTGTTAGTATTTTTTTTTTTTTTTTTGCGAATATCTGCATTTTGAGTAACATAAATCAAACATTTCATACAATATTTGAAGTCATGCCTTTTATGAAAAGGTCGTTGGTTTGATTTCTCTTCATGTTCTTTAGTACCACGTTGACAGTGATACAATTTTTGATATATTATTATTTTATGTGAAAAATATGGATCACGGTATGCTTAGTTTCACTTAAATGTTTTCCTTAGTGATTTTAGAGGAATTTCATGTTGTTCAGAGATAAGACGCGAAAAGTATTTTATAAGACATGTTATGCCATTCACTTAAAAAAATGAAACTAATTGCATTTAAATCATCATAAAGTAACAAATTTTCTTACCTAAAAAATTAAAACAATAATACCTCAAAAATATAAGAAGATTAAATAAATTTTTTTTGATAGTTTTTAAATAGATTTTTCATTAAATTGAAAGTGATATTGTAAGAAATAAGTTTTAGAATGGTTTAAATTTAATTTAACTTTCTTATATGTATACTGGATCATGTTATGATTTTCTTTACTTCTCCTAAGATTCAATTAGTGCTCAGTTTCAGCAACACGATTGGTACAATAAATTAGCATGCTCTTTTTAGAGCTTACTTTCCAAGAATTCTGGTCAAATTTGTTGCATTTTTTAATAAAATTTTACCTAATATAGTTAGATACATTTATTCTATTATTATTTTCTTAGAATTGAACAAATTGAACTTGTGACAGACCCGCGCATCGCGCGAGGTATCGCCTAGTATAAATAAAATATAGTTATTAAGATGTTGAATCAAGTTTAAGAGTTATTAAGGGTGAGTTTGGGAATGTTTCTGCTGCCAGCACAGCTGTTTTCTAACAGCAGAAGCAGTTTTAATGCGTTTGGTAAAAATAAAATTTTTGCTTTTCCGGACAGTTTCTGCTGCCCCACAGCAGTTTTCACGAAGCAGGGAGGGAGATGCTTTTCCAGAAAGTACTTTTGATTAATTTATCTACAACCGATTTTGACCTTATAATTTTTGAAAATATCAATAGTTATCTTTACGGAAATGGCATGTGTCATATATTTTTGTCATTTTACCCTCTCACAGCAACTTACGGTTAATTTTACCAAACACAAAATTACTAGATCAATATTTCACAGCAGCTTTTACGTGATATTTACCAAACGACATTTTATCAAGAATTCACAGCAGCTTTTCCATAGGATTTTCACACAGCAGCTTTCTCGCACCGCCACAGCATTCCCAAACTAGCCCTAAGATTTGTGAGAAGTATGGATTTGATTTGGGGTGAGGCATCCATGCAGGAATATTCGGACACAAAGGAAGCCATAACAAACATGAAAAAAACACATGCCCTGTTTTTGTTCGCGGAGGATGGCCTTCAGTTTCATTATCTCACCTCAAGTGATATTCGGACGTGAAGGAAGCCATAAAAAACATATAAACAATCAAATGCTACATCCGTTTCTTCTCATTCAGCCTACTTCACATTTTGTCACTATTCACTGAGTCACTTTACCTAGTGATTTGATCAGCAAAATAATGCAAGAATCTTGTAATCTTTGCATGGTCTCGTAGAGTTAATTTCCTCTACAATATCGTAAAAAAATTGTCATAATATTATATCGTTTTGTTATCTAAATTACCGGCTCATCGAGTTAAAAAATAAAAGTAGGACAATCCAGAAGAAACATACCAAGTAATCATGAGAATTATCTTCGTTTCTTTTTTTTTTTCAGGTCAGAGATATTACTCATGTAACTTCCGGGAGCAGTTTCTCAACAACAGTGGAGTAGAACTCAATCAAATTGGATACTGGTAGGCATCTTCATTATTTACTTCACAAACATAATTAATGATTTCAACCACAGCCATTCTATCAGGTTTGAAAAAAACTTTGTCTATAACTTTTTTACTTTGTGAATTCCCATTTTTTCTCATGTGGTACTTTTTTTTTTTTTTTTTTTTTTAGGAATTCTCAAGTGGTACTTTGCTTTACTTTTGGCCAATTTTGTTGTTTTTGGAAAGAAACAAAATTGACAAAGAACAAGTTTTTCCTAAGGGATATCTTATACAACTGTCACTTGTCAAAAGGTTATCTTTTACCAGCTTTCTAAATACTCCAGTTTTAATTATCACCAATGGCACAGTTCACAGCAGGTGAACCCAAGTGGTGGAGTATGAGAACATCATATCCGCCTACTGAGTCCATCGGTGCAACTAATTGGAGAATTCTGTATGAGCATGGGAGGTTAAAAATGTGGTGGCGCAAAACAGTTTCCAATATAGTACAAAATCAAGCCATTTTTTCTGATTGGATATCATCCGCCAGTGTGAAGTTGTTTTGACAACCAATTATCTTTCCGAACGTATTTTTAAGGGGAAATTAGTAGCTCATTATTATTAAAATGACAAAAATTGGGCTCTCAACCGGAGAACTAAATAATCTGTGTGTGTGGGGTGGGAATTGTTCCTATCACGCTAAACAAGAATCAAGATATGAACATTGACTGTCTCAAGAAGGACGACACCATATCTAAAATGTCATATATGTATAGATTACGAGTATCCGGTGGCAACTCTACCTCGCTGTTCACACAAATTTGTTGTTCTAGAAAATAAACAAGTAAATCTGCGACAAATTCAATTAGATGAAAAATAAAGAGAGACTACAATCTCTGGTATGTATTTTCTTAAGTAAAAAAATAATATCCTTTGATTCTTCTCTCCTTTTTTGATCGAGGGGATTGATCTTCTCCGATTTATGTGGATCTAATCTTCTCCGATTTGAGCGGAGCTGGGTTGTTCTCCGATTTGAGCGGAGCTTTGATCTCCGATGTAGGCGGAGGTGATTTCTCCGGTTTGGGCGGATTCGAGATCTCCGATGTAGGCGGAGGCGACAATTCTGAGCAGCAATGAGGTTCTTCGGGCCTTGAAGGGCTTGTTCGTCAGAGCTCTGCTACTTCTTAATCTCCAAGTGTTTTTTTCCTTGGGGATGGCCCTCTATGTTTAGAGAAAATGACGGATGATGTGGAATCTCAACATTTATCTCTTAATTTATCTATTTTTAAGAGATAATATCTAATAACATAAATAATTACTATATCTTAATATTTAAATTAAGAGGTAGCAACTTTCAGTTATTTACACAAGAGACACCTTTTTCCATAGGGTGCTTTTATGTCAATTTTCATTTGTAGCGTGTCATAATTTAACACGTGAAAATTAAATTTGTTAAAATTTCCATTTCTACAAATGCCCCCTTCGAGACCGATTCGCCTTGTTTGTAGCACCTTGTGTAGGCGGATTTGTCTCGAATTCTTGAAACGACTATGCCAACCAATCTAGACGTGTTTCGAACCGTCTTGCGCATGTGAATTCGTCCCGTTAAATAGTACGACCAATTTATTTCTTGCGAAATTTGATTCTTCAAATTGTATTGGACTTGAACTTCCATATGGGCTAACTGCCTCCTGGCATGCTGACCTTCGAAATGGGCTGTGGTTTGAACTTTCAATTTTTCTTTTTTTTGGCTGTGATTGTAACTTGCTAACATTCGTAGGTTTGGTAAGTAACCCACTTGCACGAACTATGACTAACTGGCCCAGTTAATTTGTGACTACACTTGTGCCAGAGTTTCGGTAGCACGGATGAGAGAGAGAGAGATGAGACTCCCGCCGAGACTCTGCTTGTAATTAGTCCAAAAACATGTCCACATACGGAGTCCACGAAGAACTAAAGAGATGATCTCCAACGTCTCTGCTGATGATAACTAAGCAGGTTCATGAAGGAGATAAGGAGGCTAGTCTTCTTCTTTATCTAAAACACAAGTTTTCTTCTATAAATGGAACCCATCTAGTTAAACACAGCATCTCGATCTCGGAGCAACACAACACCTACCCAGACGCACTTGACGAAGCGGGTGCCAACGAAGATGACAACGGAGGTTTAACGATCAACGGAGCTGCAGCGCAGTTGCAGACCCACGGGTATGCTCTTACACCTTAATTTGTATCAACTCCATAAAAAAACATGCTTTTACTTTTACGCTCTGTTTTCCCAAGAGCATAGCACATATGCTATGCTCACCATGAACATAGTACAAATCATCACGCCGTTTATTTTTCTGAGATGAGCAACCCGAAATGCCTCGAGCCGGTTGCGTCGAAGTTAATACTGTAGGCGAATAATATAAAGTAGAGAAATGCCAAGCTCCGAAGATCAAATAAGCTTTCTCATGCTATGTCATTGAGTGCTCTGTTTTGAACCAAGCAGAGTACTACATGCTCTGTTTACTTGCACTTTTGATGCACTGTTGTTACAACCACATAACAGAGGTAAATGTGCTAACATTTCACACTTTGATACTTATGCCTATTAACCATATTGAAGACCAGCCCAATTGTGAAGATATTGAAGCCCATTATTGAGAAGTCCACTGAGTTGAAGCCTAAGGACATAATAGAGATTGTCTTAGCCACTTAAGGGCATTTATGTCTTTTCCCTGTGTTTAGGGTTACATGAACCTTGTTCTAGAAACTCCATACGGTGCTGATAATCCAACCGTTGTGATCTGAATCGAACGGTCACAAATAGTGCCGTTCGACTCCCCTGTATTTATGCCTTCGTTGTTCAATGAATCAATTGCTTTTGCCATTTTTCATTTCTGTTGTGTTCTTTCTCTTCAGAGCTTCGTCTGATGAAACCCTAATTGGGTTTTCATGGTATCAGAGCCTCATGCTCAGTACCACCTCACCAGATCTTCTATGGCGACCAACAACACCACCCAAAACCCCCTTTTACTTTTGCACAATATCCATAACTACATGCCATTCAAGCTTGATGACTCAAATTATGTTCTGTGGAAACATCAGATCTCAGCAATCTTCAGAACCTAAAATTTGTTCGGTTTTCTTGACGGTTCCATTCCAGCGCCGCCGCAGTTCATCACTGAAGCAGACGACACTCTCACCGCCGACACTCTCACCGTCGTTCTTAATCCCAACTATCAGGTATGGCTGAGTCAAGATCAGGCGCTCTTAACCCTAATCAACGCCGCCTTGACTCAGGAAGCGTTAACTCATGTTTTTGGTCATAATAATTCTCGATCTGCTTGGCTTGCTCTGGACCGGAGGTATGCTTCTCTCACTCGCTCTAATATTCTTCAGTTGAAACAATTGTGTCTGCTGGTGCAAGTCCTGAACTGGGAGACTGCACCGGAGAATGATGTGGTATTTGTTCTACTAGTATCTGTTCTGAGTTTGAAGTTTCTCCAGTGCCAAATCTTCTACCAGTTGGATGCAACTCAGCAGCAGAATTGAAATCAGTTTCCTCTTGCAGTATCATCACTTCCCAAAGGGGGGACAGTGGAGCTAGGAGCAAAGGGAATGAAATCATAACTTTAAACAGAAACACTATCAGTTTGATCATGAGATGGATTAACAGGAAATTTAGCATAAGGAAAGACAGTTGAAACAAGATCTGCAAAATACTCGTAAACGATCTGATAGTATTGATGTTTATATGCACAAGATGAAATCTATCCGTGATAAGTTGACTGTTACAATGGCTCCTGTTCATGATGAAGATATGCTTCTCTATGTGTTGAATGGTCTCCCCCTGAGTATAATGCTTTTCGTTCTTCTTTACGCACAAGAGCTGAATCTCTATCTCTTGAAGATCTTCATGTTTTGTTAAAAGGTGATGAACACATGCATGAGTCTCAATCTCTTAAATCTGTTGATTTGATTTCTCAATCTGCCTTTGCTGCAAATACCTATGGTCGTGGTCAAAGGGGGGGGGGGGGGGTCGAAACAGTGGTCGTTTCAACTTCTCTGGATATCAGAGAGGGGGTGGACGATCCAATCAAGGTAGAAACCCTAATTTCAACACTAATTCTGGGTATCAACGGGGAAGAGGTAACACTCGCTATGGTGGTAATGGGCGTAATGAATCTGTTTGAGGTAGATCCTCAAAAAGAAGTTATGGTCAATACTCTGCTAATCCTGTTAATTGTCAAATCTGTGGCTATGATTACCACTCAGCACTTGATTTCTGGCACCGTATGGACCACTCCTACCAAGGCAAGACTCCATCTGATCAACTCTCTGCTATGGTTGCTGCTTCAACCCCTTACTCACAGACTCAATACCCCTCTGATTTCTGGCTTTGTGATACTGGTGCTTCATCTCACATGACCTCTGAACGGAAGAATTTGTCCCTCTCTGAACCCTATACTGGATCTGATCAAGTGGCTATAGGAAATGGTAGTCAACTGCCCATTTCAAACATTGGTAATGCTATTTTAGCTACACCTAATCATTCTTTTAAACTTTTAAATACTCTTCATGTCCCAAATTTGTCAACAAATCTTCTCTCTGTCCATAAGATGTGTAAACACAACAATTGCAAATTTATATTTGATAGTGATTCCTTTTCTATCCAGGACAAGGATACGGGGAAACTTCTCTATCAAGGAATTAGTCAAAATGGTCTCTATCCTATTTATCCTACACAACACACTGGTTATACACACACTACTGGTCCTATTCCAGTTCATACTACAGCAGCTTACCTTGGAAAGAAGATTACCTCACACTTGTGGCACTCAAGACTTGGTCACCCCATTGATGATGTTTTGCACAAAATGATTTATGTTTCTGTTTCTGACAAACATTCACCTGCTACTTGTGAACATTGTTTGGCTAGAAAGATGTCCAAGTTGCCCTTTAAGTTATCTTCTTCTAAAACTTCAAGTCCTCTTCATCTAATTCATAGTGATGTTTGGGGACCCTATAGTGTTAAAAGTTATAATGGTTACATATATTATGTTTCGTTTATTGATGACTTCTCTAGGTTTACATGGATCTTTCCTCTATGTTACAAATCTGATTTGGCTTCTGTGTTTCCTGTTTTCAAACTTCAAGTTGAAAAATTATTAGGTTCTTGCATCAAAATTCTCAGAACAGATGGTGGTGGTGAATATATTTCATATGTCTTTACTTCCTTTCTTGCAAATAATGGTATTACTCATGAAAAATCATGTCCTCATACTCCTCAACAAAATGGAATATTTGAGAGGAAACATAGACATATTGTTGATACTGCTGTATCTATGATGCAGCAAGCTTCCTTGCCTAAGTATTTCTGGTATCATGCTTTCACTGGAGCTGTTTACTTGATTAACTTTATGCCTTCAAAAACTACAAATTATCTGTCTCCTTGGGAATTATTGTTTAAAAAGAAACCTGATTATAGTCATTTGAAAGTTTTTGGTTGTGCTTGCTATCCTTGTTTAAGACCTTATATGCATTCTAAGTTAGATCCAAAAACAAAACAATGCATTTTTCTTGGATATGCTTCTCAATACAAAGGATACATGTGTTTTGACAAAGTCACACAAAATTTTATGTTTCTAGAGATGTAGTGTTTGATGAAACTGTCTTTCCTTATGCTAAATTGCCTGTTAATCCATCTCATGATCAAACTGATACTGTTTCTGTTTCAGGTTATGATTCCATTCCCTTTTCTCCTAGCTCCACTGTCCCCCCTTTGGGAAGTGATGATACTGCAACTCTTGACAACACAGAGGAAACTGATTTCAATTCTGCTGCTGAGTTGCATCCAACTGGTAGAAGATTTGGCACTGGAGAAACTTCAAACTCAGAACAGATACCATAAGAACAGATACCACATCATTCTCCAGTGCAGTCTCCCAGTTCAGGACTTGCAACAGCAGACACAATTGTTTCAACTCCTCAACCTTGTCATCCTATGCAAACCAGAAGCAAATCTGGTATCTTCAAAAAGAAGAACCTAGGATTTGCAGCCAATTCTGGTATATCTGATCCCTCACCTCCTAATACCTCTTCTCTTCCTCTATCTGATCCTACTAGTTTCACAGAGGCTAAGAAATTCTCACAATGGAAAAATGCTATGACTGATGAATTCCTTAGTCTCGCCAATCAAAATACATGGACTCTTGTTCCAAAACCTCCTCATGCCAACATTGTTGGAAATAGATGGGTTTATAGAACAAAGTACAATCCTGATGGTTCAGTTGCTAGATATAAAGCTAGACTTTTTGCCAAGGGTTTTCATCAAACCCCTGGCACAGCCTTTGATGAAACCTTTAGTCCAGTGGTTAAGCATGCCACTGTAAGAACTATCTTGGCTCTTGCTGCTTCTTTTAAATGGCCTTTGCAACAACTTGATGTCAAAAATGCCTTCTTACATGGCTATTTGAAAGAAACTGTGTTTATGGCTCAACCACAAGGTTATGTGGATCCTAATGTCCCTCATTATGTTTGCAAGTTAAATAAATATATTTATGGTTTAAAACAGGCCCCTAGGGCCTGGTTTGAAAGATTCACCACTTTCCTTTTTTCTCTGGGTTTCTGCACTTCTACAGCTGATTCCAGTTTGTTCACAAGGCACCACAAATCTCAGGTAACCTTTCTTTTATTATATGTGGATGATATTATTGTCACATGTAATGAATTTAATTTTATTACTACTCTTCTCCGTTCCTTAAATTCAGAGTTTCAAATGACTAATCTGGGTAAGTTAACTTATTTTTTGGGATTGGAAATTAAATACTCTTCTACTGGACTCTTCATTCATCAATCTAAGTATGTTAGTGACTTGCTCAAACGTTTTAATATGACAAATTGCAAGCCTTGCCCTACTCCTCTTGCCATTGGAGGAAAATTTCATCTTTTAGATGGCATTCCTTTGGAAAATCCAACTGTTTTCAGATCTCTAGTTGGTGCACTTCAATACTTAACATTTTCAAGACCTGACATTGCATTTGCTGTTAATCACTTGTGTCAGTTTATGCATGCTCCTACAAACCTGCATCTCATTGGTGCTAAACGTGTCTTGAGATATCTGCAAGGCACAAAATCACATGGCCTGTTTTATCAATCTGGGTTTCTTCCTCTTGAGGCTTACTGTGACTCAGATTGGGCTGGCAACCCATCTGATAGAAGGTCCACTACTAGTTTTGTTGTTTTCATTGGGCCAAATGCAGTCCACTGGACTGCTAAGAAACAACATACTGTTTCTAGGTCCACAGCTGAGGCTGCATACCGTGCCCTTGCTATTACAGCTGCAGATTTAAATTGGTTCAAATTTCTCTTTAGAGATCTTCATCTCCCTTTACCAGATGCTCCTCAAATCTGGTGTGACAGTAAATCTGCAATTGCTATGTCTCATAATCCTATTTTTCAAGCAAGAATTAAACATATAGAAATTGACTACGATTATGTTAGAGAACAGGTTCTTCGCAAACAACTTATTGTTTCTCATGTTTCAAGTGCAGATCAGTAGGCTGACATTTTTACCAAGGGACTCTCCACAGCTCATTTTCTGGATTTGAAGTCCAAACTTATGGTTGAGGGGAGCTATTAACCATATTGAAGCCCAGCCCAATTATGAAGATATTGAAGCCCATTATTGAGAAGTCCACTGAATTGAAGCCCAAGGACATAATAGAGATTGTCTTAGCCACTTAAGGGCATTTATGTCTTTTCCCTGTGTTTAGGGTTACATGAACCTTGTTCTAGAAACTCCATACGGTGCTGAAAATCCAACCGTTGTGATCTGAATCGAACGGTCACAAATAGTGCCGTTCGACTCCTCTGTATTTATGCCTTTGTTGTTCAATGAATCAGTTGCTTTTGCCATTTTTCATTTCTGTTGTGTTCTTTCTCTTCAGAGCTTCGTCTCTTTGATGAAACCCTAATTGGGTTTTCTATGCCCACCTTCAACAGAGCCCTGAAAGCTTAAGCTCTGTTTTTTAAGAAGCAAAGTTCTTTTGTTGTTTTTTTTACCCAATGAACGAAACATGTACCCCGTGGTAACTTTCCAATAATTGATCTATAAGCAGACCATGACTTGTTCATTTCTCATCCTCATTTCTTTTGTTTCTTTCTAGATGCAGGAAGCAAGATTTTGAATTGTAATGAGCGAGCAAGATTGACAGAAACAATGGAGTCGTTGGCGACAAGATGATGGTCATGGAATTTGCATCGACGAGCATGAGAGAGAAGCACAGGCAGCCTTGACGGTGGTTGAATTCGACAAAGTATCAACTCGTACCATGAAAATTGGAACTGACCGCGAATCAACAACAAGTGTAGCCGAGTTTTATTTGTGATCCAAAAGAGCAGCACAGCAGGAGCATCAAGAGATCAATGACGACCTCCCATGCTGTGATTGATTCCAAAGGCGGGATGCACTTGATCGCAGAGACTAAGAAGCCTTATTGCCATCATGAAAGAGAGAGGCAGACACCATCGACGGGGCTGAAGTTTGGCAATGTATTAGTTCATATCTGCGAAAGTTGGATCCGGATACTTTTGTGACCATATGACGAGTGTGACCATCTCCGGAGACGGTGGTGATCCAAGACGCGGTGGCAGTGATGAATGAAGCAGCCACAGTGATGGTGAAGTCAACAGGAAGATAGTCCCGTACAAGTTCTTTTCTTATTTTCACTTACAAGTTCTACGTTCTCAAGATTGATGATGTTGGGTAGAAATGTGAAGCAAGAGCACTCGAAGATGGACGAGTCCTGGCGATCTTTTGATTACAATAGTGACTTCCTGATGGCATCAGAACCCTTGATAATGATCCAGAAGGTATGGAGACTCAGATTAGTCGCAGGTTCTCATCAATAGCGATTAAGGTCTTCGATTCCTAGCAGAAAACATAAGGTCCGCATTGCTTGCCTTTTTAGTGGGCAACACAGTATCAGTGTTATGTCCGTGCAGGCTTGGAGGCAATATTGATGCGCCATGAAAAAATGAGAAAAGGTTACCACGGGAGTTGATTGAAACAAGTTGAGCCCATGAAGTATTTGACGGCCAGGGAAGAAACCAATTGCGAAGATAATGGCGAGTGTGACCTTTGGAGGCTGAGTACAATCAAGCAATTCCCAAAGTGTCACAAGCGTAGTGATGTTCGAATTGCAGAAACAATGATGGACACTGAAGAGTAAAGAACATAATTTTTGAAGACGGAAAAGATAAGCCTTTTTCTTTACACGTGCAACTCAAGTTTTACAAGCTGGTTCAAATTCAGATTTCAAGGAGAATATTTAGTGGCGATGTTGACATACTTGACAAAGCATTGAAACCATTATAGAGACGACTCTAAAGATGTCAGGGTAAACGCAAGACGATGATACCTCTCATGTTGAGATTGATCATTTCTATTCTTCTCCCTTCAATGGACTCGGATCACATGGTTTCGGTAAGTAATAAAGTTTTTGTTTCTTTAATACTTCACTTTCAACTTCATTTGCGATCAGCCACTTTCTTTATCTTAAAACCTCAAATGATATGAACATCAAATGATAATGAAATATCATTATTTCAAACTTTAAGAATGTCTTTGTTGAAACTAAACCAACATTGTTTCGCCTCCACAAAAATCCCAGCAAATCGTTAAAAGTATTTTTTTTGTATAACTGAACTCAGAAGAATGTTCCGAGCTGCCTACGTACCCTCACAGGATCAAGTCAAGCGTAGTTCGATTTAGCCTTTTCAGTTTAGACTCGTGCAAGTTAGGAGTAACACAGATTAAGCTCTTGTGTCGTAGGTTATTGAAGCAGTTTAAACACATACTAATGGAGCATTGAAGCAGTTTAGGTGCTACAAGAGCGTTGAAGCAGTTTAGGCTCATGCTACAGGAGCGTTTGGAGAAGTTTAGGCTCATAATAAAGGAGCATTGAAGCAGTTGAGGCTTGTGCTAGAGGAGCGTTTGAAGCACTTTTAACTTGTGCAAAGAGCGTTGAAGCAGTTTAGGCTTGTGCTACAAGAGCGTCGAAGTAGTTTAGGCTCGTTCTACAAGAGCGTTTGAAGTAGTTTATAAGCTCATACTACAGGAGCGTTTCAAGCAGTTTGGGCTCGTGCTACAAGAGAGTTGAAGCAGTTTAGGCTCGTGCTGCAGGAGCGTTTGAAGCAGTTTAGGCTCGTGATACAAGAGCATATGAAGCAGTTTAGGCTCGTGCTACATGAGCGTTTGAAGTAGTTTATAAGCTCATACTACAGGAGCGTTTCAAGCAGTTTAGGCTCGTGATACAGGAGCGTTTGAAGCAGTTTAGGCTCGTGCTACAGGAGCGTTTGAAGCAGTTTAGGCTCCTACAGGAGCCTTTAATTTATTTTCAAGGATGGTAATCTTTCAAGAACTTGCCATTGATGGGGCAAATTCTTCCTCTTTCTTCATCTACCACTTTAGTGACGATGATGGTTTGCTATTTAACTTTCAGCACGCCTTCGGTTGCTACCACAACTTCTCTGTGCCTCCTCATTCGAGATGGGAATTTCCTAGCGATCTCCTCGCGTTCTTTTGACATTGCAGGTGGTTTTCTTCGTCGAACCATATCCTTCATTTCACGCTCCGCGGGTGTACCCAACCTGTTGTGGATCGATCTTCGAGGAGTCATGGCCCTCATGGCATTAGCATCCTTCACTCCTAAACAATCAAACACAGACTTTGTTACTTTGCGCTTTCCAAGGCGGTGAAAGACATAAGGCTTCTTTGTGGCGTCGATATCATTCCCTTCAATCTGTAACAATTCACCAAAATTGTCTTCAACTTCTTTGACGCCAATGACGTTGCACGATACTTCATATGGAATTATTTCTTGATATTCACCATCACAAGTGAGAGATATCATATTTGCAGCTGCAGTTTCTTGTTAGTCTTCCAAAGACACATTCCCTTCTCGAACAAGTTGCAGTATTTTCTCTTTCAAAATAAAGCATTGATGTGTAGGATGGCTTACAAGACGATGATACTTGCAATAGCGTGGGTCATTAGTCCTTGTAGCTTCCTCTGGTCGCTTTAATTCAGGGAGATCGAGCAGTTTGAGGGTCAAAAGTTGATCAAGCATATCAGGAACATTAGCGTCAGGAAACGGATATACTTTGGCTTGCATTTCCTTCAGCGATGTCTTTGGTGTGTACCCTGCTTGATACGAGGTGAATTTATCGCTATCTTTCTTACTTAACTTGGCGCCTAGCTTCACAGGTGCAGCTGTTACATCCATTGATTCCTTAGCGTCAACTTTCAAAGTACTGTTGCCCCCTTTGTGAAAAGTTGGTTTGACTCCAGTATGTTTAGAGTCTTGAATTTGTGGTCCTTGGCTTCCGCTAGCAGAAATACTAAGTTCCATGTCATGAGCACGTGTTGCTAACTCCTCAAGGTTATAGGCCTGATCCCATGAAGGATGTAGCTGAGTCCCCAATGCATACCTTCAATGCACATCTCAATGCCGGAGCTTTCGCTAAGTCTATCTTTGAAATTGAGACTTAGATTCCTCCATCGATTGATGTAATCGATCACATGCTCATCCTTCCATTGGCGGGTGTTAGTGAGCTCGGTCATGCTCACTGTTCTTCGTGTGCTGTAGAATCGATTCAAGAACTCGTTCTCCATTTCCTCCCAACTGTCAATTGATCTTGACTCAAGATCTCCATACCAATCAAAAACATAGCCATCAAGTGTTCGAACAAACTGCTTGACAAGTGAGTCACCATACGAACCTGCGTTGTTGCACGTCTCCACGAAATGAGCAATATGCTGTCTGGGATTTCCTTTTCCACTGAATAACTTGAACTTTGGAGGATTATATCCTTTAGGCAATTGCAGGAGCTCGATCCTTTCATAGTAAGGATTCTTATACCCTTCTAAAGGTTTAAGCGCCTCCTCCACCTTTTCTCGCTTCTCCTTCATTGTTTCAACAATAAAGTTCTTCAACTGGCTGACAGGAATGGAACCATCTGCCGAGACATTTAGATCTGGAAACTTTTACTTGTTCTTGCCAGCTACATCCTCAGTTCTTGGACGGTTGTGGACAACATGGCTTGTGTAATACCCCGTCTAATTCTGAAGGGCAAATTAGTAATTTTGGGGATAAAATAATTTAGTTGCGAGAAATAAGTTGGGTAAATTATTATTATGTTTTTATAGTAAATAAAATTTGCGTGTAAAATTTTAGAGAACAATAATAGAATTAACCTGCGAGAGTTGTCTTTATTCTTTGTGACCGCGTGTGCAATCACCGCGAGTTGTCGTGAGTAAATCACACCCAATCACTCTAACAAGTAATACATCTCACGCACCCAATCCTTTACAAAAAACTAATATTTTATTTGGACTTTTTCATCACCAGATTCTTCTTTTGTTTTCTCCTTCCTCCTCCTTTTTCTTCTTGACAAAGCAACCATCACTGCCACCAACACTTCCGCCGCCCAACTTCACCGCCTCCTCATCACCGCCCTTCTCCCTATATAAAAACCCAGCTCTCCCTTCGCAAATCACCCAGCAGCAGCAGCCATCACAACAGCCTCCTCCCACTCCACCACCATCAATCACCATCATCTTCATCATCACCACCATCAACCCTCGGCATGTAAACTCACCACCACCTCCACATCTCTCTGCCCATCTTCCCTCACTCTTTGGTCGTCGGAAACATCATCAGTAGAAGAAGGAGTAGCAGCGGCAGCGGCCAAAGGCCACCACTGCTGCCACCATCGAGAAGCACCAACACCGCCACTACCATCTTCACCTCCATCACCACCATATCTTCTCTATCCCTCTGCAACATCTATCTCTGTCCCTCTCATTCTCTTTGCTCTCTGAGAACTGTAGTAGCAGTATCTGGTGGTACAACCCAGCCACCACCACGGTAGCCATCCCCGACGGGAAGCCACCCAAGAGACCCACCACCACCACCGCCTCCTCTTTTCCTCTCCTCTGTCACTCTCCCTCGTCGCCGAGACCAGAACCAGAAGAAGATGAAGCAGAAACAGAGGCTAAATCAGCGAAAGTAGCCGGAGACCATCATGACAATCGTTTCTCCATGTTTTCTGGCGAAGAGATCGGGAAAGCGAAAACAACGCCATCCACTTCGTTCTCTTGGTCTCTACAGAACACAGGAGGTCCGATTTGACCCATGGTAGCATCAACCGGTGCCGGAGAGGTCATTACCGCCGGCAGCGAGCTCCACCACCGGCCACTTCGACTTGAGCCTCGACCCGCTTCAATCTTTGTCCGTTTCTCGCGATTCTTTGGACGGGTACGCTCTAAATCCTCTCACAAGTTGTTTTACATAATCAAAATGCAAGCTTTGTGGCTTTGGATCGATTTGGGTGTGTTTTGTATAGAAGGTTATGCGTGGGTTCATTTGGGGGGGGGGGGCAATATGCATTTTTCTGAAATTTTGGGGGAGTAGCTATTATTTACCTAAACTATTAATGGGGGGCTGGTTTTGTTGTTTCAAGAAACCTTAGGGGTCTGCAATAAATTCCATATTGCAAATATTATTATTATTATTATGCTTAAAGTCATTCATAATGTTTTATTAAATCATATAAAATGAACGTTTTAGTAATAAACAAAATATGGGTTGTAAATAAATTTGTCTTTGTACAATATGCTAGTGGAAGTATTTTTGTATATATGAATATTTGTCTTATAAAATTTCACTTTATGAACTAGTGAGTTTCCAATCTCTCATCAGCGAGTATATTGGTTTAAACTAAACATTATTTATTTTGATAAATATTTATAATTATTGATTAAATTATTTAATATCGAGTTATTTCTATATGACTCTAAGACGTGTCATATTGGGCTTATTTAGGGTATCCTGAGAGTTTGACATAGTTAAGCGATGTAGCCAAGCGTCTGAATAATATAAACGCTTTCTTTATTTAGAAATAATATTGTTGTAATTAGAAATTTGATAATCAGTGGCGACAGGTTCATAGACGAGGAAAACGAACCCCTGTAGAAGCTTTATATGCTAATTGCTGAAGATTATGGTGAGTATACATGCCAAGCCTTGCGTGCCGAGCTTCCTTCATGTCAAACGTGGATTTTATGTCATGTCTCAAAATTATATTGTTTATTCGATATTTGTCTGATTTGTTCACTTATTCTTTGGAAAATCTCACACGATAATTATTAATCCGTAATAACTTAAAGTGGAAAGAGTTGTGCAGGGAACGTCATTGGACTATTTATGATTGGTTTGGTCGTTGTTGGCTACGTCCACTCGACCCATTATTATATAAGCCCGGTTGAAATTTGACTCGGGTTGGCTCTATGTACTCACTCATTCTGGGCATAAGGACCCTGTTAGGGGGGTGTCGACACTTAAGGTCTTGGAAGCGGGATTGGGATTTATTCATTATGTTGCGATTGGATTTTCCTCGTTCAACTCAAGAGTTAAACTGGATATTTTTGGTTTGGCAGCTATGAGAAATTGGATGTTTATGATTGAATGAGAATATCAGAGCTGGATTATTGAAATTGAATTGGAATGTTCATATGAGGATACTGGAGATGACTTAAATGCTGGTTTCTAGAAATTTCTGGAATTGTGTATCGAACTTGAGAATATTTATTACTCAATTGTCTTTTACTTCCGCTGTCATTGATATTATTTACTGTTTTACTTAAGTCATCATCTCATCTGTGGTTGACATGCTTGGGTGTTGCTCACTCAGTATTTATTGCTGACTTTCAAACTGCGGTTCCTGTTTTCCTTCCCATCGCAGGTCTATAAGCTGGTACTATGGTTAGGCTGGGCGCGAGACTCACTTAGAGTGACTTCACAAGTAGTGGTTAGAAAATGTTAGTTGATCACTGTAATAGTAATCAGATTCTTGTATAAGACTCATATATGAATATAGTTTTTAATGTTAATATACGATTTGTGGATTGTATTGCTTTTGAGTTCCGCCGTCACTTTTAGCATCACCCTCCCAGTCTTGTCCGAGCCGGATAAGATTAGGGGGGTTTGTTGCAGCTTGACTCTCCCATATTCTCCATCCTGTTCATCAGTGCTGCAAACTGAAGATCACATTTCTCCATAGCAAGCTTGTTGGGTTTTGACGTAGGTAACGCAGCGGAATAACAAAAATTAATCCTACTCAAAGCCCACCAAGGATCACAGGAAGAGACATCATAACATGATTAAGGTCATAGAAGATGTGTACCTTTTGATTTGTGAGATCACACGAAGAATGATGTCCTCGTCTCTACGGTTGATCCACGTCTAGAGGTGAGATCTAGATTCTTCCTTCTCCACAAGTGCTAGCTTGAACTCGGAGGAAGAGGGATGAAGATCAAAGCAACAAAGCAACAAAGCACAAAGGAGGGGGCGGCCTCCTTTTGCCATCGGGTAGAGGGGGCGGACGGGGGGCTAGGGTTTCGGCCCTAGCTCTTTGTCTTGCTCTCTCTTTTTGCTCTCACCCACTCTTTGTGTTATGACTAATAATAAATCATGTAGTGGGAAGGAAGCTAGAGCCTCCTTTATATACTCCAACAACTCCTTGTTGTTTCCATAAAAGAGTTTCCTAATTCTAGATGAACTAGAATTATTCCCTTCCTTGCAAATTAGTCCTACTAAGTTTGCAGGGTGTTGCACAATGATCCTTCTATTAATTAATCTTTTTTAATTAATCCCAAATCTAGCTCTAATCTATTTGACGTGTGACCCCATAGGTTTCTATATAGTTGGTAGTAACTATTACTAACATGGAGCGGTGTCTAGCAACACATCCATGCCACCCAACCAATAGAAATAGTCAGTGATCCCGACAAACCTTTGTGCCCAATATATCATATTGCATTATCCCTTTGTCTCCATATCCGGATTGGACACGAGACATAAATAGTCACACTCGTATATCCTATCCATAGTTCCTCGATCCTGGGAATATGCTTATGCTTGCAGATAACATTAATATCTCTATATTAATTTATCTGAGTCTGGCCAGACATTCAATAAGCCTCATCCCTCGAGTGGCCGTGGATATTTACCCCCATTATGTGGGAGGGACAAATCCTATCTACATCACTACGATCTCTAAGCTTGCTTCCTATCATGCCCGATAGCCACCTTTATGATTACCCAGTTACGGTGTAACGTTTGATAACATCAAAGCGCAATATTTCACAACTAGAGTATCTAGTGACTTCAAGTCCAAGGATTGCAATAATATTAGCACTACGAAAAGCGATTGTGACTTCACATAATCTAATGTATCCTTTTCGTCGTGGGTCAATCCAGTATGCCATTACTCCTAATGCATACCCATGTGCTAGACTTGATATCTCCATATCAATCTACCCACATACTAGTCTATATTTGATTGTCCTATTAATCAATATAATGGACTAGGGATATTTAAGATAAATAACACAATTTATCTAAGGACTACATTATATTAAATATCGCCATAAATAATAAATGAATATTCTAGCCAAAACATTGTTCATACTAAATCTACGATTGCCTCTAGGGCATCTATTCCAACAGTCTCCCACTTGCACTAGAGCCAATCTGGCGCATCTCGTATGCCTATAGATCTGGCGTGCCCTTCATGCTTTCTCTGCGCAAGAGATTTCGTGAGCGGATCTGACACGTTGTCATCCGTCGGAATCTTGCACATCTTCACATCTCCTCGATCGATCATATCACGAATAAGATGGAATCTCCTAAGTACATGCTTTGACTTTTGGTGCGATCTTGGTTCCTTTGCCTGTGCGATTGCCCCAGAGTTGTCACAGTACAACTCTATGGGATCCACTATGCTTTGGACCACACCGAGCTCAGCGATAAACTTCTTTATCCATACTGCCTCTTTTGCTGCTTCCGCAGCAGCAATGTACTCAGCTTCTGTTGTAGAATCAGCAACTGTGCCTTGCTTGGAACTCTTCCAGCTCACAGCTCCTCCATTCAGGCAAAACACGTATCCAGACTGCGATCTGTAATCATCCTTGTCGGTTTGGAAGCTTGCGTCACTGTAACCCTTTACACTTAGCTCTTCCATTCCTCCAAATATCAAGAATACATCCTTAGTTCTTCTCAAGTACTTTAGGATGTTCTTGACAGCAATCCAGTGACTCTCACCCGGATTGGACTGATATCTTCTCACCATACTCAACGCGTATGATACGTCTGGTCTAGTACATAGCATGGCATACATGATGGATCCTATGGCCGAAGCATAGGGTATCCTGCTCATGCGGTCCTTATCCATCTCGTTGGAGGGACAGTCATTCTTGGAAAGAGTGACTCCATGTGACATGGGCAAGAATCCCTTCTTGAAATCTTGCATGTTGAACCTCTTCAACACCTTGTCAATATATGTACTCTGACTTAGGCCAAGAAACCTTTTAGATCTATCTCTATAGATCTTTATACCAAGTATATAGGCCGCGTCTCCTAAGTCTTTCATCGCAAAGCACCTTCCTAGCCAATCTTTAACAGATTGCAGAGTAGGAATATCATTGCCAATGATTAGTATGTCATCCACATACAAGACCAGAAATACTATAGAGCTCCCACTCTTCGTTCTTGATGAAGCCAAACTCTTCGTTCTTGATGATTAGTATGTAAACACAAGGCTCATCTTCGTTCTTGATGAAGCCAAACTCTTTGACTGCGTCATCAAAACGTCGATTCCAGCTCCTAGAAGCTTGCTTTAATCCATAAATGGACCTTTGCAGCTTACAGACTTTATTGGCATTCTCTGGATCCTCAAAACCCTCTGGTTGTGTCATGTACACATCCTCAAGGAGGTTCTCATAAAGGAACGCTGTTTTGACATCCATTTGCCAAATCTCATAGTCGTAGTATGCTGCAATAGCAAGTAAGATTCGAATGGATTTAGTCATGGCGACAAGTGAAAAGGTCTCATCATAGTCAATACCATGAATTTGTCTATAACCTTTGGCCACCAATCAGCCCGTATAGGCAACTACTTTGCCATCCATGTCGGTCTTCTTCTTGAAGACCCACTTGCACCCTATGGGTCGAGCCCCTTCGGGTGGTTCCACCAAAGTCCATACTTTGTTGGTGTACATGGAATCCATTTCGGATCTCATGGCTTCTAGCCACTTCTTAGAGTCTGGGCCACTCATGGCTTCTCCATAGTTTGCAGGCTCATCATCCATGAGTGGTACGTCATCGGGCTCAGTCACGAGAAGTCCATACCTCTCTGGCTCATGACGCACTCTTCCTGATCTACGGAGTTCCTGTTTTACCTGAACAGGCTCTTCCACAACTTCTTGCGGTTCCTGTTCATGTTCCATTATCGGTTCAGTGGTTTGTGGTTCATGAATTTATTCAAGTTCTACAACCCTCCCACTTGCTTCTTTAGAGACTAATTCTCTTTCTAGAAACACGCTGGTCCGAGCAACGAACACTTTGTTCTCAGTAGAGTTATAGAAGTAATATCCTTTAGTTTCTTTAGGATATCTCACAAACTTACACTTATCCGCCTTAGGCCCGAGCTTGTCTGTCTGTAAACGCTTTACATAGACGTCGCAGCCCCAAATCTTCATAAACGACACTATGGGACGCTTTCCAGTCCATATCTCATATGGCGTCTTCATGACCGATTTGGATGGAACACGGTTAATGGTAAAAGTTTCCTTCATTAGAGCATGTCCCCAAAAGGATACCGGAAGATCTGTTTGAGACATCATAGATCGCACCATATCTAATAGAGTGCGATTTCTCCTCTCAGATACACCATTCCATTGTGGTGTTCCGGGTGGAGTGAGTTGGGATACTATCCCACACTCTCTAAGATACTCATCAAACTCTTGGATGAAGTATTCTCCTCCACGATCCGATCGTAGAGCTTTAATACTCTTGCCAAGTTGCTTCTCTACTTCACTCTTGAATTCTTTGAACAATTCAAAGGATTCTGATTTGGCCTTCATAAGGTATACAAATCCATATCTACTGAAATCATCAGTAAATGTGATGAAGTAGGTATAACCACCTCTGGCAGGCGTGGGGAATGGTCCGCATACATCAGTATGTATGAGTGCCAATAACTCACTAGTCCGTTCTCCTTTCTTATTGAAAGGGGACTTTGTCATTTTTCCTAATAAACAAGATTCACATGTCTCATATGATTCCAAATCAAATGAGTCTAGTAGTCCATCCTTATGGAGTCTAGATATGCGTTTCTCATTTATATGGCCTAAACGACAGTGCCATAGATATGTAGGATTTAAATCATTAGTTTTAATCCTTTTAGCATTTATGTTATAGATTGGACTATTTAGATCAAGGATATACAATCCATTAGACAAATGCGCACTACAATAGTGCATACTATCAAAATAAATGGAGCAACACTTGTCCTTTATTGAAATAGAAAAACCTTTCTCGTCCAAACAAGAAACGGAAATAATGTTTCTGCTCATAGCAGGCACATACAAGCAATTGTCTAATTCTAAAATAAGTCCAGAAGGCAAAGATAGCTCATAAACGCCTACAGCTAATGCAGCAACCTTTGCTCCATTCCCGACGCGCAAGTCTATCTCCCCTTTTCGCAATCTTCTACTTCTTTTCAAATCCTGCACATTACGAAAAATGTGAGAACCACATCCGGTATCTAATACCCAGGATGATGAAATAGAGATATTGACGTCTATAACATAAATACCTGGTGGTGGTGGAATCACTATTCCAAGCTTCTTATCCTCCAGATATTTAGGGCAATTCCTCCTCCAGTGACCCGGCTGGCTGCAGTAGTGACATTCACCTTTAGCCACGCCTCCACTAGGCTTTAGGGCATCCTTGGATTTCGCAACTTTCTTGCGTTTTCCTTTTGAAGTAGATGCAACTGACTTGCCCTTCTTCTTGTGTACCATCATTATGGCCTTGCCCTTGCCTTTATTGATGCTTTGCCCAGCTGTCTTTAGCATGTTCAATAGGCCTGGCAAAGACTTGTTGATCTCTTTCATATTATAGTTCATAATGAACTGATTATAACTGTCAGGCAACGATTGCAAGACGAGATCAGTCGCCAAGTCCTGGCCGAGTGGGAACCCCAGTCTCTCAAGGTTCTCTATGTACCCGATCATTCGGAGTACATGAGGGCCTACTGGATTCCCCTCTGCAAGACTACTTTTGAACAATGCTTTAGACACTTCATAGCGCTCATGCCTTGCCTGTTCCTGAAACAATTGTTTCAAGTGTCTGATCATATCATAGGCTTCCATGTTCTCGTGTTGCTTCTGAAGCTCACCAGTCATGGTACAAAGCATGAGGCAAGTCACGTCATTAGAATCATCAATATGTTTCTGACGTGCCCTTACTTCCGCTAGTAGAGACTCATCTTGTGGTGGGTCAGGAATTGGAGTGTCCAAGACGTACAGCTTCTTTTCTTGCTTGAGGACAATCCTCAAGTTTCTGTACCAGTCAAGGAAATTTGTTCCAGAAAATTTATCCTTCTCAAGGACAGATCGTAGGGATGAACTCGATGCGTTGTTGTTTGCCATTTGGAATTCTACAAATCGAGAAATATGCAATTTTAGTATTTTGAACAATTTAACTATATTTAACAATGGCTAGATCATTAAATATAGCTCCCACTATTTTTCTCGGATTAATAGCCCTCACTATTAAAGCGGAAAATATCTTTATACTTTCTAGTGGGTCCAAGATCCCTTTTTCACTTCTTCTTGAGCTTGCTTTGGCAAGTCACCCAAGAATTGGTTATTTAGGTAGGAACCATTCCAATTGCATCCCATGCAACTCTTGGTCCAATTAGGTGAATAAATTCCTTTTACTCTTTATCCAATTGGATAACTCCTAATTGTCATGCCTCTAAGCTCATCAATCCAATTGATTCTTGCCTAGTTGCGTCCAACCTCATGCTTTCAACATACACGCATTACTAGCTTGCGTCGTCCGCAACACATCATGAAAAATTAAAATCGCCTTGCTTTGGCAAGCCCGAATTTTAATAGGCCATGATCATGAAGGGTGTTTTGGCAAGAGAAGGCAAAACGCAATATTTATTTGAGGGATTTCTTTTAAGTTGTTTGGTTGATCTTATCAACATGGTCTACTTATTTGGATTGGGCCATCCACAATAAAAGACCAACCTTGTTTATTATTATCTTGTTATCGTTTTGCGTGTAGCACCATACACACAAAATAAATAACAAGGCATGAATAATAAACATCCACAAAAATAAAAAAACGTGGCATGGATATGGCCCCTAGACTAATGATATTATCAAGCCAATGATAATATCTAATTGCCCTAAAGTGCCGAGCTCATCTCCATGTGCTCCACCATAGCTGCGCGCCTAGGGATGTCTTTTGGCTCCTTTGGTTCTCCAGTCTTCTTCTCCATGTTCTTGGCTATCATCTAAATGTTTCTAATTCTAGCCTAACATCTAGAATAAATAAATAAAAAAAGCCTCACATGTTGAGGAGAAAAAGACGACTCGCAGGCCGTAAAACTTAATTAATTATTACATTAATTTGATCAGCTCGCAGGCCGTAAACCAAACCACAAAACAATAAACATCCACAATCCTAGGCCATATCCATCCACCATGCAATAAAGCACATAATACAGTTAAAACCAATTTTTAACGCGCTTGTTTAATTTTAATAAAATTGGGTAACTAGGGTTTTACAACGGTCCAAAGGGTCCAAGCCAACAAGTGGCCCGAACCCTAGGACCCCCGCACGCCTAGAGGCCCGCGGCCTTGCTTGGTGCGCAAGGGAGGGGCGGGCGGCTAGGTTTTCGGCCCTAGTCCCCTTCCTCCTTCCTTGTTGCCCAAGCAAGGTTGTTTCCTTATGGATTTATTTCCATAATTTTATTTCCATAATTGAAAACCCCTTTTCAATCATGTGCCCATGAACCCTAATTTTTCAAGAACCCAATTATTCACATCCTATGTGATTAAACTCACCAATTCTTACATCCAATGTTAAATTGGGTCTTGTTTGATTGAATCAAATTCAATATTGCATCTACTATGCCAATTTTTTCAGTTTTCGCGTAATAAACAATAATACGGTGTATGAACTGAAATCGTAAACACATAATATCATGTTATGCTCTACGACCTGTGGCTCTGATACCACTGTTGGGTTTTGACGTAGGTAACGCAGCGGAATAACAAAAATTAATCCTACTCAAAGCCCACCAAGGATCACAGGAAGAGACATCATAACATGATTAAGGTCATAAAAGATGTGTACCTTTTGATTTGTGAGATCACACGAAGAATGATGTCCTCGTCTCTACGGTTGATCCACGTCTAGAGGTGAGATCTAGATTCTTCCTTCTCCACAAGTGCTAGCTTGAACCCGGAGGAAGAGGGATGAAGATCAAAGAAACAAAGCAACAAAGCACAAAGGAGGGGGCGGCCTCCTTTTGCCGTCGGGTAGAGGGGGCGGATGGGGGGCTAGGGTTTCGGCCCTAGCTCTCTGTCTTGCTCTCTCTTTTTGCTCTCACCCACTCTTTGTGTTATGACTAATAATAACTCATGTAGTGGGAAGGAAGCTAGAGCCTCCTTTATAAACTCCAACAACTCCTTGTTGTTTCCATAAAAGAGTTTCCTAATTCTAGATGAACTAGAATTATTCCCTTCCTTGCAAATTAGTCCTACTAAGTTTGCAGGGTGTTGCACAATGATCCTTTTATTAATTAATCTAGATTAATTAATCCCAAATATAGCTCTAATCTATTTGACGTGTGACCCCATAGGTTTCTATATAGTTGGTATTAACTATTACTAACATGGAGCGGTGTCTAGCAACACATCCATGCCACCCAACCAATAGAAATAGTCAGTGATCCCGACAAACCTTTGTGCCCAATATATCATATTGAATTATCCATTTGTCTCCATATCCGGATTGGACACGAGACATAAATAGTCACACTCGTATATCCAATCCATAGTTCCTCGATCCTGGGAATATGCTTATGCTTGCAGATAACATTAATATCTCTATATTAATTTATCTGAGTCTGGCCAGACATTCAATAAGCCTCATCCCTCGAGTGGCCGTGGATATTTACCCCCATTATGTGGGAGGGACAAATCCTATCTACATCACTACGATCTCTAAGCTTGCTTCCTATCACGCCCGATAGCCACCTTTATGATTACCCAGTTACGGTGTAACGTTTGATAACATCAAAGCGCAATATTTCACAACTAGAGTATCTAGTGACTTCAAGTCCAAGGATTGCAATAATATTAGCACTACGAAAAGCGATTGTGACTTCACATAATCTAATGTATCCTTTTCGTCGTGGGTCAATCCAGTATGCCATTACTCCTAATGCATACCCATGTGCTAGACTTGATATCTCCATATCAATCTACCCACATACTAGTCTATATTTGATTGTCCTATTAATCAATATAATGGACTAGGGATATTTAAGATAAATAACACAATTTATCTAAGGACTTCATTATATTAAATATCGCCATAAATAATAAATGAATATTCTAGCCAAAACATTGTTCATACTAAATCTACGATTGCCTCTAGGGCATCTATTCCAACAAAGCCTCATTTCCTCAACACTCCTAGATAATAGTGAAACTTGCTCTTCTAGTTCAACGATATTTGTGTTCATGACGGGCATGATAGAGCAGTCAGAAGCCACATGACCATCGTCTTTATGTAACTTTGATTCAGCGGCATAGAAGGAATATCCCGATCTGTTAGCATCATCATCATCCTCATCATGTTCGGAAACATCATATCCATCAGGATCTCCTTCAGTTGAGGAATGTGAAGGGTATTTCTTGATTGGTGAGTTGACTTGACTTTCTGCCCCGGCGCATCGTGATCATCTTTGTGAGCTTCAACTTGGATGCGCAGATCTGGAACGTCTGGAAGATTGGATCCAAACAACGGAGTTGATTTGGGAATCAACACCATAAGAGGGCGGCCTAGGGCCACAACTTTGCTTCGGATCATTGGACCCAAACTTTCTTCACTTGTTCTTGAGCCATCTTTGTCAGAACTTGCAGATCTGATGGTTTGGATCTTTTGGTCTGGAACTATTGCAACGCCTTTGTTGGAAGACATCACGAGCAAGGTTGAGTGATTTTCTGGATATAAGAGATGAAAGGCAGAGATGGTCCCACTGGGCGTGCCAGAAATTTGTTTACACAAATTTGTTGTTCAAGAAAATAAACAAGTAAGTCTGCGACAAATTCAATTAGATGAAACATAAAGAGGGACTACAATCTCTGGTATGTATTTTCTTAAGTAAGAAATTAATATCCTTTAATTCTTCTCTCCTTTTTCGATCGAAGGAATTGATCTTCTCCGATTTATGCGGATCTGATCTTCTCCGATTTGAGCAGAGCTGGGTTGTTCTCCGATTTGAGCGGAGCATTGATCTTCGATGTAGGCGGAGGTGATTTCTCCGGTTTGGGCGGAGTTGGGATCTCCGATGTAGGCGGAGGCGGCAATTCTGAGCAGCAATGAGGTTCCTCGGGCCTTGAATGGCTTGTTCGTTAGAGCTCTGCTACTTCTGAATCTCAAAGTGTGTTTTTCTCCTTGGGAATGGCCCTCTATTTATAGAGAAAATGAGGGATGATGTGGAATTTCAATATTTATCTCTTAATTTATCTATTTTTAAGAGATAATATCTAATAACATAAATAATTACTATCTCTTAATAATTTAATTAAAGAGGTAGCAACTTTCAGTTATTTACACAAAAGACACCTTTTTCCATAGGGTGCTTTTATGTCAATTTTCATTTGTAGCGTGTCATAATTTAACACGTGGAAATTAAATTTGTTAAAATTTCCATGTCTACACTCGCTATATTTGAGAAGGTGGCAACTCTACCTCGTATATCTGAAAAGTTGGACAATCGTGACTGTAAGCGGCTAGATCATCAACCACTATATTTACTCATCGATGTTTGAGTTGGACTGGGGTCTTGCAAGCCAGGACGATGGGAAAGAGAAGCCACAGAATCATCGATGTCCCCAGATCACCACTATAGGTGTCCATGAAAATTCGGACTACTAAAATTCCGTGGCTGTAACTTGTGAGGACTGAAAAGAGGGAAAATAAGTTTCTTGTTTGTTAGTCAATGTCCTAAGCATGCGGAGGTTAAAAAGCTAGGCATGTGATTTATCACACGATCCAATACTAGTGAACGTTGTTTGACCTAATCTTAGTCTTAATTAGATTTTCAAAGATACGCTTGCTCGATAACACAACATAACATTACTTTGCTTCTATTATTGCTTAATGAGCTGGCGCACAGTGAGACTAATATATGGCCGTAACGTTGAAATTGCATACATGTAATCGAATAGTTTTTCCTTGTTTCTTGACTTTACCTATGTTCTCATGTGCTTCATCGTACTTATCCTCGACATGCATCGAGGTTGTCTCGCTATAAATAGCTTATGTTGGCTCTAAGTTCTGCACAATCTTATCCTCTGAAATCACTACTCAGTAGTATTCTTTACAGCGACAAAATGGCCAAGAACACCAACCTCTTTCTTGCTTTCCTTGTGCTCTTCCTCATCACTAGCTCTGGTGCGTAACCAATTTTATTTTTTCTTAAGATTTGCCTAGTTTTGCTTACGTTTCTGGTTCAGTGTGGGGTTTCAGCCAATTATGCTGAAAAGCCATGGAGCTTCACTCTAGTTCCAGCTCTACCCAATCTTTTTATGTTTTAGATATTTGGCAATTGCGATTGAAAAATGTTTTTGATAAATAATTAATAGATTATTAAATCTCTAATTTTATAGATACTCACTGTGTGCCATGATTACGTTCTGCAGATCTTAGTGCATGTTTGGGAACCGTGATTATAATCTATTTTGGTTAAAATCGGGTCCGTTTGTTTTAATTCTATTTGTTATGATACAAAATTTTAATCTAAATATATGTAGATTAAAATAATCTTATTGTGGAATCACCAAAAGTGGGAATTATGTGGCTAAAAATCTAAGAAAATATTTTAATATATTTTTCACATTGATATTACCATAATTTATTTACAAGTGGGTGTATTCGGGAAATTGACGATATAGCTATTTAAATTATGTCTATGAATCTGATTAATAATCTACGGTTTCAGCTCATACCAAACGAATTTTGATTTTTAGTTCAGCGGGATTATTCACCTCGAATATTTTTAGCCGGTTTTTCATAGTTTCAGATGATACCAAACAGGGCCTTAAGCTTATAGGAAACAACCTTAGGTTTTTCTACCAAACAGGCTCTTAGTCCATTAGTAGGCCAAATGTTTGAACTTTTTGTGCTATACATATATAGCTTTGGTCTTTTCTAGCCACACATATAATCGGTGCAATTGGGCTTTGTTGAAAAATACGCTCCTGTCGTAGCCTTTTAGTTATCTTCTTTCCCTAAAATGAAATTTCCAGTTTACTTTACCGCAAGCCATAGGTTATATTTTTCCACAATCGATTGACAATTTCAAAAATATAGCAAGTCAACATTTTCTCCTATAACTTTGTGAATATGAAAGGTAAATGAAGTGAGTAATTACTTTTGTTGTGTTGCACAGGGATGAATACTGCAGAGGCGAAAAAGCTGTGCCAGCGCAGAAGCAAGACATGGACGGGGCTTTGTATCAAGACGGGGAGCTGCAACTCCCAGTGCAAGCACAGGGAGGACGCTAGAAGTGGATCGTGCCATGGATACGTTTTCCCTGCATGCTACTGTTACTTCAACTGCTGAGCTGACGCTACCCACTACTCGTCTCGTCTAAGAACGTGAAGTTAATTATTAGTCATATCTACAAACATATTGGTGATGATAAATAAATACAATGGTGTCTTGGTTTAAGCACGCACCCGAAATCGTGATCTTGACGAGGGCATGTTATTTGAGGGGGTAATGTTGTAACTAAGAACCGTGTCCGTGTCCGTGTCCGTGTTTGTGTTTGTATTAGTAATAGTAGCACTTTAAACTGTTCAAGTACTAGCATGCAGTATGTAGCACTTAATCGTGCTACAGAATCTACATGCTCCGGTACTGTAATATTGGTCCATGTGTTTGTTTCTGTTTGTGTGTTGGGGTTAATTCCTACTAATAAAATTTTGTGGTTTGTCTGTCTCTTCTTTGTGGATTTAAATGATATTATTATTGTGACTTGAATTCTTAACCGGCAAAGAAAAGTCAAAGGCCGACTTTATGGAAATAACTTGGAGCCCGTGGTGTAGGTTTGCTAGGACGAGAGTTTTCTGGTGTATCGACTGAGTTGTAATTTGGGGGAGTTTCTCTTAATAAAATCGGGGTTTTAGATCGTGGAGGTAGCTCGCTAATCACTAGTGAACCACATTAATTCTAGTGTTCTTGCTTTATCGTTTACATCGTATTAGCTTGCGATATCCAGGTCATAACAAACTGGTCTCCGAGCCAGGTTATCTGTGTTCCATGATCAAAGTGGAGCTAAACAGTTAGGGTTTCACAATCCGTAAAATCCATAGAGAGGGGTTCCGCGATGAAGGTGGAGCACGCGGTTTCGGGGGTGATCGGACAGAGAAGACGATGTCCGGGGGGTTGATCAAGATCGACAGGTTTACTGTGAGGAACAACTCCTGTCTTTCGCAGATCAAGATACGTTTGTTGTTTAAGCAAAAAATTTAATACCTCGTATTTTAGCTAAGGGTTATTTTATAATTTTGGTAAAATAAATACTTGAGTTTCAAAAAGAAAAAAATAAACCATACTATTTCAAACTTGCTCTTGACTTATTTTCTTTAGTTTTCTAAAAGTGCATTTTTGACACTTGAAACATAGTAGTTTATTTAGAGTTATTTGGTAATTTTCTTTTAATGTAAAATTTATCTTTTATGTGTTAGATAATAATAGGAAATTTCATGTTTACCCCTCTTGTACGTGTAATCTTGTACTACCTCTGTTTCTTTTGGTTTGTCTTACTTTAGCTTTTTAACCCGTAACTGTGTCACTTTGACTTAGTGATTTAGATAGCAACACGATATAATTTTTTGATTTTTTTTCATTGTATTATAGAGTAAAGTTTACTCTACAAGAGCATGCAAACATTACCAAACTCTTGTATCGTTTTGCTAATCAAATCACCGGGTCAAAGTGACCCAGTAAATAGTGACAAAAAGTGAAGTAGGCTGAAAGGGAAGAAACAGATGTAGTACTAATTAGCACCAATTTTTAATATTTGCATATCAATCTTCATTTTTTTGCATATTCCAATTTCTACCTCAACAATTAGTTCATCTCTTGGTTATTTACCCTCAAGACCTTATTCCACTACTTTAGTGAATCTCATTAAAATAAGATATGTGTAGATTATCAATCTATGTATAATGTATTCATATATTATATTGTTACATCAACACACCATCATCTCCAACACTCTTTATCTATTTCTTTCATTTCTTCACATCTTTCTCTCCTCAAAAACACTTAAAGAAGCTCTCTCCTCTCTCATCAAATTTCGTTCTAGGTTTTGTGTGTTGAGCTCGCAAAACACCCTCAAAGCTTCATTTTATAGTCTCCCTAACATGGAAATCTTGAGCCCAAGCATAGTATGATCATGGAGATCACAAGGATTGAAGGTCAATATCACTCTATTCCTCACCATTTCTTAAATCTTGGGGAACAATTTTTTCTTGTTTTGAATCCATGCACGGATGCCCAGTTTTAGCTTAGATGGATGAAATGTCATCTTATATTTCTTCACTTCCATAATTGATTCTTAATTTTCATGCTTAGATCATGAGATTGTCTCTTGAATGTTCAATGTTTCATTAAACTCAAACTTGAACTCACATGCACTTTGTGAATTTTCGGTAGTTGCACTTGAATGTCAAGAACATTTTGATAATTTATGTCAAGAGCATGTAAAAATCTTATTTCATATTTAAAATGATGTTATTTGGGTGAGAATCATGTCCTCATAAATTGCATGTACTACTAGAACCATTCTTGTTCATTTTTGAAAATATTGCATGTTGATAATATTTGACCAGTTTGTGAAAAACATGAATTATCTCCAAATTTTGTCTCTGCGAAATTTTTAACTCTTTCACATTTTGAAACTAGACTTAGAGAGGGTCATTTTAATAAAAACATCAACTTCATAACATTTTTAGTTGAAGATATGGTCCTTTGAACTTGCATGTTTCCTAAAACTCTATTTTTGGACCAGTCTTGCAATTTTTATTAAAAAAATCATTTTCATAAATTTTTGGCACCTCCTATTTCTTGTGTTGAAACTAGGCACATTGGTTATTAATTCTGGAGAAGATGAACATTATTTCTATTCTCCAAGTGGTAGTTATAACCTTTCAAAGTTAAAATTGTTTCCAAACTCTTCTCTTCACAGCAGTGTTTGTTTATTTTGTAACTTGAGTTTTATAATAGCTATGCATGATTTTCTTGATGTTCCTGAAGGTAGGCACACATAGCTTCATCCTAAATTTATTTCATAATTTTAGGAAGTCTTGTGACATGGTAAATAGAGATCTAAAGCTAGAACTACAAACCTGTCTAGAATTAAACTCTCTTTCTTTTTTAGAAAACATGAGTTCTTGCCTCTCCAGTGATTATTTGTGATTTTTTGTGACATTGAACATCACTATATGTGAATTATTTATATCTAGAATCATGTTCATTTAGATCACGTATTCGGTTCATGAGTATACGACTTGAAAACGGGTTTATTGGGATAATTGGGGATGGACTTAGTACCCGACCTAAAAAAACATCCATGCATTCGTTTACTCGGAAGAAGCATCATTGTGACTAGATAATTTTAACTTTAAGCTACGGATTCATAGACATAGGCTACGTCAACTACCCATGAAGATTTCGAATCAGTATCCCAGCGTATGGTGAGTTTACATGCTAGTCTTGTGTGCCTAGCTTCCTTCGTGTCATAACGTGATTTTACACTATGTCTCAAAATGTGTTTTTTGTGATTTACACGTTTTACTTGTCATTGACAACGTTTCGAAATGTTTGAAACTGTCACACGATAAATAATAAGTCATTAATAACGTAAAGTTGAAGATTTCGCCTATACCGGAACCAGTTATATTACTTATCACAGGTTTCGATCCCTTGGTTTTAGATCCTAAAATGCGGGACTCCGTGTGCCCCATCTCCTTTCGCCATAGGCTGGAGTACTGCTTGTAGATACCACTCTTTTGATTGACGCTCTTAGGAGGGTGCTGCAACACTTAAGGTCTAGAATGTCTGATGTTGTCATGATGGATAGCGGGACGCGGGAAGCGATCCACAACGCTCGGTAGAGAGGTTTGGGTCTTTAACTCCCTATACACCAGTACCATCTTTTACTTTGTTCTGGTCTACCCTGGTCACAGCGCGACTTATTGAACTTCTTTGCTCCAATATTTAAAACGTACGACGGTTTGAAATTTAAATAAATGGATTTATTCTTGTGACATTCATAATTGGTTATCACAGCTGCAAACTCTGATTTTGGTTTTACTTGTACTATGTTACTGTTATTATACTTAACTCGCAACCTAGTAGCCGTTCTTCGCGTTTCCTGTTTTACATGCTAAGGTGAATCTCACTCAGTATTTATCGCTGACTTTTAAAACTGCGGCTCTTATTTTTCTTCCCACCGCGGGTCTAGGAGCTGGAATTAAGGGATAGAAGGGAGCGAGACTCATATAGACAGTTACTGTTACAAGTAGTATCTAGTAATGCTAATGTGTAATAGTAATGAGCTAGAGTATAAGACTTAAAGTTTAATGCAGTTGTTTAATTTTATAATTAAATTTTGTGGTTTGATTTTATTTGAGTTCCTTCGCTTCTATAAAGAATCGCCCTCCCGGTCTCGTCTCGAGCCGGATAAGGGAATTGTTGCAAATAATGTCTTTGGTTGTCATTGGGGGAGGACCAGAAGGGAGCAAGTACAACCACTGCGGCAAATAATGCGATGGAGGAGAGAATTCACGAAATGGTCATGTTATGTGTCATAATACAACGTGATCACAGAGGTTGCAGAACAGGATACAACTGAAGAGCTTTGGGTCAAGTTGGAGAGCCTATACAAAACAAAGTCGCTCACCAAAAAATTGATGTTAAAGCAGCAGTTGTTTGGTTTACGGATGAAGGAAGATACGGGTCTGATCGCCTTAATACTATTTTGCTTGAGTTCAAAACAATAACGAGACGATAAGTGATGAAGATGTCGCCCTAATTTTGTTGGTGTCTCTAACACCATCGTATGGGGGGTTCGTACATACTATTTTCGCTGGAAACCAGACTGTGATGTTAGAGGAGGTAAGATCAGCTCTTCACACAAGGAAGATGCGGCATATGGCTGCATATGGGGCTCACACGTTCCGGTTTCTGGCACCTTCATGGCGGCCAAGGGATAAAAGGGTAAGAAGAACAAGGGTTGTGAGTTACCAAACGACGTCTGCGCGTTGTGTAAAGAGAAGGGTCACTGGAAGAGGGAGTGTCTAAAGAATTCATCTGCAGATCTGGTTGTAGATGCAACAACTTCGGAGGTTGACTACGTCCTCTAAGCCCCGTTGGGGCGCATGGATATCGTGCTCTTGACGAGGAGGCAGAATTTGGCATGGGAGAGTCTCTGAAGAGGGATACGGCACGTGTGAGACGTGTAAGGGGGTGCGTATGAGGCGCACAAGGGGGCGATATTGCAGGAATTGGGTGTGAATTGGAGCAATTTTTCAAAACGTTGAAGGAATTCAGTGGGAATTGGAGCAATGTATTGGGGGTTTTGTTGTATGAGATCAGTGGGAGTTGGACCAACAAACAGGGTATTCGATCACCGGAACTCGGCCGAGGTTGGAGCATCAATAGGTTTCAATTGCCGGAATTCGACGGAGTTGGAGCATCGCTGGGGGCACTGTTGTAGGAACTTGGCGAAGTTGGAGCAACCTGTGACGTGAGGGTTTCGCATGCAGCTGTGAAATATTTGGGGTTGACTATTGGAGAGAAGCATCAGTTCGGGTTGCTGAGATGAATCTTCAAGACAATGCGGAGATTTGTTAGTGTGTCTTGAATTCTTAGTCGGCAAAGAAACATCAATGGCTGACTGTTGGACATAAGTTCAGGCGGTGGTGTGGGTTTGACAATTCCAACGCCCACTGCATGTGTATAAAAGGGGTGAAATTCTTGATAAGTAATGACACACACACACAGAGAGCTAGTGCTTGTAGCAACAAAGGTTTGCTAGGACGAGTGTTTTCTAGTGTGTGTGTCGAGTATGTAGTAATTTGGGCGAGTTTCTCTCATAAAATCGAGTTTTGGGTTGTGGAGATAGCTAGCTAATCACCAGTGAACCACATTAATTCTTGTGTTCTTCCTTTATCGTTTACATTGTCTTAGCTCGCGATACCCATGTTATAATAGATATAGAGATTTCGGTTGAAGAATCGACGAATCTCAAAATCTTTAAAGAAGTGGTACTGTTCCATAAGTCAAATACGATTTGTAGCTAAAACACAATGGTGTTTTCTTATTCACTTTGTAATGTTGGCCATCTCGAAATTCATTGGATCTAAGTAAAACTTACAGACTAAAATTTAAGAAATATTGATTAGATGGGGTTGGGGAGTGTGTGTGTGTTGGGAAATGCTTCACTGCAGACAAAAAAAAAATAGGGTTATGGAGCAGCTTAACTGATATTTGCAAAAATCTTTACTATGTTAAAAGAGTGAAGAATAGCAAAGTGACTCCTAATATGGTTTATTGTAAAAAGACCTTTCAAAAATAAAATTATCATAACAATACCTCAAAATAGATCACTAATCACTATTGTATCCAAATAGTCACGTCTCTTCTTCTGAAAAATGGACCCTAGGTAACTATTTCACAAGGTAACTTGTATTCTCACACTGTTTAGTCATCAATGGGAGTTCCGCTCTTCGAACCCTAGGTAACTTCTCTCTCTCTCTCTCACTCACGGTCTTTGTTTAGTTCTAACGTCTGTTTAGATTTTGGTATTTTGATGCTCGAATCCACGACTGTTCATTGATTTTGTTTAACTAGTTTGCCTATTTCAGATTATGTGTTGAAGTGATTGGCGGATTGCAATTTGTCTACTTCTTCTGATGAATTTTGGGATGACTAAGATCTAACCCTCATTCCAATTGTGGCTTCGTACTAAAAATTGAGATATATTGTTCAATTTTATCTCTATTTCTTTGTTCAGTTTGTATTCTCTTCGTCCATAATTTTTGGTTTGCTGGTTTGCATGTGATGAAATCGAATTACGACCTCTGTTCCTTCTCTTTCAAATACGTTTGACTTTTTTACCCGTAATTGGATCACTTTGACTCGGCGATTTGGATAACAAAACGATGTAATTTTTTGTAATCTTTTCATAGTATTGTAGAGTAAAGTTTACTCTACAAGATCATGCAAAGATTACCAAATTCGTGTATCGTTTTACATACCAAATCACCTGGTCAAAGTGACTCAGTGAATAGTGTCAAAAAGTGAAGTAAGGTGAAAGAAAAGAAACAGAGGTAGTATAAGGGTAGAAGATGTAATAGTTTTTTATTCAATTGGCTTGTTCTTGCAGGTAAAGTATCTTGTGGCTATGGAAATGGTTTTCTAGCAGTGGTAATTTACTTAAGTAGGTTTGTTACTCTTTAATTTTGAAGGTTTTATCTACATGGCTAGCATTTTCTCTTGCTTTCATATTTTAAAAGGGCAAGTATTATTATTTCTTGTTTGGCTGATGATTTTACTGATTAAGTTTTATCTAATTGTTTATAAGGAGCATGTATTATTATTTCTTGTTTAGCTAATGAATTTACCGATTGTGACTTTGAAATTACTGTGAATTATAAGGCGATTGGGAGGGAATCAGTAAAACATAGATTAACTTGAGGAGGTTGCTCGCAACTGCATGACACCAGAGTCTCCTTCACTGTCGGGGAAATTGAGGTAATCATATCTCTGCCTCTATTCTATCTGTATCTGAAACACTTTTTGGTCTCCTCACTCCCAATCTTCTTTAGGGAAGATCTCCATTATCATGTGGTAACAACTCTTCCTATCTGATTGGAGACATATGTGACACGATTTTTCACATAACTTCAACAGGTTTGCAAACTTTTTGATTTCCTCCTTTACCAGAAATACAATCGGCTTCCAATGAAAGAGGCTAGCTCACATTCAATAGAAATGGAGGTTTAGTCGCTAATTTTTTCGTCATGTTAATTGATTTTGTCTAATTTTATTATGTTTTCCTCACAACAATTCAATATTTTGTGTGATGTTGTGTGTAATTATGTATTGCTTGATTTGTTTTACTGGAAATCCACTGGTAATCTTATGTTTCCTACTTGGGAACTTTGATCTATGAACACCCCTATTTTAATCAAACTGAAAACAAATATTAATGTTGTAAATTAAATATTGCTCCCCATGATTCCTCTCCTCTGCATTGGCAAGTACTACTAGATCATTATTCTGATTTTTCAGGTTGTAGAAGAAGAGATATTTTTCCCAACAGCTAGAGGGGTTCTAAAATCAACCAGGGAGGTAATGATAGCTTTTTTCCCTTAATTTAAAAAGTTAGCCATGTGATTAGGGATTTTATGCTTGCTTGTCATCTAAGTAGTGAAAAAACGGAATCGATGTCCCATATGACCCCGAAGCGGATCAACGCTGATTTTCTGCTGAAATTCATATAAAGGGTGTTTCAATGGATTGTGGACTGTGGGATTCCCCCAGATTGATGAGCTATTACTCTGATCTTTGAAGATTTTACTGAATGATCCGTAATTGTAGTGATCTTGATGGAGATTGCGGTAGTTGTGAAGAAAATTGTATGTTGAAGGATTTTGCTTAGTGATCTGTAATTGCAGTGATATTGATGGGACACTATTCGCAATCATTATTTCGATCTGGTTTGTCTCCCTAATTGATTTCGCTTGGTCCACCTCTCTAAATTGATTTTGTTCATTTCACAAATTCATAGGCTACCTCCAAAGCCCTGCTCACCTTTTCTGTAACCAGAATTCATATCTGATGGGTTTTGCATCCTAATTATTTCATTGTTATTTTACTTGATTTTTTAATTTTCAGCACATTAAATCATTCTGACTTGTGTTTCGATGATGCAGTACTCTACTCGGCAACTTGAATAAAACACTTTATTGGATTTTGATTCGACTGACTTAGTTATTTAAATGATTATTTAGACTTCTTATAAAGTTATAGTTATGTTGTATTACGCGTCTATGAACTGCATAATTAATTTGCTTATATGGTACCCAAAATCAAGGTTTATAATTTTCTCTCTAGCTACTGCTGGATAGCGGGCGAGAAAAATGCTATTGAATCTTAGAGGGATAACATATTTTCATCAATGTAGATATGTTCAGCGCCAACTGAAACCTGTAAAACAATATTCTGCTTGTGCTAATCCAATGAATCAATCCATGTTTGTGTCTGCTTGTCCATCAAGGGTCTACTTTACTTTTAGCAATATTATTTGTGCTTCATGGAAGATGACGCCTAAGAAAATATCAAGGTCAGTAAAACTAATGCACAAGATACCACTATATTGAATCTCTTAAACTAAGGATTTCCTTACAAGTTTCTTCTTGTCCTTTCATGTATTTCACAGCAACTTTTTTATTTGTTCCGTCTTTCACAGTTAAAAAAATCGCAATAGATGAGACAATGCACATATTGGGTTCTAATTCGATCAACTAAGGTATGCAACTGAATTTGCTTAAGTTGTGAATATACACTGTCATTTATTCACAAACTTATTCCCTCACAATTTAATTATTGATATACTCAACCAAATCATTTATATGTCTTGTACGCGAAGATAATCGAGATGTTGCCCTGATTAGGTTCATAGAATTTTAAACTGCTAGATGGTATCCAACTTGTTGCTGGAATATTGGTGGAACTCTTGCTGGATTAGAAAAAAAGTTAAGTTGTCAATTATCGTGCCGCAAAATGAAATCCTTGAATTTAAATATGTTCATCCGGGAAGAAGTCTGAAGATAATATACTTGTTCTTACCACTGAAATAATTGTAGAATTTTTACTTTAGAAATTTAAATAAGTAGAATTACTCTGCCCATTTTAGAGTTAAACCAGGAGGTAATCCTTGAGTAGCGGATAAATGATTCAATGGAGGTTCAGTGTTTAGTAGGTAACAGAATAAGAATTCATTTTCATGATCCGGCTGACATGATATTAAACATTTTGGATCCAGACACGTACTTTCAGCTTACTCTGTTGTAAAATAGCTTTCTAAAATTTCGATGTGTTCGATGTGTTTTGGTGAGCGGCTCGATTAGCAGCGTTCGCTTAGCAGAGATGGAACCCCTGCCATTGGTTAATCAAACGACGAGTTTTGTAGCAAGGCAGATTTTCTAGGGGTTTCTCTGAAATTTGAACGTGTTCCATGTTCTTGGAAGTGGTTCATTCATAATTTTTTTAGGCTTGGTGTGCATAATTATTTTTATATCTCTGATTGTACATTTCGCTGATGCGAGGTGAAGGGTACAGAAAAATAGATCAAATTTGTAACTATGATTTAGGACTTGAAAATACCACCCCGTATTTTTATTTAGTTTTGTCCCTAATTCCAATATTCCTTGTAGTATACTTACAATCTTTAATTCCACGGGTTTAGTAATGCATTCTTGAGGCATTAAAATTAGATTGATGCGAACGTAAAACAACTTCTTTCACTTCTTGCCTGCTTCAATTCCATTATTATTCAGTAGCGTAAAGCAGGAATTGATCGCTTTTGCTTCTTTCTTGTTAATATCTTTTGGTCTCTGGCCCTTCATTCCTTAATTTTTGGCTATAACCAGTAACATACTTCTACTTATCTATCCATTTTTCTATGCCTTTCCCATTCTTATATATTGTTGAGTGGTGCCTTGAATTGGTCAAAGGCGGCTAAACTCATTGTTTCCAACTTTGATTAGGAAACATTGGAAGTCAAAGGCGGTGAAGGATTAGTTAGGAAACAAGTTGTTTCCAAATCGGATTTGGAAACTTTAAGGATTTTCCTAGCACTATATAAAGAACCTAGTAGTCACACTATTAGGTATGCAAAAACATTGTAATTGTTCATGTTAAGTGAATAAAGAGTGCTTTTCCGCCGTGGAGGTAGTTAGCAAATATTTTGCTAGCGAACCACGTAAAATACTCGTGTTCTTCTTTTATTCGTTCTTCGTTGGTGAGGTGGTTTGACATAACAAACTGGTATCAGAGCCAAGGTTGACGGTGTTTCAAGATCAAGATCAAGGCGGAGCAAAGCTAGGGTTTCACAACTTGGTGAAATCAAACCTAGGGTTTTGCGATCTAGGTGGAGCACGCGACTAGAGTTCAAGATCTACCAAGAACGATTTCCGGATCGATGTTGAAGATCGACACGTTCACAGGAGGGAACAGCTTCAGTCTGTGGAAGATAAAGATGGAGGCTTTGCTCCAATCGCAAGGCTTGTGGGCACCTTTGACCGCGGACAAGGGAGGCATGAATGTTGCATCAGCGGAGTTCAAGGCAATGGTGGACAAGGCACATTCAAACATTATGTTGTGCTTATCGGATGACGTGATCATCGAGGTCGCAGATCAGAAGGAAGCAGCGAAGCTCTGGCTCAAGTTGGAGAGTCTCTACATGATGAAGAGTCTCACTAGCAAGTTGATGCTAAAGCAAAGGCTCTTCACTTTGCGGATGCTCAAAGGTACGGCTCTCAAAGACCATCTTGATCAATTGAACACAATTCTCCTTGATTTGCGTAATATTGGCGAGAAGGTGGGTGATGAGGATGCCGCACTATTATTGTTGATCTCATTACCTCCATCGTATGAGAAATTCGTGCAGTTGTTCATTGTGAACAAGGATGACTTATCTCTAGAGGAGGTCAGATCGGCACTCCATGCTAGAGAGTTGCGCCATAAGGGTGCAGACACAGGTACAGAGGACCATGCTTCCGGACTGATGGCGACGGGTGTAAGCAAGAAGGGTAAGAAGAACAAGAAAAAGCAGTTTTCTGGTTCTAAGTTGCCCAAGGATGTCTGTGCTTGGTGCAAGGAAAATGGGAATTGGAAGAGAGATTGTCCGAAACGAGGACAACAGGGGCAGAACGGATCCGCAGCCGTAGCAGAACAAGGTAACTCGTCCGAGGATGATTATGTTCTAATGGCGGATGTTGTCACGCACTCTCAGGATGCGTGGGTCCTTGATTCCGGAGCTTCCTATCATATTTGCTCTAACAGGGAGCTATTCTCGACGTACGACCAAATGGATGGAGGGTCTGTCTACATGGCAAACGGAGCCATCTGTAAGGTGATTGGGAGCGGCTCAGTTATATTGAAGACGAATGAAGGGAAGTTATGTACTTTAGAGCAAGTCAGGCATGTACCACATATTAAGAAGAATCTGATCTCCTTGAGTCTACTCAACAGCAAGGGATACAGTTTCAAAGGTGAAGGTGGAGATCTACAAGTCTGCAAGGGTTCTAAGGTGATTCTTAGGGGAGTCAAGAATGGGACTTTGTACATGTTGCAAGGTTCACCGATCACAGGTTCTGCTAGAGTTGTCTCAGCCGAGATTAAGGAAGCTGATCTAACTAAGCTGTGGCATATGAGGCTCGGTCATATGAGTGAACGTGGAATGCAAGAACTTCACAAGAAAGGCTATCTCACCGGGCATGCGCCCAAGAGACTAGGGTTTTGTGAGCACTGCGTGTATGGGAAGCTACAGCGTAGCAAGTTCCCTAAGGCGGTTCATAGAACGAAAGGTACTCTTGATTATATCCATTCGGATTGCTGGGGTCCATCTCGAGTCGAGGCGATTGGAGGGTACAGGTATTTCCTAAGCATCATAGACGACTACTCCAGGATGACTTGGATATTCGTGATGAAGCAAAAGAGTGAAGCCTTCGCAAGATTCAAGGAGTAGAAGACACTAGTAGAGAATCAGGTGGGAAAGAAGGTGAAGAGGCTACGCACGGACAACGGCTTAGAGTTCTGTTCATCAGAGTTTGATGGATTCTGCAAGGATCAGGGAATAGCACGCCATCACACTGTTCGACACACATCGCAGCAGAACGGTGTAGCCGAGAGAATGAATCAGACACTTTTAGCAAAAGCAAGGTGCATGCTTTCGAATGCGGGTCTTTCTAGAGGTTTTTGGGGAGAGGCAGTTTCCATGGCATGCTATCTCATAAATCGGAGCCCGCACACAGGTATAGGATGCAAGATTCCTATGGAAATCTGGTCCGGTAATGCAGTGGATTACTCGGATTTGAGAGTTTTTGGTTGTGTTGCCTATTATCACGTTGATGATGGCAAACTAGAACCAAGTGCTAAGAAGGGAGTATTCATGGGATTCAGAACAGGTGTGAAGGGATACAAGGTATGGGCAGACAACAAGATTATACTTAGCAGAAGTGTAGTCTTCGATGAGACTCATATGTTGAAGAACTCTGTGGAGGTGGAGCTTGGGGATGCAGAGAAGAAGGTGGAGGGAGAGTCGGATCCTACTGATCCTAAGGATTCTGAAATCCCTACACCACCACCGGAAGCCGAAGAGGAAGAAGCAGAAGAGTCTGATAGTGAAGATGCGTCTACACCAGAGGAACCGGTTCATCAAAGTATTGCTGAAGGAAGACCAAGGAGAGTCATAAAGCCTCCGGCGAGATACAGAGATGATGGTATGGTGGGATATGCATTACAGGTAGCGGAAGAGGTAGAGGACGAGCCATCCTCCTACAAGGCCGCTATATCTAGTTCTGAGTCAGCACAATGGATTGCCGCGATGGGAGAAGAGATGGAGTCTCTTAGCAAGAACTCGACTTGGGAGCTTGTTAAATTGCTAGCGGGAAGGAAGATTGTCAGTTGCAAGTGGGTTTTCAGAAGAAAGGAAGGAACTACATCTTGAGAGGGCGTCAAGTATAAGGCAAGGCTAGTTGCAAGAGGGTTCAATCAGAAAGAGGGAGTTGACTACAACGAGATCTTCTCACCGGTGGTCAGACATACTTCTATCCGGGTGTTACTAGCTTTAGTGGCACACCACGACCTAGAGCTTGAGCAATTGGATGTCAAGACAGCTTTCCTACACAGACAGTTGGAGGAGGAAATATACATGAGCCGACCGGAGGGGTTCCAAGTTCCAGGAAGAGAGAACCACGTGTGCAAGCTGAAGAGATCTCTCTAAGAACTTAAGCAGTCGCCGAGGTAGTGGTACAAGAGGTTTGACAGCTTCATGTTGAAGATTGGTTACCACAAGTGCGAGTATGATTGTTGCGTGTATCACAAAGAGTTGCATGGTGGATCACGTATTTATGTAGTTCTATATGTGGATGATATTATTGATTGCAACTCGAAATATCAAGGACGTTAGAGAACTGAAGAGGTCCCTTAGTGCGGAATTCGAGATGAAGGATCTGGGAGCTGCTCGGAAGATATTGGGAGTTGAGATCTATAGAGATAGGAAGAAGAAGAAGCTTTTCTTATCACAGCAGGGATACATCAAGAAGATCTTGGCAAGATTCGGGATGTTATCAGCTAAAGCTATAGATACTCCTATGGCAACTAACAGCAAGCTAGGAATGTACACCGTTCAGACTGAGGAGGAGAAGGAGTACATGTCCAGGTTCCATATGCTAGCGCAGTTGGAAGTCTCATGTATGCTATGGTCTGTACTCGACCGGACATAGCATTCGCTTTTAGTGCTGTTAGTCGTTTTATGGCTCATCCGGGTAGGGACCATTGGCAGGCGGTGAAGCGTATATTGAGGTACCTTAAGGGTACGTCAGACAATTGTCTATGCTATGGGTCACGTGAAAACATCTTGGTAGTTGTTTCTCGGATGCGGACTAAGCAGGGGATATTGACAGTAGAAGATCAATGACAGGCTACGTATTTGCTCTGGGAGCATCTGTTGTGAGTTGGAAGGTGACGCTACAACCGACGGTGACTTTGTCCACCACGGAGGCTGAGTATATGGCTCTAACGGAAGCAGCAAAGGAGGCAATTTGGCTTAAGGGAATGGTGAATGATCTAGGGCTACTTCAAGATCAGGCGATAGTCTACTTTGATAGCTTGAGTGCGATCTGCTTGACTAAGGACCAGGTTCATCATGAATGGCCCAAGCATATCGACGTCAGGTATCATTTTCTGAAAAACGAGAGCAGGATCAAGGTGATGAAGGTGGGGACTGCTGACAACCCCGCGGATATGTTCACCAAGCCGGTTCCGGAGAGCAAGATCCAGCATTGTTTGGAATTGCTCAACATCTTGAGCCAGTGAGGCCCTTCGGGGCATGTCGGACCCGGTGGGGGTCCAGTGAGTCTCTGTGACGAGAGACAATCGGGTGTGGAGAAGACGTAGCTTTATTTGCGAGAAGAGGAGCAACTGCTGTTGACGAGACAATTCAAGTCAAGGTGGAGATTTGTTGAGTGGTGCCTTGAATTGGTCAAAGGCGGCTAAACTCATTGTTTCCAACTTTGATTAGGAAACATTGGAAGTCAAAGGCGGTGGAGGATTAGTTAGGAAACAACTTGTTTCCAAATCGGATTTGGAAACTTTAAGGATATTCCTAGCACTATATAAAGAACCTAGTAGTCACACTATTAGGTATGCAAAAACATTGTAATTGTTCCTCTTAAGTGAATAAAGAGTGCTTTTCCGCCGTGGAGGTAGTTAGCAAATATTTTGCTAGCGAACCACGTAAAATACTCGTGTTCTTCTTTTATTCGTTCTTCGTTCGTGAGGTGGTTTGACATAACATATATTGAGCAGTGTTTGGGTGGTTGCAATCTATTATCACGTAATCGTCAAAAATCAATATGTCAACTGATTCTTTTGATTCTTCTGCACTAACACATGGAACAATATTGTTTCCTGGATAGAAAAACGAAATTGATATATTGGTCGAAAAGTTCAATATGCTCTTGTGCTTCAAAGCTCTTATCAAGGTAAACAATGAATTATGTTGATTTATGCATGCCAATTTTTTTTGCAAAGTTTATTGAATGCCCATACAGTATTTTATTCTCCCTGATCAACCTCCTATTCTTGGTTTTCTGTTCAATTCCTCGCATATCTCCAATTTCCAGGTCAAGACTTGACCTTCATAAGGAACAGAAAAAATACCAAATAATTGGGAATTTGTTGAAGTAAATGATGAAATTGTCCAATATAGTTTGCATTATTAGTTAGATAGTCTCATAGAGTGAAATGTATTGATATAGTGCCTTGTGTATTTGTTACTTTATAAGAGCTCATAACAGTTCGTTTGATAATATGAAGAAAAAGTTCAGAGCATGTATCTGTAGAAACTCAACAATCTTCAAACAAAATACCATAAATCAAAGATCAACATCAAGAACAAGAGAGAGAAAGTAGCAGAGAAGAGAGAAGAAGAAGATGAACAGATTATTCTCATTAATCATTTCTGGCGCCTAATCAACCATTTAACTGGTTGTTACATAGTTCTACTAATTACAGAAAAGCCCCACAAGTGTTCTAAACTACACAAACACATACATTTCTCAACACAAACCCTGTTTTCTGTTTTTCCAAGAATTACAAACACACCCCCACCACTGACAATTCATAGAAAAAACAGAGTACAAATGCAGAAACACAGAAAACCATTCAAACAAAGGCTGAAGTAGAGATCAAACATAACTTGGCCTGCAGTTCATGAAATTTGACAGCTGACAGAGGTTTGGTGAAGATATCTGCCACTTGGTCTGTTGTAGAAACATGATAAAGCAGCAGAGAATTGGCAAGAACTTGTTCTCTTACAAAATGGTAGTCCACTTCAATATGTTTTGTTCTAGCATGAAAGACAGGGGTTTTGGTAAGAGCAAGGGCTGACAAATTGTCACAGAGAAGAGTAGGAGCAAGAACCTGAGAAATGTGTAGATCGCTGAGAACATAAGAAAGCCATTTTATTTCAGCTGAGGTAGTGGCCATAGCCCTATATTCAGCTTCAGTGCTGCTTCTGGCAACTGTGTGTTGCTTTTGAGAGCTCCAAGAAATGATGTTATTGCCCAAATAAACACAGAAACTTGAAGTAGACCTTCTATCAGAAACAGAACCAGCCTAGTCAGCATCACAGTACCCTAACAAGTGAAGAGAGGTGCCTGTCAACTTAAGACCATGAGTAGGAGTAGCCTTCAAAAACCTGAGAACCCTCTTGAGAGCAACAAAATCTTTGTTGGTGGGATTGTGCATAGTTTGACAAAGACTATTCACAGCAAACTGAATATCTGGTCTGGTAATAGTAAGATACTGTAGAGCTCCTAGAATACTTCTGAAAAATGTAGCATTACCAAAGGCAGTGTCAGCATTGTGCACAACAGGAGCTTTGGTAGACACAGGGGTGTCACAAGGCTTACAATCTTCAAGACCTGCTTTCTTGAGAAGATATGTAACATATTTGGTTTGATGAAGCAAAAGTGCAGAAGCTGTTCTTTTGACTTCTAAACCAAGAAAATAGGAGAGCTCACCCAAATCCTTCAGAGCAAAAACTGTTTGCATGTGTTGAATCAGAGATTCAATGTGGGAAGGACTATCACCAGTCATGATAATGTCATCTACATACACTAATACAATAGTGTAGGTGGTCTTAGTGTGTTGGACAAACAGAGAAGGATCAGCTGTAGAAGCCAAGAAACCCTGAGATGCCAAATACTGAGAGAACATAGTGAACCAAGCTCTAGGAGCTTGTTTTAACCCATACAAGGACTTGTTGAGGTGACAAACAAGAGATGGGTCAGAGGAGATGAAGCCAGGTGGTTGCTGCATGTAAACTTCTTCTGTAAGAAGACCATGAAGAAATACATTGGAGACATCAAGCTGCTTAATACCCCAATTGAAATGAACAGCCAAGGACAGAACAATTCTAATTGTCTGATGTTTGACCACTGGAGAGAAGGTCTCAGTGTAATCTACTCCTTCTTGTTGATGAAATCCCTTGGCTACCAACCTGGCCTTATATCTAGTAATAGCACCATCAGCCCCCCTTTTGATTTTGAACACCCACTTACAGCCAATAGGTATTCTGCCAGGAGGAAGGTAAGTCAAGGTCCAGGTGTGTTGTTGGATTAAGGCTTGATACTCTTCTTCCATGGCTTTAACCCAATGTGCACATTTTGAAGCTTGGAGATAAGTAGTGGGTTCAGTATCAGTGGCAGTTGTAGCACACACATAGAGAGCATTGTAATACTTGGGATTTGGTTTATGAATACCAGTTTTGGACCTGGTAAGCATGGAATGAGTAGGAGGTGGAGGAGAAGGGGGAACAGGTGTAGGTGAAGAGGTGGAGGAGGTGGGAGAACCAGAAGAGAGGTCTGCAAGTGGTGTGTGTGGAGAAGAAAGAGGGCTAGGAGAAGGGGAAGGACATGGTGGAGAAGAAGGGTTATGAGAAGAAGTACTTAGAAAAATTGGAGTTAGAAAACTCCAATCAGTGGTGTAGTTGGTAGATTTAAGAAATGGAGTGTGTAAAGAAGAAGTAAAAGGGAAAGTATTTTCATCAAAAATAACATGTCTAGAAGTATAAACCACTTTAGTGTGTAAGTCCAAACACCTGTACCCTTTGGTGTGTAGACAATACCCCAAGAACACACAAGGAGTGGACCTGGGATGAAGTTTGGTTTGGGTGTATGGCGATAGCATAGACAGCCAAAAATTTTGAGATTTGAATAATGAGGTGGGGTGTGATAAAGCATTTCATAAGGAGACTTGTGAGCAAGAGACTTTGTGGGCAATCTATTTATGAGAAAATTGGCAGTAACTAAAGCATCTAACCAATAAGCAGTAGGTAAAGAAGCTTGTGTGAGATGAGTGACAGTGGTTTCAATGAGATGTCTATGCTTCCTTTCTGCTGAGCCATTTTTGCTCAGGAGTGTGAGCACAAGTGGTTTGATGAATTGTATCCTGAGACTGTAGAAAAAGACCAAACTGATGATTTAAAAACTCAGAGCCATTGTCTGTTCTAAAAATTTTGACAGTGGAAGAAAATTGAGTGAACACCATGGCACAGAAATGTAAATAAGCATTGTAAGCTTGATCTTTGGACTTAAGTGGATATAGCCATGTAAACTTAGTGTAATCATCAAGAAAAAGAACATAGTATTTATAGTGTTTTAAAGAAGGAATGGGGGAAGGTCCCCAAACATCACTGTGTACAAGTTGAAAAGGAGAAGTAGTAACACTTGTACTAGAGGAAAAGGGTAATTTTTGTGATTTGGAAACAGAACAAGCATTACAAAGATGAACTGGCTTAACAAAGTTTACATGTAGACAAGAAGACAAAGACTGTAAAATTGGAAAAGCTGGCTCTGATGCCACAATGTAGAGCTAGACTTTGGAACATGTGTTGAAGAGGACAAAGCTGAAGTGAATGTAGCTGAAGGAACAGAATTGGAAGTGTAGCTTGGTATTGCATACAGTCCATTGCTACATTGGCCTTGGTGGAGAATAGCCTTGGTAGCATTGTCCTGTATGACAAAGCCATGAGAGTTAAAAGACAAAGTACAATTGTTCTCAGTGGCAAATTTAGGTACAGAAATAAGGTTGTTATTGAACAAGGAAGAATGAAGTATATTGGATAAAGTAAAAGTGGAGTGAGGACAAGAAAGGATACCAGAACCAGTGTGTTGAACAGGAACTTCAGAACCACTGCTGGTATGAACTGTCTCTGAGCCATGATGTGGTTGATAATGTTGCATTGTTTGAAGCTGATTGGTAACATGGTGTGTGGCTCCTGAGTCAAGAAGCAAAGGCACTTGGGTGGAGTAGTTGTGTGCTGGATAGGTAAGAGTAGATTGTGGGTGATAACCCTGATGAGTGAATGGTGCTGGTGTTGGCTGGTGTTGGTAAGAATTGACAAGACCATAGGTGGTGTGATAAGCTCTCTTGGGAGGAGGTTTAGCTGCAAACCTGTTAGTGTCAAGTCTGTACCAACAATCCCTGGCATTATGCTTAGACTTGCCACAAACTTGACAGATCACATCAGTCAGGGAAGTGCCTGCAGAAGACTTGTATGAAGAAGAGGAGCCATTGTAAGGGCCTAGGATAGAAGAAGATCCCTGAAACTGAGGTTTCTTGTAAGAAGGTTTGTTGTGGTTGTAATCAGGTAGCAATTTAGAAGGCCTATATTGTGCTTGATAGGCAGTCATTGTCTCTGTAGGCATGGATGGTGCAGATAGCAAGGAAGAGCCAGGAACAACAGGTGTGGAAGGCAAAGAAATAGTAGAGAATTGTCTTTGAACATGTAATTCTTCTGAGAGAAGAAGAGTGTTCAATTCTGTGACTGAAATTGGAACACCTCTAGTGCGAATGCTAGACTTGAAAGTATCATACTCAGATGGTAAACCACGAACAATGTACAATAGCAGATCTTCTTCAGAAATGAACTCATTCACTTGTGCAAGTTTATCACAGAGACTCTTAATTTTGTCCAAGTAGACAGTAATAGAATCAGATCCTTTGGTGATAGAAGCAAGCATATCCTTCAATTGATGAACATGTGAACGAGAAAGTGAAGCAAAACGAGTTTCTAGGGCTTGCCAGATGAGGTGTGAATGTGCAAGATGAAGAATAATAGGAAGAACCGAGACAGAAATTGATGCAAGTAAGGCACTCTTGAGATGCTGATCGATGATAAACCACTCAGTATAGGCGGAATTAACAGAAGCAGTCGAAGAAATTTCACCTGAAATGGATTCGGAGGAGCTAGGGCTTTGAAATTTGGGAGGAATGTTCTTGCCAAGTACTCGATCCATCAATCCATTAGCACCGAGTACTGTAATCATCTGTGCCTTCCACAGGAGGTAATTAGAGCTGTCCAATTTCACTTGTATCAACGAATTGAGGTTCGAGATCAAGAACTTGAGACCAGAAAGGAGTTCTGCAGAAGACGACGAATCAGCCATGGCGGAACGCAAGCGAAGCGAAGTTCTTCACAGATCGAAGGAAGCGATGAGCTTCAAAGGCTCTGATACCATGTAGAAACTCAACAATCTTCAAACAAAATACCAGAAATCAAAGATCAACATCAAGAACAAGAGAGAGAAAGTAGCAGAGAAGAGAGAAGAAGAAGATGAACAGATTATTCTCATTAATCATTTCTGGCGCCTAATCAACCATTTAACTGGTTGTTACATAGTTAAACTAATTACACAAAAACCCTCACAAGTGTTCAAAACTACACAAACACATACATTTCTCAACAGTATCGATTTAAAGAGAAGTTGTAAACATGAGGTATTTTCTATGACATGTACTGATTTAAGGCTCTGTATAACTTTCCATGCACCTACTCATTAATGATCCTGGCTTCAGCTCAGAGTTCCCTCGCTCTCTCATGTGCTATTAAATAACATATTCAGTGATTGATAATTTTGTGAAATCGTCGATGTATATGAAATAGATTATCTTCTTTGCTGATATTTTTTATCCAATTTTCATATTTTCTCATTTACTTAATTTTGGCTTTTGTCCATTTGAGATCCGCAGGGCAATCGTCCGGTTTAGATCAGATATGAGACACGTCACACCTTGTTGTAGCCAGCGTTTCACCCTAACTTTGCGTCTTCAAAAACTTCACACGCCTCTATCTCTTAACTCCCTTCCTCAGTTGAATATGAGACATGGCGGCCATAAAATCATATAGAAATCTTCATTCACTTTCTTCGAAAAGCCAAAAACTTAAGCAGCAACAAGAATTCGATGACTTCCCAGTCCAAATCGTGAGTCAAGAACACACCAAAATGCAACCTTTTCAATTTGTTGACTCCAAAACGTAGTATTCATCGAATTCCGGAGAAAAATGTTTTGTTTGAGAGAAAAATTGGAGTTCGGCTGTGTCGGTTGCAGCCGCTGATTTTGAGCCGCCAAGAGAGCTATCAAAAGCCGCGGATGCAGAATTTCCCCTTCGTTTCCACGTTGTATTTTGGTTCATCGGTGTCATTCAATTGCAGTGATAGAATCACCCATACAATTGGACTAAGCGGTGATAATTGGAGTAGTCTTTCATATTGATAGTTTTCGGGTATACACTTTCTTCTCAAGCGAGGACCTTGTTTGATCTCTAATGCGTTGATCTACATATTGAGATAGGAGAGGGGCAAATTCATGAGAGGGGAGCATGGGATTCGAACGATAATACACGGCTACAACATCTGTTTAAACATGGTTCAATGTAGTCCATTCGATCTAAACTGTACAGGAATTTTACCGATCTCAACCGGACACAAACCGAACCCCCTTTACCAACCACAATTAGGAAGCAAATCTTCAACAAAGACATTTTTTTAGATGGTCCACATGTCTAAGATTTTTAGAGGTACACAAACAGCCAGTGGCGGAGCCAGGATTTGGGTGAAGGGGGGCACAATTTTTTTTAGGAGAGGGTATAAATTTTTAATGAATAAAAAATTAAGATGATGTAATAAATATTATAGTCTTTTTGTGTATTTATGAAAAATTAAAGGGAAATTATGTATATTAAATAAGTGACACTTTTGTTGTCCAAAAAATGTTTTTGTACCTCGGTCTTTTGGTGTATTTATGAAAAATTAAGGGACAATTGTGTATATTAAATAGTTGGGACTTTTTTTGCTCTACAAAAAGTCCCAAAAATGCTTCTACTAAGACTCGAACCCAAGTAACAAGGCTTACAAATCAACTATTTTAACGCTGGACTAGAGCTCAATTGGTGAACTAGATGTGAGTACGGATATATATATATATATATATTTAATAATAGCACATCGGAGAATGTTTGGGGGGCACGTGCCCCTCCCGTGCCCCTACATGGCTCCGCCCCTGCAAACAGCATCCATCTTCCCAGCGAGATATCACAACTTTTTGGACATGTTCTTGTTGAACATCTCAACTCGTCCAAGTTGTAAACGTACATAATAATTGTACTACTAAGAAAACTTGTCTTTCAATTTTGGATTTAGCTGTATATATTATCCATCATTTACCTTTTAAAATGTTGTTATACCTTTTCATAATAGTATCATGTTATCTATTTCATTTTTGTTTTCTTCAGTCATGCTTCAACTGAAGAAATTGAACCCAATTAATGATATCTTGCCCCTTATACCTAATTCAACGGACCCTTATTGCTTTGTATGTAGTCCATTTTTATTTATTCAAAATACAGCTCTTCTTATCTACAAATGAGTTATCTTTTCGAACCAATTGATTGATTAATACAACGGAAGGAAACAACATATCACCCAACAAAAAAGGAATAAACTAAACAACGCGAAGATAATCTTAAAGGAGATATTTTTGTTGAGATAACTGCCCAACTGGCATCTTGTAAGACTTACATTAGCATTAGTATAATGCAGAAGCGAGGTGCATGATCGTAAACTGTAATGTGTGTATTGTTTGTATATAGAGATAGCTACTTCACAATAGCAACATGTCCCATCTAGCGGCCAGTACTGTAGACATCAATTTCGATGAAGAAACATACAGTTCATCCAAGTGACGACATTCATTCTAACTCTATAAAATTTGCTATGGTGTCGGCTAAGAGTCTCAAAGTATTATGTAGAAAACGTCAACTAAATATTTACAAAGAAATTTTAATTACGTAGTCAAAATTCCCAACTGTATTAACTAATCAAAAGAAATCAACCGTTGAGCTTCACAATATCATATTAAGATACTTCTCCAAAGAAGAATATGCATCAATTTTGGGATTTACGGATCAATATTGAAGACAAGACAGAATACCAATTTCATGAAGACGAACTTGAACTTTGTCCAATAATACCTTGTCTCCAAGCTCAAGTATTTAGCCAACACCATCTCTAACAAGCTCGTTTGTAACCAACTCACGTGCACCGCACGTGCTTTATACTAGTACCTAAAAAAAAAAAAAAACAAAACTGATGAAACTGGTTACAGCCGTTTTCGCGAAATACTTAGACATTTCGTGAAGTAAATAATTGCTAAATGAAACGGATTCATCTCAACAATTTATTTTGATCGGTGTCAGGCGTTTGCCAAAATTGGCACGACATCCATGTTAATTAATAAAGTGGCTAAACTCTCTTTATTTTATTTTTTTAAAGAACTAACCTCTCTTTATTAGAGGTGGTGTGGGGGAGAGAAGAGAGTGTATTATTAGAGATAGAGTATCTTTATCCCTAGACGGCGTCGTTTTGTTTGAAGTACTTTTTAGTTTCCTAAGCAGTTTCTTTTATTAATTGACCAGTTAGTTTACATCAAGTCTGTATAAAAGGCTATTGTACTCCTCTTTTCAGAAATAAGAAATTATTATCGCTCCCCTCTCTCGTGTTCATCTCTCTCGTCTATGAATTCTAATATGGTATCAGAGCCAGGTTAGGCTCGTTGCCGTGCAATTCCCAATTCGACGCTCATCACTGTACTTCAGATTTGGTGTTTCGTGCTTCAGATTTGATGTTCTGTGGTTTTGTGGTGTTCTTATTTGGCAACGCTGTGTTCGCTAGGGTTTTTCTTCGGTACTTGAGGATTTTGTGCTCAAATCGCTGCGATTCTTGAAGGTCTCTGGTTCTCCGGCAACGTCTCTGTTGTTATCGGTGGCTACGATTTTGTTTCCCGTTCTGGTCTTCTTCGATAACGCTTTTCTCTGGTGTTTTTACGATTGGGGGTTTCAATGTCTCTTTGACGATTATTGTTCTTCTCCGGTGACTTCTTCTGCAATAATGGCAGATATTAATTCGTTTTCTCATCTTACTAATTTTGCTCATCTAGGTTTCTGGTTCCAGGTTCCTTTTTTCTACTGATTTTGGTTCTCTCAGACTATTTGTGGCCATTTTTGAAGTTTTTATGCTTATTCTTTTGATGGAGTTGGGGAGCTCTGCTATCTCCCAGGCCGTCTCTAATTTGAAGTTTATTCGTTTGTTTGAGAGCTCTGCTATCTCTCAGGTCGCATCTGATTTGATGTTTCTTCGTTTGTTTGAGAGCTCTGCTATTTCTCATGTCGCATCTGGTTTGATGTTTCTTCGTTTGTTTGAGAGCTCTGCTATCTCTCATGTAGCATCTAATTTGATGTTTCTTCGTTTTTTTGAGAGCTCTGCTATCTCTCATGTCGCATCTGGTTTGATGTTTCTTCGTTTGTTTGAGAGCTCTGCTATCTCTCATGTAGCATCTGATTTGATGTTTCTTCGTTTGTTTGAGAGCTCTTCTATCTCTCAAGTCATCTCTGGTTTGGCGTTTCTTCGTTTGATGGCGTTGGAGAGCTCTGCTATCTCTCAGTCCGCATCTGATTTTATGTTTCTTCGTTGGATGGCGTTGGAGAGCTATGCTATATCTCAGTCCGCCTCTAATTTGCAGCCGAGTTGGTTGCTGATTGTCCGTTTTGATTCGTTGATGTTTAGCTTTCGTGTTGAAGGGTTTTACAGTGGGTGTGGTGATCCCAATCTTTGTAGTGGTTGCTTCAATCAAGTGATTGTTATGGCGCTTGAGGATTTGGGTCGTATTCGCTCTAATTTGAACTCGCCGCCGGAGGTTATCCAGTATTTTGTGTTTCTTCTTTCAATTGAGGTTTCAGTTACGGATTCTAGGGTTTCAGTTGATTTATGGTTATCTGTCAGATTGCCCTATGGAGGGTGTGCTGATCGTTGCGGTTGCGGTTGCTTGATTGTTTCAGTGGAGCTTGTTGGTGTAGCTGCTTCTGGTACTGCTTTGAACTTGTTGAGAGTGTTTATCAATTTTTCCCTGTTTTTGATCATGTTGGACGAAGTGTTTATCGGTCATGGATTTTATGGCGATTCAGCAATGGCTCTCAAGGATTCGTCTGTTTCTGGTAATGGTTTAAATTCTTTACAAGCGTTTGTCCACTATTTCGTGTTTGTGATATCAGTGGTGAAATCGATTGTTTATCAAGTTTCTGGAGGTTTCGCGATGGTTCCTGGCACGTCATTATCGTATTGCCTCAATGATTTTGATAACCGTGGTAATGCTTTGGTTTCTCAACTTCTTACTGGCATTAATCGATTTTCGTGGAATATATCTATGACTGTAGTGTTTGAGGCAAAGAACAAGTTAATTTTCCTTGAAGGACATAGTTTGGTATATGTTGTAAGTTCAGACCTGTCTACTATATGGATGAGTCATGATGTTGTGGTGGAATCTGAGTTGTGTAGCTCAATGTCTAAAGATGGTGTATGTGGTACAGTTTCTCTATCAACTATTAGTGAGTTTTGGTCTAATATGCTAGAACAAATCTCAAAGAAAAATTTGCTGAGAATTTTGGATATTTTGAAGTCAATTTCTATATTGAAACAAGCAGATCCAGTTCATACTATTTGTCTCACAAGGTTGCAGACAATTTGGAATGTATTGAGTGGTTACAAGAATGCAGTTGATATCTATGAATGCAGTAATTGTGCACGTCATTTCGGAAGAAAGTTGAGACAATCTCGGGAGATACAAATAGAGTTGCATGGAAGAAGATTTTTGCCTGCAAGAATGACCATTTATGCTAGTCAGGCTTTTCTTGCATATGGTTATTCCAAAGAAAGGTCTGTGTGGTCTTTGATATCTGCTGCTTGTATCTTTTATATTCGTTCTGGATTTACAATTGTTCACGGAGTTCAAAACTTATCGATCTCGGAGCATCCGGTGAATACTCAGTATGCTGCTTTGGTTCTTGGTAGATCGTACCTCATTGAAGGTATTTCTCTTTTTGTGGTCATCAATGCTGTTAGGAAAGGTGCAGCTGTAAATGATATAAAAGTGGTGGATTACGTGTGGCACGGTCATGATCCCACAGTTGTTGCTATCATGACTGAGGATGGCGCTGCAGTTGCAGGACCTCTGACCACATTGGATCAATTGTTGAGGATTACAGGAAAGGTATTTTGTGACCCCATTGGATCAATTGTTGTGGGAAACTTTTTTTGGAATGGTGGATATATATCTCATTCAGAGGAATCGCCATGCTTTAATTGGAAGAGCCATTCTTGATAAGGATATGTGCTACAGCTCTTCTGATAAATTGGGTGCAGTGGACTCTCTACAACACCGACAATATTCTGCAACTACTATGGATCAGAGGCGTTTTGCTGACATGGTGATTAGTTTGTGTTTCTTACATTCACTTGTCTCACCTTGCTTTATCTTGCAAAACTTTTGGATTCTAAACAGTGGAACTGAATTTTGTTTCATCCAAAGATCTCCAGGAGACGATGTTGTTAGCTGTGGAGAAAGGAGAGGAGAATTGAATTTGTTGCGTTCTCGTCGTATACATATACCTCCTGCCTCACTGTTGCTTGTTTTGCTGGTAATGGTGACGCTACTAGTGTTTCATGGATTTCTTCGTTGAAGTTGACGTCGAAGTCAGCTGGAGGTCCGGGAAGCTACACTCAAACTGAAGATTTGGACTTCTTACAGACATTTTTTCCAATATTAGCTTTGACAGCAAAGGAAGGTTGTATTGTTTTGAAAGTGGGCCTAAGCAATGCTCTCCTTGGAGATCCTTATGAAGAAATATACAAGAAATTGCCCAGAGATTTTCAGCAGGGCACACGACAGTTGTTTATGCAAATTTCTAACAACTTGCTGCAAATGAGCTACGAACAATATAAGCCAGGTTATACCCTCTTTCTTGAGAAGCATGGAATTTCTTTCAATGTGCTACTACTTGTTTCTGTGAATGAGGGCATCCTTTTTCCCCAACATAATTTCGTATTGAAGGTCTTCGCTGCCACACGTCAGCTATATATCAAGCTATTAAGTGATTTCATGGTTCCTTACTGCGAATTGTGTGCACACATTGGTGTTGTTAGGGGCTTCACTGAGGCAGTAGGTTATTGGGGACTTGCTGACAAGCTACTATGCATTTATAACGCCAAACTGGACCTCTCTTGCTCAGTGTACAAACTCAGTCCCCCGACTCCAATTATTCCTAAAGAGAACCTTCAAGGTGGACATCATATTTTGAGGATGTTTGAAAAGGAGGAGGTCTGCTTCTACTTCTGTATATTTTTAGTGTATGTGAGATCCATGAAAAGGCCTCTGAAGTCAGCTCAAGGAGAGTACGTCACTGGGCTACTTGAGCTGGGGATCCAAAGTTGCATCCATGTCCAGTGAAGTCCACGTTCATGATTTTCTTACCAATCTCCTTGTAATCCCGTTCTTTAACTCATTTTCATCGCAACTTGAAGGTGGTAGGAAACCCCCTTCAACTTGAGGGGGCATATTAGAGATAGAGTATCTTTATCCCTAGACGGCGTCGTTTTGTTTGAAGTACTTTTTAGTTTCCTAAGCAGTTTCTTTTATTAATTGACCAGTTAGTTTACATCAAGTCTGTATAAAAGGCTATTGTACTCCTCTTTTCAAAAATAAGAAATTATTATCGCTCCCCTCTCTCGTGTTCATCTCTCTCGTCTATGAATTCTAATATGTATGTCATGGAGCCAGAGAGAAATTCGTTACTGCTCCACTAGAGCACCACTACAATTAATAAAGTACAAATTTTTAGTACAACGTAAATAAAATGCAATACTTATACAAACGGTAAGACATTCATTATTCTCAAAAGAAAAAGTACATTAGTTGTAGAGTATCACATGATGCTGTTGGAGCACTAGTACAATTTTCTTGTTTATTACTACCTCCGTTTCTTCTCTATCACACCGGTTTGACTTTTACCACTATTCATTTGGTCACTTTGACCCGGTAATTTGGATAGCAAAATGATATAATTTTTTGATAATTTTTTCATGGTGTTGTAGAGTAAAAGTTGCTCTATAATATGATGAAAATATCATTACAAAATTGCATCGTTTTGCTATCCAAATAATCCGGTCAAAGTGACACAGATACGAGTCAAAAAGTCAAATCGGTGCTATAGAGAAGAAACGGAGGTAGTACCACCTTTGTTCCTTCTCTTTCTTTTCATTTTTACTTTTACAACTATTCACTGGGTCACTTTGACCCGATCATTTGATTAACTAAATTGTGCAAGAATTTGATAATCTTTTCGAGGTATTGTAGAGTAAACTTTATTTTACAACACTACGAAAAAATTACTAAAAAATTGCATCATTTTGCAATCCAAATAACCGGAAACCCGGTTACGGATAAAAAAAGTTCAAGTGAAGAGGAAGAGATGGAACTGACTAGTAGTTAATGATCCTAAGAATGCGGAGGTTAGAAAGGGAAGGCATGTGATTACTAGACACACCAATACTAGTGAACGTTATTCAACCTTATCTTATCTTTCTTCATTTGATTTTCAAAGATAGGCTTGCTCGGTAACACAACATTATTTTAGTTTTCTTCTGCTACTGCTCAGTTAGTTGGCGCATGGCTCTATTATTAATTTAGGCTGTGATAGCCTGTGTATTGGCTGTTTTGCCATTATTTGCAGTATAATGCTTCCTTCTTTCAGAAAAGAAAATCGATTTGTTTTCTTGTTTCTTGACTTTACCTATGTTGGCATGTGCACTTTCGTCGTGCTTATCCTTGACATGCATTAAAGCCTGTCCCAGCTCTTTCTTCCCAATTTGACTTTTTTATCACTATTCACTGGTTCACTTTGACCCGTTGATTTCAATAGCAAAGCGATGTAATTTTTTGATAATTTTTTCATGGTGTTGTAGAGTAAAAGGTGCTCTATAATACGGTGAAAAAAATATCAAAAAATCGTATAATTTGCTATCCAAATCAGCCGGTCAAAGTGACCCAGATACGAATCAAAAAAGTCAGATGAGAAGAAAGGGCTGAGACGGACTGGTAATAAATAACCTCTATTGGTTCTAGGCTTTGCACAACCTACTACTCAGTGCTCATTACAACGGCAAAATGGCCAATAACACCAACCTCTTTCCTGCTTTTCTCATGCTCTTCCTCATCGCTAGCTCTGGTGAGTGAACTAGTATTCAGTCTGCTAGTATTTGTTTGCTTCAGAGTTGCTTATCGTTACGTTCTTTTAAGGCAAGTTTCTAATTTTGCATGGTCTTTTATAGCCAGATTATGTTACAAAGCCATGAAACTCGCTCTAGTTCTAGCCCTACCCTATTTATTGTTCTTCAAGTTGTGATCGAATATATGCAGTAGCATTGTAATTATGGACATAGTTTCCGACATCCTTGGTTATAAAAGTTCTAATTGCAACTGTAACTAAGAACTTATTTATTTGAGTTGATACTAATTAATTGATTTCAATTAGGATCAGTTCAAAACTTCAAATAGACGTCTTTTAGTTTTACATGTCACGTGTACCAGAAACTTACTGCCTCGTTACTAGGTAATATGAACTTCTACAAGCAATGCTGTAGAAAATCCGTTTTCCTCTTACACTGGTTTTCAAACAATTACATTTTTTTATATTTCAAAAGAGATGCTACAATTTCCCTTCTCTAGATAAGTATCTATTTCTATCCAAATTGACTTTTGCCACTATTCACCGGGTCACTTTGACCCGATGATTTAAATGACAAAATAATGCAATTTTTTGGATAATCTTTTTATAGTGTTGTAGAATAAAAGTTGCTATATCACACGGTGGAAAAATTATAAAAAAATTACATCGTTTTGTGATTCAAATCATCCGGTCAAAATGACACAGATACAAATTAAAAAAAAAGTCAAATAAAAAGAAAGAGAGAAAACATAGTGGTATTAAATAGGGAAAATGACAAACTATTTAGCAAGTGAAAACAATCTACTGATCTCCTAGTAAACTTGGTGAATATGAAAGTTAGATGACGGGAGTAATCATTTTTTTTCTTTTTTGTGTTGGGCAGGGTTGAGTTTTGCAGAGGCGAAAAGCGTGTGCTACCCACCGACCTGCCAAGTCCCAAGTGCTGTGGGACATGCCGTGGATACTTCGTCGCTGCATGCTACTGTCACTTCAACTTCTGAACAGACGTTACTTACGAATAAGAAAGTCATTTTGGGGAAAAAGAGAGGGGACTGAGATAGTACTCATCTAACAACCTAAAGTTAATCATCCATAATATCTACGAACGTGTTGGTGATGATAAGCTATAAAACTAAAAATAAATAAAGTGATTTTTTGGTTTGAGCACGCACCTAAACATGACCTTGAAAGGGTATGCGTATTGAGGGAGTAATGTGATAACTAAGAACCTTGTCCGTGCTGATGTTTGTAATAGTAGTAGTGGCACTTGACTGTGCTGCAAGTAACATCATGTAGGCTCTGTCTAGCGCTTAATTGTGCTATATATAGAGTCGACATGCTCCAATATTGTAATTTTGGTCCAAGAGTTTATTTTAATTTGTGTGTCTTCGAGTTTATTCCTATGAATAATCATGTCGTTTGTTTTTTTTTCTTTGTGGATTTAAATGTTTTTGAATTTTGGTTGAAGAATGAACAAATCTCAAAATTGCAGAAGAAGTGGTATTGCTCGAAAAGTCAAGTACAATATAAGTTATATATTGAATTTATTCAATATTGTGGAGTTGAAAACGCAGAAGAGAGAGTTAGGATTTGTGTAATTCCAGAAAAGAGGAAGAAGGAGAAGCTGCGAAAAAGAAAGATAGAAATCCGTTTCACAAAAAGCTTTTTATATCAAAGGCAGTTAAGATAACGTTAGAGATCAGCAATAATAGTGTGCCATGTCACCATTTCAGCTATATCCACTTAACGATATGTGATTAACTGAGCTAGCACAGTGATGTCGACCTACTAATGTCAAACTTTATTTAGAAGAGCGCCCCCTCATTTCACAAAGAGCTTTTTATATCAAAGGCAGTTAAGATAACGTTAGAGATCAGCAATAAGAGTGTGCCATGTAACCATTTCAGCTATATCCACTTAACGATATGTGGTTAACTGAGCTAGCACAGTTTTGGTAAAACGGTGTCGATCTACTGATGTCAAGCTTTATTTAGAATAGCACCCCCTCAAGTCTTATAAATAGCACAACCAGAAATGACAAAAGAAGTATTATTCCTAATATCTCACCCTCAAGTTGAGGGGGATGTATGAATCACGCCCAACTTGCTAATTCAGAGAGAGGAATTGAGCAGAGTCAAAGATTTGGTCAAAATATATGCAATCTGGTGTTCTGAAGAGAGATGATGCCGCTCCATAACTCCATTATGCACCAAGTGGCAATCTAATTCAATGTGCTTGGTCTTGGTTTGGCTTCTATCTGTATGACTAAAAACTGTCACTGAATACTGTAAGAGTTGCACTCAAAGAGTATTCAAGTTCATTCAGCATATAAATAAGCAATTTGATGTCACAAAGAATAGCGTATCCTGCTTTTTGCGAAGTATATAAAGGATATGTCCCATTCAAAACGAACAACACATAACGGAAGTATATAGCTATAGTAGCACCACGCTTGCCTCAACCATCACTGTTGCCTTGCTCGAACATCACATATGCAAAACATATGTTGCCTTGCACTTACCCCAAACCAGTTCTCATCTCCGGCCCCATAACAGGTTAACTAGGCGTCGTTTGTTTAGTTCTTCTACTTGCATGAACGCATATGAACTGGCCAGATCAAGCCCTCGTCTACACTAGGCTCTTGTACTGAATTTGTCTAGTAACAATAACAAAATCATTGTGCTCCAGCAATGCATCTTTGTAAGGAGAACCAAAAATTGTATTTGTGATGTTTTCAGACGTTTCTTTCGCACAATTCCTTTTTGGTTCTTCAACATCAATAGCTGGTAAAGGAAGGCACACATCATCATGCCCAAGATTCGTATAATGTTGGACCTTGAAAGGAAATGCATCCTCATAGAAGATAACATTCGGACACCAAGAACACTTCATTCAGCACATCGTAGACTTTGCTCCATACAGATAACAGTAAGAACGAATTTCATTGCCCGGGGTCAAATTTGGTTCTGACTTGTTGGATTGTACCAACATAACACAAACTTTCAATTTACTATAATCAGGTATGACACTGTAGAGAACTTGAAATGGAGATTTTCCACCAAAAGTCTTTCTGTAGGTGTTATGTTGATGAGGTACAAAGTAGTAGGGGTGCAACTTTGACGGGTTAAACCCGACCAACCCGAACCCGACCGGGTTCGGGGACATATTAGTGATTTAGACGGGCTTGGACATAAATTCTTAACGTGAATTGCATTTAGCTTCAGGCTTTGGCACAAATATTAAACGACATGCTAACTCGAATTGCCTGATTTTCTTGAGCACCACCTATAGATATTATAGGATTATGCAGCATATCCAACATGAATATGCTACTTTTCTTTTGATTATTAGCGATCTCTTCAATCATATTCTTATTCATGAACTTGTTAATTTGTTTTCCATCAACAATTTATTGATCTCTTGTGTATTAAAAATGTATTAAATATAATATACTAGCACGAATTCAGCCCGAACCCGAATTAATTTGCACGAATTTGGGCTTGGACGGGTTGTCGGTGCTCTTAACTCGGGTTGGAATGGGATTGGACAAGGGCAACAGAACTCGGGATTGGGCTCGGACAGGGGTGGCAACCCGTCCAACCTGCCCGAGTTCTAATCCAACACAACCTTGAGTACACACTTACCCTAGAACATTATAAGCATCCCACTTTGGAATTTGAGCACCCTAGCCACATTAAGGAAGCCTTGGTGCTTCCTCTCCACAACTGTACTCATGAATTATACCCTTATTGGTGAAAATTTGATTCAACTCCAACTCAAGAGAATTATCACTCTTGATTCTTTTGATGAATACCGATAATTGAGTCAAAACCAGCTGATTGTAATTAGAATGGTGCAATCGATTTCTCATTTGTTATGGATCATATCTCTACTACTTAAAAGTTTGTGGGGGAGTTATAGATGATGTCTAAGTTCTGATGCAGGAGCTGAGTCACTAGACGAGACTGAGCTATGAGACGCGACTAATCTGCGATTCACTATCATGACGTGGAAGACAAGCGCAAGGGAGGGGCAAACGGTCATTTTTGGTCACGCCACACTGTTAGGGGCGTAACTTGAGCTACGGGGATCAGAATGGCTATTACAGCATATTTCCGGAAAGCTCTCGGCGAGACGGACACAGAGGATGGGGTTCCACCCCATCACGCAACTTTTCGGATCCAGAAAAGTCCGTTTGACCAGTCAACGGAAGCTTCGAAGACGTTTTTGCCATTTTTGACAGTTTTCCTTTTTCCTTTTTAGATTTCCTAATAAGACCGATTTTGGTCAAGTATTCCATTTACAGATATTTGTTTTAGCAATTTTCGTCATTTTTAATAATTTTGCCATTTTGGCAAGTTTTGACTTATCAGCTATTTATACCCGGCTTGTGGGTAAAATTCGACAGTTTATGACATTATTTACTTCTGAACTTCTGGAGAGCTTTTGTGCCCTAGTTTTCGTACCCTTTACCATAACTTGATTCCGCTGTGATCCTTCGTTGGGCGAATAACCCAGTGTCAAGTTCTTAATGTCTAATACCCGTTTTGCCTGCATGCTTTAATTACTAAAAAACGATTTACACAAGAAATCATACGGCATCGCTAGTATTTCTCCCTAGCCATTGACGGTTTCTGCAACTCTCCTCTTACACCGGACAGTCAATTACGTAAACCACGGCGTTAGGATTCTTATTTCTCGCACTCTCTCCCAACGAACAGAGGCAGGGGTGACTGGCGACTGCCTATCACCCCTGCCCGACGTCTCCTTGCTCCGGTGAATCGCTCAGAACCGTAGCAGGAGCAGCAAGTAAACCATCTCCCCTCCTTCTCCTCGTCTCTTCACACTTCCGTCTTCTTAATGCACTTTTGTAGATTGATTTGGTGACACTGAATTGACCTTCTGTTGTTTTATTTGAATTGCTAAATTAGGGTTCTTTATATCATCTGCTTAGAGTACCGTCAATTGGTATTCTTTTATTTGATTTGGTGCCACTGAATTGACCTTATGTTGTTTGATTTGAATTGATAAATTAGGGTTCTTCATAGATTGGGTATTTGATAACTTCATATAGTAAACTCCTACTTGTTTAAATTGTTTTTCCAAATCAACTGCTTGATTACATTAATTTCTCTAATGTTTAATGTGATTATATGTTCATAGTGGTGTTTGTACTTTGTTGTGGCAGTATTATGATCTGGTTAAATTTATCAAAATAGCCCAACTAGCAGGTCGACCTCCAAGCAAGTCTCTATATTCATCTGAGGGTTGGGCCTTATGCTTGAGCTGAATGGAACTCAGGGTAATACTAAAGAACTTTTTTTTTTTTCCGTAACTTAGTATTTACTCGATGGTAGTTGTTCCTCAGCCATGTTTCTCTTCTTTATTTAATTTAGGGGTTTTTCTGTTTGGTTGAAGTTTGTTCCTGGCATCAGCTTCAGAACAAATAATGATCCTTTCAAGGTAATGCCAAACTCTTATATATTCCACATTTTCTCTATTTTGATTCACACGATTGAGTTCTAGATTTTCCGATTTAGTTTTGCTGGGGTTAATGTTTAAATGAAGGCTGCAATGTATAAGTTCACAAAAAAATATTGTGATATGATGAAAGCGGACAACTATATGAGTCTCAAGGTGGTCCAATTATACTATCTCAGGTAGTCAAAACAGTTGCCTTTTCTTCATCGAACCTTTTGTTTTACTTCTTTGCTCAGATCACACTTGGTTAAAAGAAGCCTAACAGATGTCCCAAAAAGCTCTTTTGTGACAGATTGAGAATGAGTATGGAACATAGTTTTAAAAAACGGAAGTGGACGACGTATCGATCGCGGTCACGTGTAACGGAATCGGCCTGTAACGGAGGAACTGTAACGGAAAACGGGAATCACATGCGTGAATTTTTAGAAACCGTCACAAATATAACAAAACACAATTAAAATCCCTTATGTGTATGTGAAACATATTTATAGACTATTTACTACTTTTTGTTTTTGAAATAGACTATTTACTTCCTCAAAAAAAAAAAAACTATTTACTACTTTTTTTTTGAAATAGACTATTTACTACTTGTTTATACTATGTGCATTATTATTAAGGTTTTTTTTTTTTTAGAATTATTTGTAAGAATTTTCAAACATGGAATGGACTGAACTATAAAAAGTCATTAAAAATCAGTGGTTTAAAAATAAAAAATATAAAAAGTCATTAAAAATCAGTGGTTTAAAAATAAAAAATATAATACTCCATTAAGAAGTAAAAAAACACATGTCCCACTTCTATTCGGATAAGATTAGAGAGAGAGTCAGGAAACAAAGGGAGAGAGACCCTGCGACGAGCAGCGACAATGACCCACGACAAGCGAAGACGACGACTCCGCGACCTGCGACCGTGATAATATTACTATCAATCTACTGATGTACTCACTCACTAATCAGTATTCACTCAATTCAACGGAAATTAGGGCTTCCGCGATTTCGAATCGGGGCTTTTGTGCTTCGGAGAAATTAGGGCTTCTTCTTTCAAGTCTCATCTAGCCCTCTGCTTCTTCTTTCAAGTCTCATCTAGCCTCTGTTTTCTTTTCTACGGCCGTTACGAAACGGGAAACGGGAAATCGGCCGTTACGCAATGGAAAGCGGAAAAAACGGGCGTTTTGGTTGTGAATTGATTCGCAGCACACGTAACGGGAAAAACAGTAGCGGGGTCTGCCGATCCCGTTACAAAACGGCCGCTCCGCACCGTTCTTCCCGTTTTTTGAAACTATGGTATGGACCTATGGAATATAAAATTGGAACTCCTGGCAAAGTGTGTTGAGAAGTCACACATCGTACATTTAAAAAGAAGAAACAAAATTAATAAGTTTTTTGGGCTACTCCCCTCATAGCCAATTGGTTTTGAGGTGGAACCCTATGGATTCTTTACAAAGCATACGTTAAATGGGCGGCTGAAATGGCAGTAGGGCTCGGCACCGGTGTCCCCTGGGTCATGTGCAAGCAAGATGATGCTCCTGATCCCATTGCAAGTATATATATTATATATGATGATTGCATATTCATCTTGGAACCTTCTTTTGTGATGTTTCTGAGTTAATTCTTGGTGGTTTTCGATTAATTTTCCTGCAAGCTTGCTGGGGTTGTTATGGCCCATAGTGCTTTTTCATTTCATCTCCCTGAACATGGCTTGCCTTAGGTGGTTAGGTTTGTGTTTTCTTAATCCTTCTTTCCAGGCTTTGTCTATTGATTTTCTTCAAGGATTCAACATCCTTCATAATCCACTGTAAGAACTTTTGTTAACTCCAATGTATCATATTGTTTCTGCTTTGTGGAAACAAGATCTTTGCGATCTCCCTTCTCTCACACCGGAGGGTCTTTTGCGTTCTCCCTTCTCTCACACCGGAGGGTCTTTTGCGTTCTCCCTTCTCTCACACCCGTTGACTCTCTCTGTCTCTCGGCACTCTCAAGGAGAGTCTCGATCTCAGCAAACAAAGTGGCGCTTCTGCAAGTGAGTTTGCTGTTCCTAGATATTCAGTTCTTGATTAGTTTGCTAATTTGAACTTGAAAGCTGCAATTAGTTGCCTCGATACTTGTCTAGGGTTTGGTTGGGGTTATGAATTTCTCATCCCTTTTGAGGTTCCAAGTTCCATAGACTATTGAGATGAATGTCGATTTCATTATTAGTTATCAGTCCAGCCATTCCCACAACGAATTTGAATCTTCGGCTCTCTAATTCAGCATCCAAAAGAACTGTTATCGGATTGGGAAATATCAGTGGCGCCAAACCTTTATATAGATAATGGCTTCAGTATCATACTTGCTTAGCCTTCAAAATGTTTTGGCGTATTCATAGGACTAGCTTCCCCTTATTTATATGTGACAATTGGCATATCCGTTATAAGTCAAATTTATTTAAGGTGCGGAACAGAGGTGTAGCGGTGGTTTGAGTTATGAGCAGGGGTGTCCCTCATTTGAACTTCAAAATGGAGCTTGGTTGTGTCACTTCCTTCACACATTTTCTTGTTCTTTGAGAAAAATTTGGACTGCTTATTGAGTTATTTAGACGTATTTTGTTTCTATTCTGATTCTTTGGTTGACCAAATAATCTCAGCATTCGCATGCAGCGACTGCACAGGCCTGTAGTTTGGTTAGAGGTTAGTGCTCTCTATGAACTTTGCTGCCATTTTTATATTTAGTGTCTTATTGCCACCTGAGGGCCTCTATTAATCCGGTTACGTGTAGTATCATCTTAAATCATCGCAACATATGAATGTTTGTAGTAAATGATCCGTTGATAGATCAGGTCTTGGGGTTGGATAGGGGAATGAAGAGGCAAGTGACAAGGATCACATTGATAGAGGCACTTGATGTTCAGAAGGTACATAAAGAAATGGAAAAATTGTATCCCGGTACCCATAGTTTGAACTTTTAGTGGATTTAGTTCCCATACTTTCAATTGAAGGAAACACTATCATTATTGCTTTGTTTTATATATATACATATATCCTTTCAGTAGTTAATTCTTCCTACAGGCCATGTCTTTATGTTTTGTTCGCCATAACCAATGTTGGATTAAAAAATAACACTGATGGTAGATCAGGTTGGCAAAACATTTATGTATGATGTGTTCACCAATATATTCCATCTCGCATACCTTTGCTTCACATCAATTAGTGGGTATGCCTTTTGACCAAAAAAACAGTACAAGATAAGCCCTCAAATGCAAAAATCAAAGGAGGTTTTAGCACCACCTTGTGGCTCATTACATTTAGCAGTTTGTTTTCGTTTAAGCACTCTGAGTTTTGATATTCATAGTTTTTGCTTCACAATTTGTCCTATTGAATATTTGTTTAAGTTTATGTGTTCTTTTACAGAAATTGATTATGAAACCTTTTGCTATATTATATTAGAAGATGAAGTCCAGTTGCAGCAGGTCAAGCCCAATCCAGCTATTGAAGCCCAAAGTTAATTGAAGCCCAATTCTTATTAATACTTCCAGAAGGACCTTATTATAATCAATACCAAACTCTTGTGGTTTATTTGTGATATCTCTTAGGGTTCTGTGAACGGTCGCATATCCGACCGTTCATCCTCTTGTATTTATTCGTCTCTTCATTTGGTGAATGAATCAAGTCAGAGAATATTTCTCTCTTCACGTTCTTCTGTGTTCTTCCCCTTTCTATGAACAAACCATAAATATTCTTGTTTCCTTTTATGGTATCAGAGCTTCATGCTCGCCGCTATGGCTACACCATCCTCAAATCCTCTCTATCTCCTTTCTAATATTAACAATCGTGTTCCCTACAAACTAGATAATACAAACTATGTCTTATGGAAGCATCAGCTCTCTGCTCTGCTTCGCACCCAACAACTATATGGTTTTCTTGATGGTTCTGTGATTCCTCCGCCGGAGATTGTATCTCTTCCTGATGGCAGTCGATCTCCGAATCCCAGTTACAGCGACTGGTTTCAACAAGATCAAGCCCTCCAGACTCTCATCAATTCCACTCTGACCCCTGAAGCTCTCACTCATGTCATTGGTAAGACCTCCTCTAGAGCCGTTTGGCTTGCTCTTGAGGCCAGGTATGCTTCCTTGACTCGATCTAACATTTTGATGCTGAAAAATGAGTTGTAAACCATGCGTAAGCGTTCTGATTCTATAGATCTATACATGCAAAAGATGAAATATGTTCGTGATAAACTTGCTGTGGCCATGGTTCAAATTGATGATGAAGATATGATTCTATATGTCTTAAATGGTCTGCCTTCTGAGTATAATTCTTTTCGCTCTTCTCTACGCATTAGATCTAAACCTATGACCCTTGAAGATCTGCATGTTTTGTTAAAAGGGGAAGAAAAAATGTTGGATTCTCAATCTGTTGATAACACTGTGCCTACTGCTTTCTCTGTCTCATCTAATTTTGTTCGGGGTCGAGGTCGTGGTCATGGACTTCTTGGTCCTGGACCAAACCCTAACCGGGTGGTTATGGTCGATCTCAACCTTATGGGTCTGGTGGTCGTTCTGGGTCAAATCTAAATGGTCGATTTGATTCCCAAAGGGGGCGTTCAGGGTCTAATAGAGGTGGCCGTTCAAGTGGCAGACAAAACCCTAATTCTTCTTATAACAGATCTGGAAATGGTTATTCTTCTAATCCTATAAACTGTCAAATTTGTGGTCTAAACTATCATTCTGCCATTGATTGTTGGCATAGAATGGACTATTCCTATCAAGGAAAGCCTCCATCTGAGCAAATTACTGGTTATCATGCCTCTGCTTCTGAATCTTTTACTCCAGACTACTGGCTGTCTGATTCTGGAGCCACAAACCACATGACTGCTGATCTAAGGAATCTTTCTCTTGCTGATAATTATACTGGTTCTGATCAAGTCACCATGGGTAATGGTCAAGGTTTTCAAATCACACACACTGGTATTGCTCACTTAAACACACCTAATCATTCTTTTTTTGAAATAACACTTTACTTGTTCCTAAAATAGCTACCAATCTTCTCTCTGTCTATCAACTGTGTAATCAACACAATTGTTCTTTTAACTTCACTGCAAATTCCTTTTTTATTCAGGATCTGGCTACGGGCAAAATCATTTACAAAGGCTTGAGTGAAAATGGACTTTATCCTATTTATACATCTCCTTTTTCTGGTTCTGGTTCTACTCAAACTATGGCTGGTTCTGCTGCTAAACCCAAGGCCTGTTTGGGAAATAAAATACACAATGTGCTGATTCATGCTAGACTGGGTCATCCTGCAAATGATGTTCTTTCATTCTTTGTCATATTTTTGGTTCTAATTATTAAACTCTGATTCTGCTATTTGTGAAGCATGTCTAAAAGGAAAACTTCATAGACTACCCTATTCTGCATCCACCTCTGTCACACACAAACCACTTCAACTTTTACATTCTGATGTTTGGGGTCCTGCATCTGTTAAATCTCTACATGGTTATAGATTTTATGTTTTGTTCATTGATGACTATTCAAAGTTTACTTGGCTATTTCCTTTGTTTCATAAATCCGAAGTATGTGCTGCTTTTCAGAAATTTCATGTTCAAATTGAAAATTTGTTAGATTCTAAGATTAAAATTGTTAGAACTAATGGTGGTGGTGAATATATTTCTTTCACATTTCAAAAATATCTGCAAACCCATGGTATTACACAACAATTTTCTTGTCCACATACACCTCAACAGAATGGCACTTCAGAAAGAAAACACAAACACATACATGAAACTGCAATTACACTTCTGCAATATGCTTCTTTACCTCATTTCTTTTGGTATCATGCTATAGCAACTTCTGTCTATCTTATTAATAGAATGCCAAGTAAGAACACTAAGAATTTATCACCTTTTGAAATCCTTTTTGAAAAAAAACCTGATTATTCTTTCATGAAAGTTTTTGGATGTGCTTGCTACCTAAACTTGAAACCTTATAACAAATCAAAACTTGATGCCAGAACTTTGCAATGTGTCTTCCTTGGGTATGCTGATAATCACAAAGGCTATCTATGTTATCATAAATCAACAAAAAAAAGTTTATATTAGCAGAGATGTCCTCTTTGATGAATCATTATTTCTTTATTCTCACACTTCTTCTTCTGTTTCAGGTACTCCATCTCCAGTTCCTACAAATTTCCCTTCTGGAAATGATGAAGTACCCAATTTTTATTCTGGAACAGCACCTGCTGAGGAGCATTCTTCAACTTCTGAGGTGCAGTCACTTGGTGATGAAAGTCCCTTTCAAGAACAGATACAAGAACAGATACCTGCACACAATTTCTCTCCATTGCATGACATGGCACCTCAAGAAAAAGAAGCAATGCAGCCTCCAGTGACTGGACATCCAATGCAAACAAGAAGCAAATCTGGGATTTTCAAAAAGAAAATCCTTGACTTAGCTTCAACCACTGGTATTTCTGATCCTACTTTACATAAAAGAGCTCCTCTTACTGGGTTTGGTATCACTCCTCATATTACTTCATCCATGAATGCCTTTAATGTTTCTGTTAGTGATCCAACTTCATTTAGTGAAGCTAAGAAACACTCACAGTGGCAATCTGCAATGACTGATGAGTATCTTAGTCTTCAAAATCAAAACACATTGACTCTTGTTCCCAAACCTCAAAATGCAAACATTGTTGGTAACAAATGGGTTTATAGAACTAAGTTCAACCCATATGGTAGTGTGGCAAGATTCAAAGCCAGACTTGTGGCTAAGGGATTTCATCAAACCCCTGGCATTGATTTTGAAGAAACATTCAGTCCAGTCATCAAGCATGCTACTGTTAGGACCATTCTTGCCTTAGCTGCTTCTTTTAATTGGTCTCTTAAACAGTTAGATGTCAAAAATGCATTTTTACATGGTTATTTGCATGAAACTGTTTATATGCAACAACCACAGGGATTTGTTGATCCCACAAAACCAACACATGTTTGCAAATTGCATAAATCCGTAGATGGGTTGAAACAAGCACCAAGAACATGGTTTGATAGATTCACATCTTTCATTTTATCTTTAGGGTTCACTCAATCTATTGCTAACTCATCCCTTTTTGTTAGAACTTCTCAAAATGGAATCACTTTGTTACTTCTCTATGTTGATGATATCATCATTACTGGAAATGACTCTCCTTATCTTCACAAACTTGAACAATCTTTGAATTCTGAATTTGAAATGACTGATTTAGGAGACTTACATTATTTTCTGGGTTTGGAAATTGAAAGATCTTCCTCAGGCATCTTTGTGCATCAAAGAAAATATGTTCATGATATATTACATCGTTTTAACATGGTTTCTTGCAAACCATGTCCCAATCCTATCTCTTCTGCTGGGAAATTTCATGCATTAGATGGAGATCCACTTGAGGATCCTACTGTTTTTCGTCAACTTCTAGGTTCTCTCCAGTATCTAGTCTTCACTAGACCAGACATTTCCTTTGCTATAAATCATTTGTGCCAATTCATGCATAATCATACCAATTTACATTTACTTGGTGCAAAACGCATTTTACGATACATCAAAGGTACTGCTCACCATGGGCTATTTTATCATAATGGGCCTGGCCCAACAGCTGGCCCAATTCAGGCCTTCTCTGATGCTGATTGGGCTGGCAACCCAACAGACAGACGAAGTACTTCTGGGTTTGTTATTTACATTGGGCCTAACCCAATACACTGGGCTGCCAAAAAGCAGCCCACTGTGGCAAGGTCATCAACAGAAGCTGAGTATCGGGCTCTTGCTATTGCAGCTGCTGAACTATATTGGTTACAAATGTTGTTTCGTGACATTCATATTCCTATTTTCTCACCTCCAACACTTTGGTGTGACAATGCTTCTGCAATTAAAATGACTGCAAATCCAATTTTGCAAGCACGAACTAAACACATTGAACTTGATTATCACTTTATTCGGGAAAAAGCTTTACGAAAACAATTGACTATTTCTTTTGTTTCCAGTTCTCACCAGGTAGCTGACATATTTACAAAAGGTCTTCCTACTCCACGTTTTCAAGAACTGAAGGACAAACTGATGGCAATTCAATCACCATCACTTTGAAGGGGTCTATTAGAAGATGAAGTCCAGTTGCAGCAGGTCAAGCCCAATCCAGCTATTGAAGCCCAAAGTCAATTGAAGCCCAATTCTTATTAATACTTCCAGAAGGACCTTATTATAATCAATACCAAACTCTTGTGGTTTATTTGTGATATCTCTTAGGGTTCTGTGAACGGTCGCATATCCGATCGTTCATCCTCTTGTATTTATTCGTCTCTTCATTTGGTGAATGAATCAAGTCAGAGAATATTTCTCTCTTCATGTTTTTCTGTGTTCTTCCCCTTTCTATGAACAAACCCTAAATATTCTTGTTTCCTTTTATATTATTATTGTTAATTAGGGTGAATCGTAAGAGAACCAACATAAGGATCTACATTTAAATGGTGTTTTCATCTTTTATCTATCAATATCAACTCATATTGTGGAGTTTGTTTCTGTTTAAGTTTCACAAGGTGTACAGAGCCTTCTTTGGTCATCGCAAGATCGTTGTGGAAGGAAGCTCACACTAATTCTCTGGTGTTGTTATTATTAGGGATCAAAATGGTAATTCCGTGTGATGTCCTGGTAATGAACTCTAAATTGCACGGCTGTGTAGATCCTTGCTTGTTCCACCCACGACATTTGTGAAGATTCATGGTTACTTTCATAATAGGTTGACATAGATTGCCCTTCTGTGGTGTACATCATCACTGAGGAAACAACTTGATGCATATTTTTTAGCTACAATCCACAATGCAGGATTTTTAAAGACTATCTATACTGTAGATACCCATTGTGTGTTAGTGGTTGGAATTTGGACATCTTTATACTCATGTTGTGTTAAAAGGTGGAAGATATGTTTAAATTTGCCATTACCTAATGATCGTTATGATAAGTTTGTAGTAGTTACTCCACTAGAGTGTTCCTTGCACGTTGTCCTTTTGATAGTATGCAGACAGCCATAGTAACCTCGAATTTAGCTGTAGTTTGTTCACGGTGTTTCAGTTTCGTAACCATGATATGGTCTACGTATTTTTTCTTGAGAGAACAAACTCTATTTTGGAAATTTCAGAAACATATTTTTATGATACTTTTGTGTGTCTATCTTGCATTGCCGTTGCCGGTATGCTTTTGCATACAAATAACTTCATATGTATATTTTTCAGGAGCTAAAAGAACTTGTGTGAATGTTTAAAAATGGGTATTTTGCCGCCTACCAGGATATGTCGGATTTTCGGGGGAGTTTCTTGCCATTGTCAGAGGTCGAGTTATAACGTTGGCCATGGCTATAAGAAGAGCAGAAGAAAGTGGTTCTGCAACACCGATTTCATGAAGCTAAATCAAAGCTCTAACTTTCTAGGCAAACCAAGTACAGATCTTCATAAAATTCTGCTTATCATAGATGCGGGTGTTTTTTATTATGTTTTGTGCTACATTGGCTATTGTGTATTTGAAAATCGCCAATTACTTCTCCATGTACCTCGCTAGCTCTCTCCCCTTGTCTCTCCATCTCTTTTTCTCCCTCTCAAAGTGTCTTTTCTTTTTTGGGTTGTGTATGTCAGCTATTTGTGGGATAGGAAGTTTTTGTTATTCTTCGTATATGCGTATATCCCTCGGGGTCTGTGGGTGAAAGTCACAGTGGGGTGGTGTTATTCATCACTGCAAGTGGATGGACAAGGCCCTGCACCCAAGTAAGCTTTTGGTAAATATCTGAATAAATGAGCAACACTCAGGAGTCAGCACTCAACAGCCAAGATATAAAATGATTCAATGTCAATCCATATCAATTGAAAGTACACTGGATAAACAATTATTAAAAAGCATGATAATTTTGAAGTAATACTAGGTATGTTTCTTCTGGAATGTCATAGTTTGACTTTTTAACTCGTAACTGACTCACTTTGACTCGGTAACTTTGATAGCAAAACGATATAATTTTTTGACGATTTTCTTATGGTATTGTAGAGTAAAATTAACTCTACGAGACTATGCAAAGATCATAAAATTCTTGTATGGATTTGCTAATCAAATCATTGGGTCAAAGTGACTCAGTGAATAGTGTCAAAAAGTAAAGTAGGCTGAAAGAGAAGAAACAGAGGTAGTACATGAAAATATAAATTATGGTATCCAACAACAGTAGAATTACTCAAGTGCCAGATACCTTCGTGTTTAACAGTCACCATTTACAACTAAAGTCCCATGGGAAATAAATTTTAGGGACTTTGATATGGCTCTGCAGAAATTTACTAAGTTTCTAAGAGAAGTTTTTAACACAGAGCAAAAGAACTTTGGCCATCCTTATTCCAGATATATACATTGCACGCAAGGAATCATGGAAATGTTGATGCTTCATCATGCTGGAAAGAATGGTTCTACTTTAAATCAATGTCTGATCGTAATGTTGTCATTCCCAAACGCATTGAAGAGAACAAACTTAAAAGCTAACACAAGAATGCATCATAACTTAGTTTAAAACAAATGAACTGGTAAGACAGACGTGATAACATTAAAATACACCAGTTACAATCTCCATTCATGAAAATATTAAAATAAGGAGCAATCGTTCTCTCAGGAACAGAAACGCACTAAAAGTCGGGCCCTGGAATTCACAATATAAGAATTAATGGAATTATTCTTACAATATGTTTTGGTATCCACAGATGAGCCTTAAGGCTTATGGTATACCTCTAAGGTAGGGAGTAGGCTAGATTTTGTGATTTACTTCACTGCAATAGGTGTCAAAGCCTAATTTTGGGATTCCATGACTTAAGTTTCTAGCATTATTTTTGGATTTATTCTGTGTAAGATTCTCTCTCGCCATCAAATTGTTAAATTGAACACTCTTTAGGACTCTCCGTATAATTTCTATTAATTTTAAATTTTTTAGAAAATATTTATCCTTATTGAATTCTTCTACTTTTCAATTTTATGTCCACATAAAAAAATCCCGTACATCTTGAATACATGCCGTCGTATTTGTTTTTTGGGGGTTTAGTTTCCGGTACAGATTGTTAAAAGGATAAAAAAAACATTAAGAGTTGTATGGATATTACTTTTAACTGTATATGATGCAAATTCGTACATCATCTATTCTTTTTTTTTTTTTTTTTTGAGGAGATGCTTATATTGAAGAACCTCTAAGGGGGAAAAGCCACCGTTACAATAATATCATCTCTAGCTAAATCAGTAACCCAACTAGGGAATTGATCAATCCATTCAACGTCTACAGTGCTTTTTGCTCTGAAATGAACGAGACTGTGAGCCACGGAGTTGCTGCTTCTCTTGGAGAAACTCAATGAAGCTTGGTTAATCTTCGTGAATTTCATCATAGCTCTGCTTATTTCTTCTTTAACTTCAGTGATGTCCAAAGGAGAACCACCATTCATCTTGTGTTCGAACTCCTGAATTAAGATCTGAGAATCACCTTCAAATCTACACTGGTCGAAGCCATGTTTGATGGCAAATCCAGTCGAGGTAGCAGCTAAAACTTGTCCATCACTGTTTTCTAATAACAACACCAGCATAAGCTTCTCCAGTTTGATTTTGCCACGAACCATCAAAGTTGATTTTAACCCACGGTGGTTCAGGTCTGTTCCAACGTTGAGGAGAGGAAGTTAACTTCAGATTACTTTCAGTTTCAATTGACTTCCTGAGCTCATCCACCCTATCTGTTGGCATGTACTTAGCTCCAAAATAACATGTGATATCGATTAAAACTTAATAGTTCCTCACAAGGACTCCACCAAAACCTAGCGTATATCCTAGGAATCAAACCTCATCACTTGTAATTTTCTATCAATTTTAATCATGTTTTCATGTGAGCTCTTTTGTTTTAGTTATTTAGCATGCGAGGTTACACATATATATCCAATCACACGCAGTTATAACATAAAACAAGCATAAGCATAAACAAATATGCAATGGATGTGGCCCCTAAGGTGCATTCCCACTATTGGGAATACTTCTTGAGCAAGTCTTGAACTCCATCTCATGCCATCTCGCCTAACTTGAGGACTCCAAGCTTGAGGCTCCTTTAGACCATCTATTTGCTCCTTTCACCTTGCGCCATAGCTTTTGGTTTGTCCACCTCTCCTGAAGCTTCTATCTTCAATCTCTACTAACTATCTTATTTCTAATAAGAAATAACCTCCTAGAGGCGATGGGATGAGGAGAGAAGACACTAGAGTATATAGAGAGGCACGACACGCATGCCGTATTTTGATTACATATTCAAAAACAATACCAAAACCAAATATAAAACATCTATGCCACATCCATGCACCAAACACATCCATTCAACCCACAACAGTATGTAAAACAATGTAATAAACATACTGGAATTTTCTGGAAATTTCTACAATTAAATAATAATTACTGGAAATTAATAAACAATAATCTAATCAACTAAAAAGATCAAAAATTGCTCCGTACAACTTAGGGTCTCACCACCTATGGCAAAAAGTAGAGAAAAAAATGACCTAAGTTTCCATAAAAAAATTTGGGCTCAAAACAGTGTGTTTAAGGTCGTTAAACTGACTCGGGGAGTGTGCTAAACACTACATAATTAATCTGGAAATAACTCAAATTCTCCGTCGCTCCAAAAATTATGGAAAAATATCCAAGAAATAAGCGTCCACCTCCGTCACGCGCCAAGTCGGTCATGCGCCACGTCAGCATGCCACGTGGCATGCCCATGTCAGCACCTATGCTGACGGTAGCTGCCACGCCACCCGCCACGTCATCTGCCACGGCGTCGCCACGTCAGTTTTTTGCTGACGTGGCACCGCCACGTCATATGCCACGTCAGCCCTAGCCACGTCAGCAGCCGCCGCCGACCATTTGGCGCGTGCGGCGCGTGGCCGCGCTTGGAGGCGGCGTTGGTGGCGCATGAAGCCCATGCGCCGCCTTCCCGTGCTCCGTTCCTGATGAAATTTATTTTTCTGGGATTGTCTTTTCGTCCTAATCCCGATTATGTGTTCAAAATCCAATTTTAACAAGTTTTTGAAAAACGTGTTCTACTGATTGGATCAAGCAGTCCAGATTAATACAGTTTCGAGTCTTAAAAAATTCATAACTAATTCTCTGCTCGTCCAAAAAATATAAAATTTATATTTCTGGAATCCTCGTGAAAAACCCTACCTAACCACATAAGTTTCGTCTACAGATTATGAATTTTCAGAAACTCGATTTTTCTAATCAGATTCAGGTTCGCATAACGAGGCACGAAAAACAAGCCTAGGGTTCTGATACCAATGAAGGTCAGGAAGGATCTATCACATACAGATCTACAACATGAATTATAGCGGAAGATTCATGTGTTTACTTGTCTTCCTTAGATCCTTAACGCAACGGATGATCGTAGGTTGCTTGCTTTCACGTGCCTTCTTCTTGATCTTGCTCCCACCAACCTAGTGTGAATATCGAGGACAAACACTATGATCCACCTCACGTTGCACCTCCTTGGATGTAGTTGGAGAGAGACTAAGGTTCTCTACAACTAGAGAGTGTTTCTAGACAGAGTAACTTTTCTCTCTGGAATAGCATTATGGCACACCTTAATGTGTAGGAGGTTACCTCTTTATATAGGCAAAACTTCTCCTAGGTTTACACATAAACTCCTAGGGTTTGAGCCTTAGCTACTAACCCCTCTTGGTTTGTGTATTAGTGCAACTAACCCCATATGGTTACGATAATTGCATTGGGCACCCCACATGGGCTAAGTAAATGCTAGTGATTAACTTCCACAATGTCTCTATCAATCGTGTCTAAATCGAAACTGTAAAGGCTAAGTGGTGAAAACGACGACATGATAAGCCGTCGTACTATGTAACCATCCGTTGGACATAGGTTGTCAACCACCTACAAACATGGTCGAACCTGTGATGAATAAGTTGTCACAACAGCACATAGACATTTTTGAAGACTCACAAATAGTGGGAGCAGCAGTCAAGAAAATGTCATAGAGCATGCTACGAAAAGGTGGGGTAATGACCTCATCAGCATGTTCAAGACCACTTTTAAAATTGTAGGAAGTAGGCCAAAGAAGAATCTTGGATCCATCTTAGCCATTTGCGTACATAAATTGTGAGTAGTGACTCATAATAAACCTGCCTTAACTATGAGTTGTGGCTCATGTCATAATATTGAGCACTCAACTTCAACGTCTGAGATTGATGCCATATGATCAGAAAAGTTAAAGGTTGTCAGGTACAAGCTATCCGATTTATAATTTGTTGAAATCTCTGCCATGTTTCATGGAATGTTATATGACACACTTTGTAAGTGTCAAGATGTTTGGATAAGACCAAACCATCACTCTGTTCTAGGATCTAAGCAAAATGAGTTTTGCTAAAGAGTACTAGTCCAGCATACTTCTGAAGTCTAAGCAATATATGATTGCTAAAGGCTGTGAATGAAGTATGATAGGCATATATAGCCCCTAGCCCGGTATTAGGACCAAGTCAACAGGTGGGGCAAGGATAAGGGTATTTAGGGGCAATATTGGTATCGGAACAAACAGCCCAAGACCGGCAAAAACAAAAGGGAGCAAAGGAGTTTTCCTAAGACTAAGAGAAACGGCCAGACCTGGCACTAACTTCTCGTCTAAGGATCCATATGATTATCTTTGAGGGAGTAGCCACCAAAAGGTTGTTTTGGTCACAGTTTTAACTTTGGATATGGTCATATCATGGTGTTTGCGTTCTTAAGATTCTAGCATGAGTGGCGCCTCATAATTCTTGGATGTCAACTTAAGAGTATGACTTAAGATTCTGATATGTGGCGCGCTAGATTAAGACACACGATGAAAGGAAATGATGTTCATGCTAGCTAGGGCAGGCCTGCATGGATTTTTCCCAAGGTACCCTTACCTGTGTGTGGTTCTTGCCGGACATGAAAGGCAAAACGTGAATCATCCAGTAGACCATTAAGGACTACTGAGTCTTTATATCTTATTCATTCTGTTATTATGATCCATTAAATGTTAGAGCTAATACATGGTTCTTACTGTTCCATCACATTCGTAGATGATTGTCCGCGTCTCAACTGTGTGTGCTTGGGCCACATAAGTCTGAGGCACAAGGGTGCTTAAGACAGGTCTCTACAAAAGGTAGAAAACCGTCTGGATAAAAGGATATGTCCTTGGCCAGAATGAGACTGCTGGTATCTATCTTAGCAAGAGCTATGTGATGGAGAGAAATAGTAAGGCAGTTGGCTATTCCCCCGCCCCAGCAGTATGCTACAAGAATAAGAGGAATAGGTTACTGTAAGAGATGGTCTGATGTATGATAGAGCGTTAAAAGTAAATGTTCCCTATTCGGAAGAGATACTTTGCTGAACGGATATCGACATACTCAACCATAAGTCCATCAAGTCTGTAGCCACTACACCCTACGAGATGTGGACCAAAAGGCAACCTATATGAGGTCACCTTAGGCCATGGGGATCGGCAACTTATGTACTAACAAAATTCAATTCATGAAGAGGTTCATAGAGAAATAAGTCTCTACGAAACAGAAGTTTCGCTGGATGATACCCCATCCCTGAATGATCGAACAGGAAATAGTTCCAACGATCTTCAGGACAGTGGGAGTAACTTGCCTAGTGAACAGCCCTTCATAGATTATGACTATGCGGAGGAACCCTCTTTGCACAGGAACGCTCTTTGGAGCGTACCCCGTCGATGATTTGACTTCGATGTGGAGACATGATGGTCACCACGCAAGAGAATGATGAACCTAGGATATTGTCCCAGGATATTTCATCACCTGACAAGAAGGAATTTGAAGTTAGACCCTAGATGGAAGAAACGTATCTCCATGGAGTAACATATCTTCTCATGCTATTCGGAGCATCCTAGGGGTTGCGTATTTGAAACGCAACAGCCGATAAGTAGTATAACGTAAATGAATTCACGAGATATATGATTTCTCATGTGAGATGTCCATAATTAAGGGATATGTTCGTAGAGATGATGATCTCCATGAGCATGGAGGAACCGCTGGAAGATACCCATTCCTTAGTCGATTATGAGGAATTCGTCCCTCAAGGATCCTTCGGACAGTGGGAGTGACTTTCCAAGTAGGATACTCCATCCATAAGGGATGAGAGCAAATGATGATCCTCCTATGCAAAGGAATTTCTCATAGGAGCATACCCCCATCGACTACTTGAGATCGAAGGAATGATCTTAAGGATCACCTTGCATAAACGATAGGATAGAATCCTAGGCCTTATCGTTCCCCAATTATGCAGAATGAAAAGTAAGCTTTACAGGATGAATTAGAGTCTATTAAAGGGCCAACCAAATTCGGGAAATAGGTTGACTTTCCGACTAGATGGAAGACTATTGGAGATTAATGGATTTCCAAGGTCAATCAGAGACCCCGACGGAAGCGTGGTAAGGCATATGACTTGCGTAGAAGTGAAAAATTCTACACTCATTCTGAGAGTAGACATCGACGAATTTGCATCGATCTGACGAGATATTCTCCTAATATGGTAACGAGAATTACGTTGATTCGCTTGGTAGCATCAATAGTTGTGATGATGGAATTAAGACTCCATTCTCGATGGACGTGGCGACTGAATTTCTCAATGGAGAAATCAAAGAGGTGACATAAGGTAAAATGCACAGAACGTGTGTAAGCTATTTAAGTCCATATGGGATCTTATATAGTCCTTTGGACAGCTGTATTTCATCAGGGATCGTTTACTATATGTTTACGATAACTAATAGAAATCGCTGTGTATCACTCTCACTAGTAGAGAGTTGAATGATCACGTCTCTTAATGTCGATGACACACTATTGGCTAAGTGGAGCTTAAGGGATTGTTCGAGTCCCCTAAGGAGTAACTGTACTCCTGTAGCTCAGCGCAAGACTTTACGAGCCTAGGCATGTGCCCTCAAAGACACCATACTAGATTAACCATATTACCAGAGTACCCGATGCAGTAGGAGTCTTCTATACACTATGGCGTATACTTAGACCTAGCGAATGCTATGCAATCGGAAGAATTGGACTTCAGGATATTCCAATTTAGGAAGATTATAGTCATCAGGATAATCTATATGATGGATCATGTGCTATGACTATTGAAGATAATGCTTCGACTAGTTAGCCATACATGCTGACTAGGGTGGGGACCTAGATGCAAATGGATCCAACTCAGGCGATTTTCCATGCTCGATGATAGACTCACATGGAAGAAATTCAATATAAGTGTTGCATGATCGTATTGGATCACTCCATCTAACATGGAAGCGAAGCACGATTGCCTGTCCTGCCATTGGGCAGAAGTGTGTTTAACTAAAAAGGTTTTCTGTTAAGATTATGAGCTATTGACAAACCGATTACCATGAGTTGTGCTAGAATACAGATATAGCACCGCGGTGAAGTCAAACACATAGACAAGGGTACTATTTCACAAAAGGTGAAATGACTACATAGAGAGTAATCCTGGAGTGGATCGACTATGGGCCAGAGTGTTGGCTCATCCCATTCCCAAACCACTTAAGAATCGTCTTTGTGAATCGTTTTAGAGAATTGGGACTTGGTAGTCGATAACTGGCAATATGATTGATGAGAACACGAGACATTGATTGATTGGATTTTAATTGGATTTGTTTTAAGCAGCATGTTTTTTGATACGTGTATGATGTGTTACATTTCCGGTACTAGCATAGAGCATGTCACGCAGACACTAGGTCGACTCACTCACACGAGCGACCGCCTTCGCAATATCCTGGATATGTCTGTGTGTGGCGGAAGATGAGACAGAATCCCGATAAGTGCTGAAAGCCTACAATATGATATGAGATGCCTATCATATAAGCATATGGAATAAGATAAGAGCTAGATATCTATCAGTAGAGCTAGTATCCTGTCAGACAGACTCAATTGTCGCATTGGAAATAAGTTCAAGGTGAGACTGGTTATGGCCAATCGAACATGGTTAGTACCCCGAACCATGTATAGTTTGCGTAGAGAAAGCCATATGCGAGAGCTGATAATTGTTCACAATAGTGTGACATCGCAGTACTCGGGCTAGTGGCCATAAGGGCTACCGGATTGTCATCTGCATAGTGTTCCTTACAGGACAATACATGCGATCTGATCAGAGTCTGAACACTATGGCGCATATTCCCCCTTGAATAGCGCGCGCTTATGAGTGACCATGAGGTGATGAGTAGAATTAGTCCCTGGGATTCCTCATCGTGTGAGCCTCGTCGATCATACAAATATGATTGACACTGTATACCCTTTTTACTTACATCTGTGTCATGAGGAGACGGGTCGGTGGTGCTACTTTGGCGTGACACCTTACGGCTATGGACTATTCGGCCTTCCGGACACTGCTGGGAAAGCAGCTGAGCCGAATCTGAGTGACACATGTATGTAAGGAAAGATTCTCATTGCATCGCTCTTTATTATATTCATTGGGACCACCTGCAAGATCTTATGGGATCATGTAGGATATGAAAATGTAAAGGAGATGTGGACTCATTGGAGCATGGATTTCGGGAAAAGGCAGGTGCTCATGATCCACGAGATGACAATAGGCGGAATCTGGGGAATACGAGAGTTACGGAGTGCATTATTACTGTTGTATGTTTTAAGGGTGCCTTCCTGCGCTGGCTATACGAGTTTGGTATGTGGATCTCCCGAGAGGGTGCCTTCCCATGCTGGCTATATGAGTTTGGTGTACGGATCTCCCGAAATGCAGGTACTCTCACCGGTCACACGCCGCGTCCACAACAATACTCTTTTGTAGATGATAGATAGTTGGAGATTGATAGAGACTGGATGGATTGTGCAACCCCACTGTGCGAGTGGGAGATGTTAGCAATTGGTGCGCCCATGTGGGGTGCCCAATGCAATTATCGTAACCTTATGGGGTTAGTTGCACTAATACATAAACCAAGAGGGGTTAGTAGCTGAGGCTCAAACACCAGAAGTTTATGTGTAAACCTAGGAGAAGTTTTGCCTATATAAAGAGGTAGCCTCCTACACACTAAGGTGTGCCATAATGCTATTCCAGAGAGAAAAGTTACTCTGTCTAGATTCAATCTCTAGTTGTAGAGAACCCTAGCCTCTCTCCAACTACATCCAAGGAGGTGGAACGTGGGGTGGATCATATTGTTCGTCCTTAAGATTCACACTAGATTGGTGTGAGCAAGATCAAGAAGAAGGCACGTGAAAGCAAGCAACCTACGATCATCCGTTGCGTTACGGAGCTAAGGAAGACAAGGTAAACACATGAATCTTCCGCTATAATTCATGTTGTAGATCTGTATGTGATAGATCCTTCCTGCCCTTCACTATCAATAACATTGGTGATAAGATCACGAGGGCCAACCTGTTTTTGATTAAAAACTCTATTATTTCTTTCCAACCAGATCAAATACAAACCAGTGAGGATTATCTGAAGATCTTCTTGCGTTGCTGTCCCCATGAGCAGTTTAATCCAGTCTTCGATCTTTGTACCTGCTCTGTGTTGTTTCCCTCTGTCCAAAAGGCCCACTTCCTTCGCAAAGCTGCATTCGATGTTAACTTTAATTCCTCGCTGCCTAAGATTTCCCCTGGTGGGGACCGCATAGTTGATGATTCTCCACGCGAAATGTATGTACTTCTTCGGAACTTTAATCGACCACAAAGCTTTGAAAATATCCTCCTCCTTTGTAGAAATACAAGCTGAGTTAGGACTGGTACATTCGATAGCAGCAGCTACCGCATACGCAAAATTAACCGAATATGTACCCGACTTCTCATGTATCCAAATCTGCTTGTCGGGAACTCTTTTAGCAGGCAGCTTAATGCGAAGAACAGCTTCTCTATCCACATCCCATAATCTAGCATTGATAGCTTGGACATCCCATTTGTTCTCTCCTTCAAATAACATTGGCTTACCCTTGAAACATCATCAACAGGGAGTCTAGTTATAAACTTCGCCGCTGGATTGTTTGGCACCACGGATCAGGTAATTTAATACTCTCGCCATTGCCTATATTCCATCTCAGCCCCTTTTGAAGCACTCTGCGCCCTTCTATGATTCCTCTCCAGACGTAGGAGGGAGAGTAACCCAGCTCTACGTCCAAGAAACTAGTATTCGAGAAATACTTAGCTTTCAAAACCTTACTACAAAGCGAGTTACCTCTGTGAAGCAGCCTCCATCCCTGCTTTACTATAAGAGCTAGATTGAATAGTTTCAAGTCCCTAAATTGCATTCCCCCCTTTTCCTTAGACCGTTGCATTCAGTTCCAAGCCACCCATGGGATCCCTCTTTCACTGCTGGATTTGCTCCACCAGAATCTTCGAATAATCATCTCCATCTTGTCGCAAACTCCGTCCGAAAGTTTGAAGCAAGACATAGCATAGGTTGGGAGAGCTTGAGCCACCGTCTTTATCATCACTTCCTTTCCTGCTAGTGACAAGTTCCTTTCTTTCCACCCTTTTAGTTTGTTGTACAATCTTTCTATCAGCATATTGAAAGTGACACTTGTTTCTTCCGATTGTGGTAGGGAGACCCAGATATTGATCATGCTGAGAAACTTTTGGAATGCCCATAATCTGCAATATTCCTTCTCTGATGGGCTCGGAAACATTGGGGGGGAAACACTATGGCTGACTTGTCCAAGTTGATTTGTTGCCCTGAAGCTTTTTCATAAGCTTGTAGGATCTCTTATAACACCTCGACATTCTCTGTATTAGCCTGTGTAAAAAATATGGAATCGTCAGCGAAAAAGAGATGGGAGACCACTGGTCCTCCCTGAGAGGCTGTGACCCCTGCCAACCGACCCTCCTCAACTACACCTGTAACAACTCTAGATAACATCTCACTGCAGAACAAAAACAGATAGGGTGACAGAGGGCACCCCTGCCTGAGCCCCCATTTTGGATCAATATGACCCACTGGGTTACCATTCCGGAGCACTGAGTAAGAGACAGTGGAAACGCAGTTCATCACAGTCTCCCTGAAATGAACTCCAAAACCCATGTGAAAAAGTACTTCTTTAAGAAACTTCCACTCAATCCTATCATAGGCCTTGCTCATATCCACTTTTAAAGTTAAAAAAACCTTTTCTACCCTTCTTTCTCCTTTTAAGAGAGTGAATAACTTCAAAAGACGTTATGATATTATCTGAGATTAGTCGCCCTGGGACAAAAGCACTCTAATGTTCAGAAATCAGGTTAGGCAATACTGTCTTAAGGCGATTAGAAACACACTTGGCCACAATCTTATAAATAACGTTGCACAAACTAATAGGACAGTACTCACTGGGCTTCCGTGGCTGCTTGACTTTTGGAATAAGAGCAATCAGCGTGTGGTTGAAATCTTTAACGGAATCGCCCTGGTTGTGAACCCCTAGGACTGTCGAGGTTACTTCATGACCCACAATCTCCCAATGTTTCTGATAAAACCCTGCGTTAAAACCGTCTTCACCCGGAGCTTTGTCAGTAGCCATCTGGAAGAGGGCCTCCTTTACTTCCTTTGTCGTGTAAACACCCTTTATCTTTTGACTGTCAGCTTCGCTGGTCATTTCATCCGTGGGAACTAACATGGGCGCAATGTCGTCCATGTCAGGATCAGTAGATCTTAAAATATCTGCAAAGTAATTCTCTAGAATAGTACTGACCCTGTGTTCCTCATTGACCCAGTTGCCTTCTCAGTATTCTATCCCCTGAAAGTTATTTATAGCACATCGAATGGTCGCTTTCAAGTGAAAAAAACGGGTGTTCTTATCTCCATACCTTAGCCAGTCTACTCGTGATCTTTGCTTCCATATGATCTTCTCCCGCTTCTGTAATTCATTATATTCCCTTGTCAGAGCTCTTTTTTCAACAATAACGTCTGCTAACTGAGCTACTCCGTCAAGCTCTCTCCCTCTGTCCCGAATAAAGTTGCATCTTCTGATGACTTGGCCGAAGCTATCTCTGTTCCAAGTCCGGCATTTTTGGGCTAGCCGAGTCTGCTTCTCAGCTAAAGTGTTGCCTTCCGAAGTCCAGCAATCTGTGACTAGCTCTTGAAAATCCTCGTGCCTTTCCCACATCTTCTCGTACTGAAATCTTCTCTTCCTTCTCCACCTTGGTCCCTGCTGTTTCCAATCCACCAGGATAGGCACGTGATCAGAGTTGGGCCACCATAAATGGGTGAATCTGGCCCACTGAAAAAAATCCATCCACATTATATTTGCCACTGCTCTGTCAAGTCTTTCTCGAATATTCCTGTCATCATTCTGATTATTAGTCCACGTATATGGGTTACCTTCAAAGCCTATGTCCAACAAACCCGCATTACTGAGCGATTCGCGGAACTCGTCCAACTGTGTAAAGTTACTACCCAATCCCCCATCCTTCTCTGCGTATGAGGTGATAGCATTAAAATCACCCACGACGCACCATGGCATGTCTGGTTGGGGAATTAGCCTTCGTAACAATTCCCAAGAAAGAGAGTGTTCATCCCGATTCGGATTTCCATAGAACCCAGTAAGTTTCCAACTAATATATCATCAACTCTTCTGACAATAGCATCAATAAAGAAACGAGAATGATCCAAAACATTAACCTCCATGTTCTCTCGCCACAAGAGAGCTAGGCCTCCGCTTCTATCTCTGGAATCAACTGCAAAGCCGTTGTTGTATCCCATCCTAGCGATCCTCTTCTGCATCTCCTGTCTTGATCACATGGTTTCCAGGAGAAAAACCAAGTCAGGGGATTTTTGCTTCGCAAGGTCGTAAAGCGATAGGAACGTTCCGCAACCTCCGCCATTTGAATGTTCAGGGACCTCGCCACTACTTAGCCTTTACCATTGTCACCTCTTTCTGAATTCTCCCCCTCCCATGCTACCTCTGAAATTAGTGTATCAGAATCAATCGTTTCTTCAACCACAGCTGTCTTCGACGGATGCACAGGGGGGCTGAAATTCATCATTGCACTTCTACATTTCATACCATCAGATCTCTTTGTTGAAGTTCACTGCTAGAATTGAAAAGATTAATTCTGGCCGCAACCAGTGGATTGCTAATTCTACCCACAACCTTTTCTTTGACAATGCCTTCTCGCTGATCACTTGTTGGCCCTCCAGCAGCACCATTGCTGTGTGCATTCACTCTATCAACATTGTCAGTTTGAGGGATCAAGTCTCCTGGTGGTTGAGAGGTCGCCACCTCTATCTGCAGGGTAGTGATGTTACTTTCTCCATCAATTACCATCTCGTGTTCAGTGCTTTTTGCCCCAATGCTGTCTTCTTTGCTTTCTTTGCTTGGATCCCCTACATTCGAATCCTTGCTCTGATTTGTTCCCCCTCTTGGCATTTTCTTCTCCCTGGCATGACAAAGCAGATAGGTACCATAACCCGGATTGAAAGCCTCTTGAGTTTCTCTTGTCACCACTTCGCATTCAAAGCCTACATGTGTTACTCGTCCACACCAACAACACAACAACGGGATCCTCTCGTATTTGAAATCAACCCTGTTTCCTCCTCCAAAACTTGAATGTGGACACCCCTCGGGTAATGGGTTGGAGATAGAGAGTCGAGTTCGAACTCGGATTAAACTTCCATCACTGTCGCTGTCGATCTTGTTATCAACTTCAAGAACCTCTCCTACTTCTCCAATGATCATGTTGATCATGTTTCCCGTATCATGTTTCAACATAAGATGAAAAGGGATGTTTGAAAGCTGAATCCACACGTCCACCTTGTCAAATCAAACTCCTTTGACTGGCATCCCTGACGACCATGGTTGCAGAAGTAAAATTTTCCCGTTAACAGCCCAGGGCCCTCCTGCCGCTACCCTCTCTAGGCACGGTTGATCAGGGAAGATGAACAAGAAAGTGTTAGGACCGACTTCCACCATATTGACTTCCTCTCTTCTGTTCCATATACGACCCAGGACTTTTCTAGCAGTTCGACTATTGACCCTAGATTCCGCCGCGAAACAACCAAGAACGCAAAACTTTCGTTCTTCCTCAGCGGATTGACAATACTGATCGCTGAAAACGATCTTCTTCTTCTCGATTTCAGTGTACTCGGTGTAGGATTTCTCGTTTGCTGCGTAGGCGTTCGCCATGGTTGAGCTAGGGTTCGGAATCGTCTTCCATACTTTTCTCTCCGTACATCATCTATTCAACTCCTTCACTTGATAATTAATTAAAAGCCTAGCTTAATTAGAAAGCGCAAAACTAAAAAAATCACTTCAACACACGTGCACCTAACTAGTATATCCAAGTGATCCAAGTATAATCTTCTACTACAGTAAGAAAGTAATTGTACACTGTGTGTGTGGCCACTCTGTATGGACTCCAAGTATCACAACCAACTAGCTCAAAACACTCTTTAGAAATGTTATTCTATTTACCAGTAGCATTTTATTACGGTTCCTTTATATATGAACCCATATTAGATCTGAATTTGTTCGGTAAGGATCCCATCCGAGCTCACATTGCTATGTATCGTATGCCATGTTCTTCCTTTGTCTCTTTCAGTGACCTAAGAGCCGTTACATGAAAAGGTCGCAGGAGTAATGTTAATACTACTAATTTATTAACTTCCAATATTGATTCTTTAATGTAATGTGACTAATTGCGCCTGATCAAGTGAGATGATTGGAGGAGTTATGCAAGACAAGTCTCTTTGTTTAATCGTACTAGTAAAGAAGAAGTGAAGAACTTACTATTTTCTCATTGGGTCTCCTCGATCTAACAATTCAGATCTTGATTGAACCATGTATACTTTATTGAAAAAACACAAATTCCTCTCAAAAAAACACAAATTAACCCGGTTCAAACAATTGAGTATCAATCGCAACAACATACATAAAGTTGTATCGATGGACTAACCAACATAAAAGTTCCAATACATGGTAAGTTTCGCCAGAATCTTGTCAGTTGACGTTATAAGTCATTTTGACTAACGAATTTAGTCAATAATATGATATGAAAATTTGTTAATTTTTCACTATAATATAATATTAAGAAGAACTACAATATCATGAAAAGGTTAACATGTTAAGGAGAACTACAACATCATGAAATGATTTTTTTTTTTGAAATGGGGAACATCATGAAATGATTAACAAATGTTTGTATCATATCGTGATTCATTAGTTAATTTGTAACTTGAAGTGAAACTTAAAGTCAACAGAAAATATTATTATTATTATTATTATTTGAGAAAACAACAGAAAATATTATGATGATACAGAGGTAGCATAACATCTGCTCAGGCAAAGCCAACTAATTAGACAAATAGTCAAGATATAAAGTAAGATGGGGCGAGAGTAGTTTTTTTAGTTATTTTTCATGGTGGCATGAATTCTGAAGGTCATTACTATTAGGGTAAAATTTACTTACGCCCCCTCAGTTTTGGTTGATCTTCACTTACACCCCTCTTAGTTTGGAAAACTTCACTTACACCCCTTCTAACCACCAAACATGTTGTCACTTACACCCCATATTTGCATTCACTGTCCTAGTTCTTATGGTAACTTCTCAAATCAGTTTTTCAGACAAATTTAGCTTTGCAGGCTGCAAAAGTCAATCCAGGCCATTATATACTTAACACATGCAAAATATTTGTATTCTATCACATGTTTCATATGCATTTCTGAACATGGTGCAATTACTACAATTAAAAGTTAGGATTAATTCGAGGTAGAGTTTACAAAACTAATGGTGGATTGATCTTTATAGCATTTTCAAGGGTAAATCTATCAAATAAACTGAATTTGGAAAGTTACGCTACCAACTAACAGAGTACTACATGTAGGGGGTGTAAGTGACAACATTGTTTGGTAGTTATAAGGGGTGTAAGTGAAATTTTCCAAACTAAAAGGGGTGCAAATGAAGATCAATCAAAACTGAGGGGGTGTAAGTGAAAATTACCCTTGTTTACGCATATAAATGACTTGTGTCCACCTCATGTACTAAGGACATCTTCTGGACGTTCTATTTTGATCAAAATAACAACATAAGTGAACAAACTAACAAATACATCAAGCGTAAATTGTAAAAGAAAAATAAGGCGACTTCTTCTGGAGGGTAGAATAATTATAAAATTTTGACTGTCACTTCAAGAGATATATAATAACTTCACGTTATAAGATTCATAACTACAATATATGATCTCATGCATGAAATATAGTACTTCAGATACAAGTTAAGTGGTCGGACAGAAATATTAATGGCGACTACAAACTTTCTTCTGGAGGTACATTCACGAGGTTTAAAAAAATTAAGAAATCTCGTCTAGAGATGTAATGATGATATTCAAATATCTGTTCTAGAGATCTAGGCGTATGTTATGACTTCATATCATAAAAAATTAGTGCTGCAACTTCAGGTTGCTATCAAATCTTCATGTAGCTCACAACTTCAGGTGTGATAATATGATTTTTAAGCATATATAATAACTCGAACCAGGTCACGTTTATGAGTCAAAACATGTTGTGGCGATTTCGTTTTTTTTTTCCAGAAAACTAAACCAAAAAAGATTAAATAACCAACTAAAAGTATATGAATTGGTATAGATCAATTATTTTGGTATAGATCTACATATAATTGCTAGTTTTGGGCTCTTGTTCAAAACTTGAGCCAGTTCTCTACTAGGTCTTCTTCTTTTTCAAACTACTAAAGAAATCTGTAAGTAGAATTCTAGACTATATTCATAAATTTATATTTATAAGATTTTAAATTATTCCAAGTTGTTGGATATCACTCAACAGAGATAAAGAAGTTTTCACACACAACAAAGATCATTCTCATTCTTATTTTCCCCCATTGTCTTTGTTCTAATTGATAGGACTATCTAATAAATATAAAAAAAAAAATAGGGCAACGACACAACAACATGAGAGAGTATGACTTACATTAAGATTTTAAGCTACTTTTTTTTTAAGAAGCAAAGTTCAAACCTAACTCCATTTGGTTTTTAAGATTTTACTCATGCTTGTGTATGTCATAAACATATGAACGTGTCCAGCTCAAAGGGCTGGTATAAGTTGATCGAACTTATATGTGAAATTCAATTCTTTAACCAACATTCAGAAAGGAAAATTGTATTTCTCACCTCATCTATTTGTTCAATTTAAAGACAATTTAGGGAACAAATTAATCAACCTCATACATGTTCACATCTTCACTAAATTGATTTGTACAATGAGGTAGAGAGACGAGTAATAAATAGAGAGACAATATATAGGGAGAATAGTGCTTAGATGTATTTTATATTCTCCAACCTTAAGCCTCCTTATATAGGCATGAGGGTGGGCTAACGGGCAAATAACTGCATACAAATGGGCTTACAACATGTGGTGGATATTCATGAATAATTCAGCCCATATTTCATAACAGGATTAATTTGGAATAATTAGTTATAAGAGACAGATTTTGAATTAGTTAGATATGAGAAATATTTTTGAAGATATGAAGTGTATCTTATCATTTATTCTCTTTTAACTTATTTTCGTTTAACAAAAGAGAAATGACAATCAACGGTTTAAAATATCTTGAGACATTTCTTAAGATTGAATGGCTAGGATGTTCTTGTTGACATTTTTTTAGAGGGAAACACCTAGCTAATATATTATATAGATAATTAATTTTGTTTATGTAATATTAATTGATTTCCTAGTTAGCGAAATAAATATTACTAAAATGTGGGGAAAATGTTTATTTTGACCCCTAAACAACTGAATTTCCAAGTCACGGCAGTGCTCGTGAAAAAAGTCACGATTTCTTCTTAAAACATCGTTTCTACTCAAAATAATGTATGGTTCGACCCGAATCATTAAGCATTCGATTTTGCATTTTTAATGAAACCAGTCTTTCTAAAATTGACTATTATTTTTGAAACTTTGTTTTTCTGCATATGTCACCCCACTTGAAAAGAACTCATTCTCATTTCAATTTAGGCAATGAACGAAATTCTCCACTAAGAACGGATCACAATAGCAAAATTACAACTTTAATGGAAACACCAACAACTCCTCTAATCCAATTTTCACGTCCTCATCTTCATCTTTAATAATAATATTTTGTGGACAAACTAAGTAACAGGAGTCTAAAGTTACCTCGTAGTCATATAGAATTGGATGATGTGAAGTCTGCACGCAATCCTCCAGAGTTAAATCTTCTTTTTCTTCTTCTTCATCTCCATAATCATCATAAACGGGAGGGATTGTCCAATCCACCTTACATTCATATGACGATGAAGTACCTTCATGAAAGATTTCACCATCGGATGTATGTCCAACATCCTCAATAATTAGTCCATTTTATTCTCTAAGAACATTAAAACGATTACCGAACTGTGACAAACCTGAATAACGAGGCAAATCATTCTTTAAACTCACAACTTTATAACGCTCCTTCCGACCACAGGAATCGCCATTGTAATGATCTAGAATGCGGGATGTGAGAAATGATCAATGACCTAGCGATCCTTGCAATCATGCACCGCCAAGCGTCGAGTTAGCTTCACAACTTGTCGTTGCAAATCCTGCACCGCTAGGCGCTAAGTTAACACCGCAATCTGGCTCCGCGGATCTTTAATCATCATAACGTATTAGACGTTACATTCCCGTAGGGGGGCTTCCTCCGACGAAACCTTTTGAAGTCGCCAGGACGTCTGCGCGCCAATGTTATGACGATGTTCTTCCCACCGAGCTGTAAGCTCTGATACCAACTGAAGCTGGACTAAATCAGACATTTTTAGGAGCAGCAGAAGCAACGAACATATAGAATTATCATGAAAGAACGTCTCTAGGGTTCATAGAAAACCTCGTGTTTTCTGGGAAAAACTCTCAATAATCAATAAACTAGGGAAATCATTCCACAAGCCAGACTTAAATAGTAGAAAAACGCAATTTTTCCAAAATAACATGATCTCAAAAACAATCATAAGTTAAAGTTATAAATAAAATAAACACTCGGTAAAAAGATTCACCCAAATTAGATTTAATTAACGTTTTAATTAGCGAAATAAATATTACTATAAATGAAAAAAAAACGATGATCTGGACCCCTAAACAAACAAATTCTCCCAAATCAAAGTAGTGATCGTGACAAAGTCACGGGTTCTTCTTAAATTTTTTTTATACTCAAAATAATATATTGTTCGACCTGAATCAATAAGTCTTTGATTCTGCCCCTGATTATGTGTTTTGACTGAAACAGTCTTTCTGAAACTGGCGAATATTTTTGCAATTCGTGCATCAAGCACTCAAATCATGGAGTAATGGTGCTTTGGTTTTGCTAAGATCGATTTTCGGAGGCGTGATTGACACGCTCCAACTGCAAGTGTACAGCTGTCGTGTATAGTAATAAATTCCGGAAATCCGGGTTGTCGAACCCAAGGACTTCGTCGTAAACTAGCTATTAAATTTGTTCTTTATGTGGGCAAAGCGCAGTTGTGTTGTTCTAATGATCCTACTAAAATTAAAAACAAGTATCTCAATTAATCAATTGAATTGCTTCACGATTAATAAAGATGAACGATTATAAAATTTCTCAAAGTTTGGCAAAAGTCAGGATATCTCTACGGGTCACTAGGTATTTCACACGATATTGGATTTATGTTTTGTTAACACGATGATTTATTATTCTAGCTAAACGAGCATGAATGTGTTGAAGATGTCTCAACCAACACCAATACTTAAACTAGCAAAGCCGATGTCTCTAGCATAAACAAGTTCAAGTATGCATTAAGATCATTAATCTACTCTTCGTTCTTAGCTAACTAGCAAGATTTCTCAACCCTAGATACGGCCAGTGTGTATTTCAATTTTCCGGGCAATGAATATTGATGTCTCTAACATTCTTAACCTAGCTCTATCCTAACAATACGTCTATTGATAGCAAAGATGAATTAAACACATAAAATACACATAGCTAGATAAAAAGTTCATCAATTAAGCCAAAAGCATGAAATCAAATCCATAAATCACAAATATAGTGATCAAACCCTAGCTCTCTACGAGATACCCTGAGAAAAGTGTTTAGCTACTCAAAAACATGATTCACGTACAAAGTTTCGTGATCAAATAACAAAAATAGAGAAGAAACGGAGTTTTAGAGGTCAAACGAATGATTCCAAGCTTCCTTGATCGTCTCCTAAGCTCCAAGCTCTCTTCAACGTGATAGAGTACGTGATAATACCCAAAAACATGCCCTAACCAAGTCTAATACGTTCTCCCAATGTATAGAACAAGTTAGGAGTAATTACAAACGAACCCCAAAAAGTTACAAACAAAATTCTGCCCGAACTAGGTCGTGTGACCTAGTTAAGTAGGTCGTGCGACCTACTGTGCTGCCCAGAACAGGTCGTGTGACCTGTATAGTAGGTCGTATGACCTACTGAACCAAGCTGAAATCTCTAACTAGGTCGTGTGACCTATTAACTAGGTCATGCGACCTAGTTGCTTCATCAAATTTTTCCATCTTCTTCCCACTTGTTCCTCTTGCTTCCGAATCACTTCCCGGGCATCGTTTCTTCATTCAATCCTCCATTTTGAGCTCTCCTCATGCCTCAACACTCGTATCATCTTCTCTTGAGCCTCTCTAGCACTTGATCCATCAACTCTCGCTTTCCTTCCCAAATCTTGAGCTCGCATCACTTCCGAAGTTCGTTTCCTCTATCCACTTGCTCCTCGCGTGCTCCGGTCCTGAAAATCACAACACGAACACCCCGCGAAGATCAAATGTGACAAAATAAGATAAATAGCACGTAAAACAATGCAAGAAACGCCCGGACTTCACATTTTAGCATACGAACTCATTTTCTCAAATAAACACATGATCTACTCGAAAAGACGCAACATTCTCCATTATGTGCACACAAAACGTAGCAAAATAAGCAATAAAATAACTCCGAAAACGGAGTTATCAACTACCCCCACACTACATTTTGCTCGTCCCGAGCAAATCCCAACTTTCACATCATGTCCAAGCCACAAACTCAACTAGCTTTCAACCCACCATATTGCATACATAACCAAATATTAGCCGACTTGACGCAAACAAGACTCAATTCACAACTCGATTAATGCAACAATATGATGCAATGAAAATTAGACTCGATCCTAATCACATATATTTACACACACACACAAAACTAAACTTTTTGTATTTTTTGGCGAGATCGGGCAATCTCAAGTCCTTAAATCGGTTCTCATGGAGTGATGATCAATTTAGATACAAGGCGTGAATTGAAACTAAACTTGACAACAAGAATTTCCCTTAGATCTTATAGAGAACCTAACCTTACTAGATACAAGAGTATCCTACCTCTTCGCGTGTGCCGATAAATAAGAGGCTACGCTAGGCTAAGCCACATCCAAGGTACGAGCTCCTAATCCGCTAACGGTTTTAGAATGTTGAGGCTTAGGGAAATAAGGATAATCATGATGGAACACGTCCTAAAGCGTCACATTCTCACATTATAACCCACATCTCACACACCCTCACCACGATGATAGAAACCGCAACCCGAAACTCACCGTCTCCGGCCCTCGATCCCCTCAAACCCCGGTACAATTACGATCCCGTGGCCACCGTCTAGAGTCGTGCACAAAATTCAAACCGTCGTTACCGAAATAGTTGCTTCCTCCACTCGATTTCTGTTAAGCTCAATCTCTTTCCTTTATTCCATCTCTCCTTTTTTTCTCTCTTTTTTTTTCTTTCTTTTTTTTTCATTTCTCTTTTTTTTCTCTCTCTCTTTTTTTTTTTTTTTTTTTTTTTTTTAATTCCACAATCAACACAATCCTTTCAAATGTACGAGTGGTCTTCCAAGAGTAGTCAAACGAGTATGTTAGGGGAAGAAAACAAACAATCCAATGAATGAGTATCACATATAAAATTCATCCTCCCCTAACTCTATGAAGTACATGGTGCCACTAAACAAAGCCGCAACCAAATCAAAGCACATGTGTGGGGATGGAGTCGTCGCAAGCTCGATCTCGATGTCCGTGGTCAAAAGTCGACACCCCCACACTCGAATGTAATCACGTCCCCTCTCAAGTAATCAAAACAATGTAAGTCTCGTGCCTAATCCAACCAAACCTCCTACACCACGATGAATGAGATCCAGTACCTAGCACGATCCACCAATTAAATCACCCAACCCAATTTGTGCGTATTAGATGTCACGCACTCACGGCTCTCAACAACTGTGTCCATGATGTAACGACATGGAACACCGCCACACCGAAGTGCGCAAGCCTACTCTCACTCACCCTCGCATTCCCCTCGATAATCATAAATGAAGTACATGCGATACGTAAGACTCACACAAATATATCATGAAGTACTCCCTCATCGAACCCCCTCAACTACAAACACCCTCGTGACGCACTAAAGCGGTGATTCTAACCAATCAATGATGAATGCCAAGAATCGTCACCCTAAGTCCAGAGGTTATCAGAGAATCCAAGGTTCGAAACATGGTTTACTAGTGGTCCTACAAGGTAAGTTCTATAAGCAGTGTGTGCTCTAATACACACCTCGCACAGCTGTTCTGTGTGCCACTACGAGGCGGGTTGGCGACTACCTAACACGCACACATGAATGTTCGGCTTGTTTAGCTCACACCTAGCTCAACTCTTGTAAGAAAACAAGGCACACACTTTAGATTTGAAAATCAAGTAAGTGTATAAAAATAGGTAGGCACTCCCGTAAAGAAAGTCTCTCTATACGTACTAAGGGGAACTCACATTATCTATCTCAGTCGCAAGTCACGCCCTATGCCTAAATTTCTCACACTCCTCGATTTTACCAATACTAAGATCTTTTTGATTGCCCTTTCTCAAATTTTTAAATTAAATTTGTTTTTATTTTTTTTATTTTTTTTTAGATAATATTTCCTACTCTATATGCATGGGCCGACTCGAAAGAAGACTCGAAACTGACTCAATTTGGGTAGGTGGACTCAAAGTAAGAAAACGTGCAATCATATAATACGAACACATATATATATATCACACAACACTATGACACAAACACACTCTACGACAAAGACTACGAAACACACTACGACACAAACATCCAATATGCAATTGGTTCATGCAGACACGGACTTGGCTAATATTCAGAAAATCTCACCCCCACACTAGAATGCTTCGTTGTCCCCAACGAATTCAGAGATAAAACAAAGGGACTCAGCATTCCAATGCGAGGGCGGGCTGGTCTACTCGCTCTCCTCCGAGCCATCCGAGTGGTCACTCGACAAATACATCAACTTCTGAGGTTCCGGAGTCAGTGTCACCCCGCCTGCCCTGCCAAGCTCGTGTAACCACTGATTCTGCGTATGCAAAATGTCACCGAGCTGGCGCTGGTTCCGTCGCGCATGCATAGCCCTTGACTTGGCTTTCCTCTCTGCTTCCTGCCCTCGAGCCACGACCTTCTTCTCATTTGCAATCATCATCCTTTGCATGGCCTGCAAAGTGGCCTCGAGGCTAGCATTAGGTGCGACAGACGGACTCGACTCCTCACTCACAGCCGGGGTCTTACCCTTACCGCCCCTCTGAGCCCCCTTTTTTGGTGGGGGCCGGCTGCTCTCTACGACTACCTCATCTTTCTTCGGGTCGGGTACCTGAGTCCAGTATCTCGCGGGTTCGGCCGCACGGTCTCCACCATAAAACGCGGCACCAGCCTTAGTGGCCAAATGCTTTAGCAAATATCCAAACCCGGTTGCCCGACGGTTAGAGTCCCGAAGTCTCGATCGAAAACTCAAATAAATGCGCTTCGGGACGTTGAATCGATGGCCCTCATACCAACACATAGCCATAACACACCACTCGAACCGTATGTCGGTCTGGGTCGAAACGCCCTCAACCCATGCCTCCACTATGTTAACTAAATAACGCGCTCGACGAAGTAAGTGTCTGGCCGAAACCGTCCACTTTCTAACGTCGTGACTCGCATGAGTACCCACGGCGCTCCCGTCACCCCACCAAAGGCAAAGATTGACACTGCGGTCACTAAATCCTCTACGTTCATTTTCATGGTGGTCTCAAAGTGACAGTCGCCCTCGAGTGGTGGCCATTGTAGGGCCGCGGCTATGCTAGCCGGAGAGAATACAAAAAAAATTCCTACGGGCGTATATGATCCTACGATCATCCAACTCTCCATCCTCCCCATACCCAGACCACTCGGCGTTTGAGTAAATCTCCCACATGAGCTCCGAACTCGCGTTCTCCTTGACGAGCTCACACCACCCTGCAAGATTCTCTCTTTTCATGAACTCTTGGATTTGTTGGGGCATCTCAGTTTGGAACGGGAAATGCTTTTCTACATTTGCCCCCCTGAACACACTCCCCTCCCGCTTGGCGTACCTAGAATGCGCTAGTAGGGTGATAAACCGATAGTCACAAAACACTCCTGTCGCCGGGTCAAGGTCCCTAGGACTAGACTCTCTCGTGGCCCTCGCTATTGGCACTCTATCACGTTCCGCCCTTTCTAACTCATTAGGGTCCGGGGGAGCTGGTGAAACCATGCTCCCCACAACCCAAAAGGTCGCATTCTTAGCTAGGTTACCACCCGCGTCCCCCGCCTCTCTCACTTCTCCCTCGGGGATATATTCGTCATCACTATCGACGACCACTTTGTGTTTCTTCCTTTTCCCCCCGGTTATTTTCTAACTCGTAGCTACCCCCTTTCCTTTAGCTATGACCTTTCCTTTATCTTTTCGACTTGACATGGCACAAGAAGGTAGCACAAATTGACAATTAAATTGACCAAAAGAATTAAGCTACGTGCTCAGTGTCAGGATGTGTGTACGGAAAAGAAACAGTTACGCAATTAACAAATAAGTCCTAGGACTCTAGTCAATCTCCCCCAAGCACGCTACTAAGCGCAACAATATAATTGGGCTTTTACTCAATTGTGCCTAAGACTCGATAAAAATTAATTGCGAGGGAGAGAAGAGTGTACCTATGTGCCCGGAGCAAGTCTTACGGGCACAATTTTCAGATTCGTCCGACAAGAAGGACCGATTTGGTCGTCGGAACATTTTTTCTTCAAATTGAGCAATCAAGTTGTGCCTTTTGCTCCTTGCGGTGTCCTCTTCGAAAGCCCCAAGTCAATTTTGCCGAATTCAGCCTCAATTTGCTCAATTTCAGAGGTTCACTCGAAAACCCTAACTGCCCCCTTCTTCAATTCACCACCAATCAACCAACCAACCCTAGCTGTCCTGATCAATGGCGTGCTCTCTCTCTCGCCGGCGATTTGCAGTAGGTGTAGCTGTGTGAAGGAGCAGCGGAGTTGGTGTCGGAAAGTGGAGAGGAGAGCAGAGAGGGTCGGTGGTGTCTTTGCTCTGCGATGGTCGGAGGGTAGAGAGAAAGCAGCTGGATATGGTGGCGGTGAACCTGTGAGGGCGGCGGCGATGGTGGTCTGCGATGGTGGTGGTCTGTTTGTGGTCGGCGTCGGAGTTCGGTGGTCTGGCTTATGCCGGCAAAATCGCCGGTGGTTTCTGGGTTGGAGGTCGCGATGATGGAGGAGATGGTGGTTTGGTGATGCGATCTGTGTAAGAGAAACCCAGTCGGTGGTGTTTCGTCGGAGACGGTGGTGGTGTCGCTGGAGTACTGGTTCGGTGGTTGTCCGATTGATGGTGGGTTGCAGATTGGGATGGAGGAGAAGGCAGCGATGGGTGGCCGCGGGTTGCGGTGCTGCGGTGGTCGGGTGGGGGATGAGGGAGGACGAACGGCGGTGGTCGGGTGAAGCTTTGTGGTGGCGGCTGTCGGGTGAGATGGTGCTGTGGCGATTGAGAGGGCTTCTGGTTTTGCCCGATGGGGAGGGAAGAAGATATTACCCTTTTTTTATATATATATTACACTCGGCTCCCCATTGGCTTCATGATAATTGCACCAAGACCCCACATTTGGACCAAACTGAACTCGCCCAACACTAGGTTGTGCGACCTAGTTACTAGGTCGTGCGACCTAGTAAAACTAACAGTTTTCACAAACTAGGTCGTGCGACCAAGTGACTAGGTCGTGCGACCTAGTTACCAGCCCGCAAAATTTTTAACTTCTCCCGACTTGCTTTTTCTTGAATTTTTAGCTCGAAACAGCCTCCGATAAGCTCAAACATGATATTTCACCCCCATTCTTAGGATCCAACATGCCGTTTCACAATTTAGCCCGATAGCACACGGTTTTAACCTCTTTCTCCCTTTCCGGATGCTTTTTATCGCTTTTTCTTCACGAAAACATCCTTTCTCGCCTTTTTGACCGTTCCTTTACTTTTTTCACGGATCTCCTCAACCTCGCGACTCCATTTTGAATATAAACAATTCCCAATGTCCGGGGAATTCTTTATTCCTCAAATTTGCTCTTCTAAAGGCCCGTTTGGCGATTCCGGATGCATTTCGTCACTTTTCTTCGCGAAAACATCCAAATTGCCATAACTCTCGCGTCTGGACTCCGATGCATGCGATCCACCTATCAACAGAAAGCTCTCGACAACCCCCACCTAATGGCACTCTTCAATTTAGCTCACGATCTTGTTTGCAAAAATTTGCCTCGTAATCCGTGCCAATGTGTCTGCTTTCTCGGTTTCGCTATACATTCTTCGTTTGCATCAAGAGGGGGAGTCCGGATACGCGCCTCCCCTCAGGTGCGTGTGTTGAGTGCGTGTTGGTACATCATTTTTCACCCAATTCTTCATTCCGGATCCCGATACGCCTTTTTAGCTGCTTTTTCTCGATTTTTGTGAACGTTTCTCCGTGCGCATCAAGAAGGGGGATCCGGAATAGGCCTTTCACCTAGGAATCCTGCACATACTCATTATAAACATTAAATCCACTCTCCCGCACCTCTCATATAAATCCAACAAAATACAATAACAAAACAGAATTGAAAAAACTATACTAAAGCAGTAAATAGGTTGGGTTGCCTCCCAACAAGCGCTTTGTAATTTAAGGTCGACGGCCCGACCCAGTTACCTCAAAAGAGCTCAAATATCGGGAATTGCTTTGAGGCGCTCAATCACCCCAATGAAATTCCCGTCCACGTATGGCTTTGCTCGCTGTCCGTTCACCTTGAATCGGTCCCCATTCTCAGCTTCTACCTCAAGTGATCCCCATGGGTAAACCTCAGTAATTGTGAACGGACCACTCCATCTTGACTTCATCTTGCCTGGAAATAATTTCAGACGTGCATTGAAGATCAGTACCTTTTGGCCCACTCTAAAGTCTCGTGGAATGATGTGCTTGTCATGCCATTGCTTGGTCCTCTCTTTGTAGATCTTGGCAATTTGATATGCCATTAGTCTGAATTCTTCTAACTCCAGCAATGTCTGCTTCCTTTTCTCACCAGAGAGCTTGGCGTCCATGTTCAACTTCTTTAGCGCCCAAAACGCTTTGTGCTCAAGTTCAACCGGGAGATGGCACGATTTACCGAAAACGAGCTGGTAGGGAGACATGCCCAAGGGAGTCTTGTACGCAGTTCGATACGCCCATAAACTATCATCCAAGTGTAGGGACCAATCTTTGCGTCCCGGATTGACAGTCTTTTCTAAAATTCCCTTGATCTCTCGATTGGACACTTCCGCTTGCCCATTAGACTGCGGATGATAAGCCAATGATATCTTGTGCGTATTCACTCCATACTTGCTCAACACATTGGCAAAGAGCTTGTTAACAAAATGAGATCCCTCATCGCTGATAATCGCTCTAGGTGTCCCGAATCGTGTGAAGATATTCTTGCGCAAAAATCTCTCAACTGTAGCACCATCATTTTTCGGGCATGCCACTGCCTCTACCCACTTGGTCACATAATCCACAGCAAGAAGTATATAAAGATTGCCAAGTGAGGGAGGAAATGGCCCCATAAAGTCAATTCCCCACACATCGAACGGTTCTACCTCTAACACGAAATTTTGAGGCATTTCGTTTCGGTTAGAAATATTACCTGTTCTCTGACACCGGGCACTGCTCCACAAATAGATGGGCGTCTTTATGTAAAGTTGGCCAAAAGAAACCACTCTGAAGTACCTTAGCAACTGTGCGTGATTTGCCGAAATGTCCCCCACAGTTCAACTCGTGGCAATGTCTGAGGATCTCTAACGTGTCCGGCTCCGCATCACACCTCCGCAATACATTATCCGATCCCAGCTTGAACAGATAGGGATCATCCCAGAAGTATTGTCGCGCATCTGCAAAGAATTTCTTACTCTGGTGGTAAGTCATGTCCTTGGGTACAGTGTTGAGTGCCTTGAAATTTGCCTAGTCAGCAAACCAAGGCACAGCTGCAACCACAACCATAAGCTGCTCATCTGGAAATTCCTCTCGAATAGGCAAATCTTCCTACTTACCGTTCTCCAGTCTTGACTAGTGGTCCGCAACCACATTCTCTACCCCCTTTTTATCTTTGATCACCACATCGAACTCTTGCATCAATAAAACCCACCGGATCAATCTTGGCTTGGCGTCCTTCTTGGTGAGAAGGTACTTGAGGGCTGAATGGTCCGTGAAAATCGTCACCAGAGAACCCACAAGATATGGACGAAACTTGTCCAACGCAAATATGATGGCCAACATCTCTTTCTACGTGGTCGCGTAATTAACCTGTGCATCATTAAGAGTACGACTGGCATAATAAATGACGTGAGCTACCTTATCCTTCCGCTGGCCCAGAACTGCTCCCACCGCATAGTCACTAGCATCACACATGAGCTCAAATGGTAGGTTCCAGTCTGGTGTGGTGATGATAGGTGCGCTAATCAGCTTTTCCTTGAGCAAATCAAAAGCTGACTTGCACTCCGCATTAAAATCAAAGACTGCATCCTTCTCAAGCAATCCACACAAAGGCTTCGTGATCTTCGAGAAGTCCTTAATGAAGCGCCGATAGAACCCTGCATGTCCCATGAAACTCCTTACCCCTTTGACAGAGGTAGGGTAAGGAAGCTTCTCAATCACCTCGATCTTGGCTCTATCCACCTCTAAACCTTTGCTGGAGATCTTGTGGCCCAAAACAATACCCTCAGTAACCATGAAGTGGCACTTCTCCCAGTTGAACACTAGGTTGGTGTCAATGCATCTATCCAAAACCCGGGCCAACTTTTGCAGGCAGTCTTCGAATCCGTCGCCATAGAGCGAGAAGTCATCCATGAATACCTCGAAGTTCTGCTCCATCATGTCACAGAAGATCAACATCATACACCTCTGAAACGTAGCCGGTGCGTTGCATAACCCAAAAGGCATGCGTCTAAAAGCGAAGGTCCCATAAGGACAAGTGAATGTCGTCTTCTCCTGGTCAGCTGGCTCAATTGCTATCTGGTTGTACCCGGAGTACCCATCCAAGAAGCAATAATGTGAATGACGTGCCAGCCTATCCAACATCTGATCAACGAATGGGAGGGGAAAATGATCCTTCAAAGTGGCATCATTGAGCTTGCGGTAATCCATGCAAGCTCTCCACCCAGTAACAGTACGAGTGGCAATCTGATCACCTTTTCCCCCTTCCACCACAGTTATACCTCCCTTCTTAGGGACACACTGCACCGGGCTAGTCCATGTGCTGTCGGAAATGGGATAAATGATACCCGCCTCCAACCATTTAAGCACCTCTTTCATCACCACCTCCTGCATGTGAGGATTGAGGCGGCGCTGAAACTGAACTACCGGCTTCTTATCTTCCATGAGCCAAATCTTGTGCTGGCAAACTGTGGGGCTGATCCCCTTGATATCTGCTATGGTCCATCCCATAGCTGCCTTTCTCTCTTGTATTACCTTGAGAAGTTGCTCCTCTTGTTCCCTGTCCAAACATGCAGACACAATCACAGGTAAAGTCTCATTAGATCCCAAGTACAAATATTTCAAATGAACAGGTAAAGGCTTTAATTCTAAAACGGGAGCAATAACAAGAGAAGGAGTAAGAATCTTCCTGCTTCCCTCATTAAAGAGGGGTAATGGTTGGCGCCAATGAACATCTAAGGCTTGCTCTTTCTCGCTGGAATCAAGTAGAGCAAGCTCCTCATATAGTTGCTCCAACAAAATATCGTCCTCTTCGTCCGGTGTGTATGCCTCCACCCCAAAGCACTGCTCGCTTACCGCGTATGCGGGAAACTTCATAGCCTCAAATACATTGAAGGCCACCTTCTCATCGTTGATCTGCATAGTCAGCTCTCCATTGGCCACATCAATGATAGTTCTCCCAGTGGCCAGGAATGGACGGCCCAAAATAAGAGGAACATCATCGTCGGCCTCCATGTCTAAGATCACAAAATCCGCTGGGAAGATGAGTCCTTCAACTCTCACTAATACATCCTCTAAAACACCCCTGGGGTGTTTTATAGTGCGATCAGCCATCTGCAAGCACATCCTGGTAGGCTTAGGATCTCCAACACCAAGTTGCTCAAAAACTGATGTGGGCATCAAATTAATACTTTCACCAAGATCACATAATGCCCTCCCATGAAACGCATCTCCCAATGTAACAAGGATGATGAAACCGCCCGGATCTTTCATCTTCTTTGGTAGCGCCTTTTGCAGAACTGCGCTACACTCCTCATTCAGAGTCACGGTTTCAAAATCATCCATGAGCCTCCTATTAGAAAGGAGGTCCTTGAGAAATTTGGCATATTTAGGCATTTGTGAAATTGCCTCCGCAAAAGGTATATTAATGTGCAATTTCTTGAAGATATCTACAAACTTCTTGAAATGCTTGGCATCCTCTTGACTCTTCAATCTCTGAGGGTATGGCACTCGCACACTGTATTCCTCCCTTGGCTTCTGTTTCTCATCCGACTTCCTCACCGTGTCCTTTGATTGGGGAATCACGGTAGGCACGGGAATTTCTTCATCCAAGGCTTTTTCAGTGGCCTTAGTCGCCTCAGCTCGCGCATGGGTAGGATATGGGGGATCCTGAGTAGTAGTCCCACTGCGAGTTGTAATAGCCTCCAATTGCTCAATTGGAGTAATAGTGTTGGACGGAAGTATACCTGGTGGAAGTCGAGGATTCTGATTAGCTATTTGGCCAATTTGCGTTTCATGGCTCTTTAGTGAAGCTTCCATTGCGACTATCTTGCTCTCAATCTTATCATTGCTAGCTAACAATTTCCTCAACATTGCGTTTGTATCCTGTTCTTCTGAGAGTGGAGGTGGAGCCTGTTGTTGTGGAACCTGTCTCTGAGCTTGGTAAGGAACATTTGGCCTATGACCTGGCGCATATAATCCACTATTCGGATTGGCATAGCTGAAGTTGGGGTGATTGCGATTGTTGGTATGATAGGTGTTTGGCCATTGCTGCTGTCTTTGCTGACCCATGTAATTCACGTCTTCAGTGCCATCCCCATATCCCTGATTTGCATCTGCTACCATCTCTCCCACTGACTTCACCTGTGCCGATGGATTCAAACTACTGAAAGCCGAAGTCATCACTGCCATCTGATGTTCAAATTTCTGTTCCACCATAGACTCTATCTTACTAACCAATGCCCCATCTGACTTCGTGTTTCTACGAGTCTCAGACCTCGTGGATTCACGTTTTGCTACATTATCTAGCAGATCACGACATCTCTGTAGTCCCATTCCCATAAAATTTCCTTGAGCCATCATGTCCAGCTCACTAGCAGTCTCTCTGTCCAAAGCATTATAAAAGTAATGGAGAAGTTTATACCATGGCTCTCCGTGTGTAGGGCATCTGCGAAGGAGCTGGTTGAACTTTCTCCACGTGTCACCCAGAGAATCATCTTCCTGCTGTGTAAATTTGGTTATATCAGCCATCCGTTGAGCAACCTTAGATGGTGGAAGATACTTCCTGAGAAACTCTCTGCTACAATCTGCCCATGTAACTATGCTGCCTGCTGGAAGTTCCATAAGCCATGTCTTTGCCTTTCCCGATAAAGAGAATGGGAAAAGCATGAGCTTTATCGTCTCGATTGGAACTCTCTGGTCATACATGGTAGAAGTAATCTGCTAGAAATTGAGCAAGTGTTGATGTGGATCATCACTTGGGGCTCCAGTGAATAGGCATTCATCCCTAACCATATTGATCAAAGGTTGGCGAATCTCGAAATGCCCGGCATTAATCTGCGGCCTGACAATGGTAGGCTGATATCCCTCCGGTGTAGTCCTGAAGTAATCACAAAAGGACTTTCATCCTCCTCAGCATTGTTGACTTGCTCTACCGCATTCCGGCCGTTATTGTTCCGATTATTGCCCCCATTATTACCATTGCCCCCGTTATTTCTGCCAACTACCTCCGCACCAGGAAGTTGTTGTGGATTTGGAGGGTTCATGCGATCAATCATCGCCTGCATCTCAGCCATTTGAGCCCTAATTTGCTCAGTTTCCGCGGCTCTGTTTGTAGCCTCCTCTACAGCTGCAGCTCTAGCTGCTTCCGCATCTTGCAGGCCTTTGCGGACCCTCTCAAGCTCAGCTCTAGTTTGCTCGTCCATCTGAACTGAATTTGCTTTCCTCTTGTCTCTACGTTCTGCACGCAATAACGATTTCGGATCCTCAAGTACTGGATGCAAAGGCTCGTCTCTAGAACGGGACATTACGCAATTCAATCTTCTTGGAACTTAGCATACTTGCAGCTAATGTTCCTACAACATTAGTTGTACATACTGATAGATGTGCATTGGTATTGATTACTTCTCAGGATGGTTTGCTCGTGACCCCTCAATCTTACATCCCGTTGGACACACTCTGCTTCAATTGAACCAGGTGGAACCGAGGAAGACGAGACGATTGATCATAGTCGATGACTCCTTCCAGCTTTCCAATATTCCCAGCCAGGAGACTGTACAAGTTGTCACCAGAGTAGCTGAAAATTTATCTGGCTGTGAGTTGCAGACTTTACATTTCCATCGCCTTGTCGTTTCATTTTTCTTTATCATTACAAGTTCCAGCCACTTCGTGTCCCCATGTGAATGCTGCGTTTTCCAAACTTCAATGTTATGTTTCCAGCTATGTAGAGAAGCTATGTTTCTCATATTACCGACAACTTCGAACAAGTACTGTTCATCAAACATTAAGCGCAATATGCTGCATGAGTGAACTATAGTTCCCACAATTACACTCAAGCCAATGTTATTAACAAAAGAATATCGATATATGATCACACATCGAAATAATGCACACAACCAACACACCTAAACAATGTAATACTCGAATCATCGCCGCGCCTCGCGCGGAGCGAACCTAGTGTCTTGATTATTAGGAGCGAACTTGTAAGGATTACATGTCATCAACAGCTTATGCGGCAAGGCTTGATTGTCAAATAAATGGCATGTTGATGCCATTTGAAGTAAGATGCTAACAAATGGCATTCATGGAATCATTTTCAAATCACATGTGGCGGAAGAAAAAAGTCATTCCCTTGCTATATATATATATATATTATTAAAAAATAATATTATTATTTTTATTGTTGTTGTTCTTATTATTATTGTTACCATTATTGTTATTTTTTTTATTTAGATCCTTTATATTTATGAGCAATAGAATTTCAAAACAAACCTCAATGTCACTTACGATTCATTAGTCCTTCCAACTCTTAGGAAAAAATTCCCTCAAGAAAACAACTCTTAGGAAATTATTTAATAGGCATACACCGGAAACATTGAAATTATTACTGCTAAATCAAGAGAAAAAAAACTTTTAATTGGAACAAGCAACAAATCAATTTCTGCAATTTGTTCAATCAAGAAAGGTCTACAAAGAAACTTTTTACAAACTCAAACAACCCAAATGTAGCGCCCTCGAGGCAAATCTATGGATAGTCTCTCTCACCACCTTCTGTATTTTTTGAAATCTTTTGGTTGTCTTATTTGAAATTTTATTGATAGTCCATGGTCATTCTCGGAGATATAAATGGCACGTTCTTTCTCTACTACTATGTACGAAGTGTTCATTATTGTGTTTTTATAAATCTTGCTTCATCTTTTTCATTGTTGTCTATAATAAGTGTGGCTTTTTGTAATTGTCCTCGCTTTTAGATCATAGTTACATACTAAACTGTAATCATTTTCTTTTTTTGTTGAATGGAAAACTAACAATAACTATCCTTACCAACTTGAAGTTTTAAATGATAATTCCTGTTCATTACTCATCAAAAGTCCCTCACCTTTTCTATATCAAATTGAGCTTCCTGGTCTTATGATATAAAAAATTGATGCATTCAATTAACCAACATAGTCTTAAGACAATTAAATTGTTCCCATATTGTGTTCCTTTAGGTGGAATTGAAATGTGAAAAAATCGATGTCACTTCAACTGGAAAGTTAGTACTGAGATGTGTCTCGATTAGCCCAGTCAAAGTGGAAGTAGAGCAACCAATTTACTTTTACATGCTCAAGTTTGTGCATAGCCAATTTTAATATACCTTACAAAAAGAGTTGTGTGTTATATTGAATATAAATTCACCGTTGTGAAGATTAGCTCATAATTATACATTTTCTCTTTATGAGTGTGCACAAGAGATTCCGGCGGGGAGACCTCCGTGTACACCGTAAGTAGAGGATCGAAGATTGCACAGGAAGAGTGGGGTTGTGTGTAGGGAGAGAGTAAGTCAGTAGCAATGTCTGAGAGAGAGACAGAGGTTTGGCAGAGCTTCCGCGTATGGCAAGTGTGTTCTCCTTTGTATGGAAAGGTTAACGTCCTATATATAGCAGAGAACGTGACCGTTGTAGTGTGGTTAATGCGCCCATTGATGGCGGCTTAATTAGCTTAACCATAACGGCACGTTCGTCCGAGTATATAGGGACCGTTACAGCACGTTGTGCGCGAATACCGGAACCGTTACGAGGTTGACCGGGTTTGACCGGATTGACCGGGTTTATGGAGCTCGTGCCATAAATCTCTCAAAACAGTTACTAATGGTCGCGTGCGGGCTTGGCTCGCACGCGACAGGGCTTACCCTAGCCTCCAAACCACAAAGTCCCTACAAGTCCCGTGCAGTGGTATGCGAGGGCTCTGTCTCGCAGCCCCCACATGGATCAGCTCGGCTGGTGATCCAGTGTGTATGGAGCACAATATGGTGTGCTGGATGGTTGCCACGTGGCCAAGATCTGTCAGCTCAGAAAGCACTATCTACATTAGCCCCCTTTCTGCGCGTGAAGACTCATAGCTGTATAGGCTTCCATGCGCGGAAACCAACATACGCGTTGCCGCCACGCACCAATTCAAATATGGGTAAGTTCAGCCCCCGTGCGTGCCATTATGACCTAAAACCCCTAGAGTCGTGCCGTCTGGCTTCTAGGGTTTTAGGCGTGACGTCAGCTTGTCCTGTGATTGCGCGATTCGACGGTGACGGTTGCGATTCGACTACTGAAAGGACGCAACCTTTCATTGTTTTTGGATAAATACTTTGTATCCACTGTTGCAAAGCATCACTTCTTTCTCTTAAAGTGAATGGTACCCGAAGATCTTCGAGAGCAGATTCAGATAATCAATCATCAATTCAAAACTGCAAATCGTCTTCTTCAACTGTGCATATCCAGGCAAGCTTTGCGAAAACAAGGTTGGCCTTGTTCAATTTTGATTTAAGATTCCAGTGTATGCCTTGAACTGCGTTGAATCTGTAACCCAGAACACGTAATCTGTTGAAACTTGCAAAGAAACCTTGTTTCTGAAATTGATACCAGAAACTGTTCGTCTTTCCTTTCATAATAGATCTCGGATTTCGAACTTTCAAATTTCGAACTTTCAATCTGAAGTGCAGCGCCTTTCTCCCCCCTTTTTCTTGCTCTTCCGCAGGAATGGCGAAGACAAAAGGAACCAAACCCGCCAAGGAAGACGAAGAGATCCCCGATCTTCCGCAGGCTTTGTGGCGAAAAGCCCCCTATTTGGGTGGCCAAGACTTCTATCATGCGAGGCTTAAGGCTAAGAGGATGCCTGATCCTGTCCCAGTTGAGAGATTGCTGACACTGACTCGCCCGGTTAACTCAGCCTTGCTCGAGTTAATTGGCTCCGAGGATGTGGTTCGATTGGGGATCGAAAACGGGTACTTCCCCTACACTGCGATTTCTACCCAGGCTTTCGTCCAGAAATTGGACTATATGGATGAGTGGATTGACCACGTGTTGGACAATCATGCCGCGACTCTCGATGAAGCCGGTATATACTTTGCTGTTCGTGCTATGAAGGGTGCTGCCGTGAAGCTGGACCAGTCCATGCTTCTAGACCTTCTTTCCCGCTACTCGCCTGCGACTCACACATTCCACTTTGCTGAGTTCGAGGCCGCCCCCACACTCGAGGACGTGCAGATGCTGTACGATCTTTCTCCCATGGGCGAGGTAGACCCTTTGAGTCCTTTGAGGACGCCTGCGGAGATTGCCTTGTACACGCAGATGGAGGAATGCCTGGCAGAGGTAAAGAAAATCTCCACCCGGTGGACTACTACGAGAGCCCTTCCAAACTGGCAGTTGGTTGATACGTCTGCGAAGAATACCTGGAACAAATGGCTGCAGTATTTCTTTCGAGACTATGCGAATAGCAGCATCACTAAGAAACTTCTGAGTGAGAACCCAGACGCCGAGAACTATGTGGAGGGTAAAGGCTATCACCTGACCCTCTGTGCTTTCCTCTGTGCTTGGTTGTCGAGGTACTTGATCGACGGTCACCCACATGATGGGGTCTTTTACCATGTTTTGCCACTTGCTGTGAGGCTCGCCCTTGGCCAGAGAGTCGCACTCGGACCCTTGGTCTTGGGCACTCTGTATTACAGGCTTGATCAGTTGGTTTTGGCCATGAAAGAGTCACGTGGCCGCCTCGATGTGCTGACCTTCGTCAATATCTCCTTTTTGACAATGTGGGTCTTCGAGCGGTGGCCATCCTATGCCCCAACTGCTCTTAAACCCGACAAGTGGTGTCCCCCAGGCGAGACGGAGGAGCGCAACAGCGGCAGAGCTGCGAGATGGTTCGGAGCGAGCAACACCAAGTGTGTTTGGAGCTTGATATGCGACAAACGAAAAGAGTTCACTGCCAGGCCCTATGCCACATGTGTTGAGAATGTGCGATGGTTTCCAAGGCTGCACCCCTCTAAGGGTGTTGTCTTCTCAGAAGAGCTCCTCTTCGAAGAGGAAACGCATTTCCATGAGCGCTATCGCGAGTTCTTCTGCTGGTGTCTACGAGGCTCTCTTCCTGCCCTCGCAGAACATATTCGTGAGCTTGTGCCAAGGTATGAGAGGATTACCGTGGATGTTGATCCCACTCGAGTTTCTCCCCAGTTCGGCTTTGATGCAGTGGCACCATCAATCTGGCCCCAGTCCATTATCAGAGGTTGCTATAAGCGCTTGCTGACAAAGGAGTGCAAGACAGTATTCATGAAAAATCTTCCCTTTGAGCAGCCTGCAGGGACCTGCGAGGGTGGGTGTTCTCAGAACTGGCTCGCATACTGGGTTGCCCAGCAAACAAGGATTGAGACGCAGTCGGCCGCACAGCCAAGCAGAGCCCCCTTGATCAAGAGAAATTCTTTTCCGTTTCGCCCCAATTGCAGTCTGAGCGAGTCTGAATATGGTTGCTATTCACTGTTGGATCGTGAGAACCATTTGTGTCCTGACCTCATTCTGAAAGAGAAGTTCGCCGCAGTTAAGAAGGGCGACACGCATGTCGTCAGATACAGCAAGGCATTTGCTGAGGTAAGCAATTTCTTCGCATGCGTTAAGCTTCTTGATTTCCTTATGCTGACACCTTTATTTTGTACTGTTTGCTGTAGTGTCATGTGCGGCGATTCGCATCTGGTGATCGCTCCAAGTCATTGGTTAACGCCATTGTTGCCACCAGAAGACAAAAGCAGTCGTTTCAGCTTGCATGGAGGATGGACCCTGAGATCGAGAACAAGATTCGCGCAGTCATGAATGCTTTTGCTGACTCGCTGATAGACAATGCTCCGGCCTCGTCTCCTCCCGGAGATGATCCGTCCCCTCCAGCGACTGCGGCGCCGAGAGTGAAAAGACCTAGGCAAAAGGGAATTACAATTTCTTCCCCTAGAAGTGCCCCAACTTCTCCTCCGGTGAGATCCCTTTCTGTCAAGGACAAAGGTAAAGGTCGCATGCCCAGCAAAGTGCGGAAAGAGCTCGCAGTTGAGACTTTCGTTCCATTCAACCAAGAGGAAGAAGGAGAGAGGCAGGAGCCCAGAGAAAGTGATGAAGAAGAAGAAGAAAGAACAGTTAAGATACATGAGGAAGAATCAGGAGGTACCCCCATCGCATTTCCTTTCCCATTATCGTAACTTCTTTGCACTTCTTTTCTTAAACCAATCATATCTTCGCAGATGATGATGATGATGAGACCATTGGTGGCCTTGTGTCCAAGAGACAAAAGAGAGATGCCCATTCTGGCATTCCAGACGATCCCATAAGCGAGGACATTCTTGCTGAGTCCAGGAAGACAGCCGCGGAGGCTGCTGAAAGAAGAAGACAGCGGGAAGAGGAGGAGCTCGAGCGTGTGAAACAGCAGAGCCTCGAAGAGCGGCATGTTGACGACTTAGTGCGTCCAGTTGACGAGGAAGACGAGCTTCCCGAAGAAGTGGCTCCTCATGCGGAGGAGGAAGATGAGGTTCCAGAAGAGGACGCAGCAGCCCTGGAGCAAGTCCAAGCGGACTTTGAAGAAATCGCAGGCGGCGATAAAGGTGAGATCTTCAATCTCGCAGTAACTTATAGAGATGTTATTGTGGGTGCGTTAAAGCATGGTGTGTCAAAGGCTGACATTCGCCGTTGGCTAGTAGACAAATGCGGAGAACCTTCAGGTAATTATTTGAGCGATACGCATGTACTAGGCCTTAGCAACTTGAAACAGGATCATGACTGGTTTCTTCGCATCCCAGGTCACGCCCCTCTTAAAGACTTGCTTAGTGAGGACACACTAATAGGACATGGTTCCTCGTCTTTAGTGTATGAAGAGGCTTCAATCCCACCTTCGCGTGGAGGTGCTTGCTCTTAGCTTAAGTAAAGATAGAAAAATATTATTCAATGCGAGTTACCTCATACCATCGCATTTTGTATCGCAGGCAATGTTGAGGAACATGCGCCGGAGCAAAGAAGTCAGTCTTCTGCATCCTATGTTCCGATTCCGAGCCCCCATACAGAGAAGCCCGTCGCAGCTACTGATCATGCAGGTGAGCCTTTCGAGGACATCATCGAACTTTCCAACGATGCTGAAGCTGGTGCTGTGCTAATGGATGAAGATGCCCATGCTGGCGCTGAGGAAGTAAGGACAAATACTGCCGATGCTTCCGCATCTGAGAATGTTCCTCGCCAAGCGACCTCGGCTGTCACTTCGCCTCCGGCAATGACTGAATCGGCGGCACCTATTCCTGCGTGGGGCTTTTGGGGCTCACAGGTTAGGAATGCAGTCGCAGCTGGTGCGGCCTACACTCTTCCTTCTAACTATGAGGAGTTAGAGCTCGCAGCTGACAGGAGAGCCATGGAGCAAGGGCAGTCTTCAACGACCCCAGTAATGCGCATTCCTTCTCTTCGTGAGATTCTCGAAGGAACTGGTAAGTAGTGATTCACTGTTTGCATCTCGCATGGTGCATTTGCGAGTTTGATAGCATAACTTAGTTTTAACATTGCTTCAGGTTTGAAGCAAACTGATGTGGATTGGCTAGTTCGGATGCGCCTCTCCTACCCCCGATCGTTTGCAAGATCTCTGGAGATAGGGCCCTTCGACAGGAGGCTGTTTCTCACCGAAGCCATTTGGATTCTGGAGCAGCTGTCTGCGGCCACGCCTGAGACCATCTTTGTCCAGAGCGCCGAATTGCTTCATGGCATGTGCGAAAATCTTCTTACCAAAGTTCAGGGCAGACTGGGTTTCAGATTTCTTATGAAAAGAGTCACTCTGATTCGCGCAGCCGTAACCTTGCAGCTCGGTCACCAGAACCTCGCAGCTGAAAAGCAGAAGGTGGAGCAGCAGAAGCAAAAGGCTGAAGAAGCTATGAAGCTCTATCATGAGATGAATTCCAAGTGCGAGCAATTGAAGCAAGAAGTGGAGCAGGTAGAGAAGCTGCGCCATCAGTTCGCACCCCATGACTCCTTGGTCAAGAATTTGCTTTTGACTTTGTGAATTTTGAAAATAGCAAGGAAATGGCTGAAACATTAATGTAATGCTGCTAGGGTTTCTCCCCCCTTTTTTTTAACAACAGGAATCTACTTGCCCGTTTTGCCCTTTCCGGGATTTGATAGGATATCTCTGTGCATATCCAATTATGACATCAGCAATTGATACTCTGCTTGATTTTCGCGCTAATTTTTCGGAAGATAAGCACGCTTTCGTTGGGAAGTCCATCCGAATCATGACTATCCGTCATTTATTAGGATACGCAACTGAATCGTCGTAGCCTTTAGTAGGGTAATTGATGGATACCGCTTTTCAAGGCGTAAGTGATTGGCCTTACCCTCTCTTCAAATTCTGCTGACTCATCTTTGGCAACTGAAGAGTCTCCACGAGGTCTATATAAACCCTGTGTTTGCCATTTGGGTTCTTCATCCCAAAAATGTGCTTTGCCGTGAGTCCTTACGACTGCTGGCTTCAATGCTTGTTTCTCGTTGATTCATGGCAACTTCAAGTTGTGAATCCTGAGTTTGCGCTTTGTGCTGTAGAAATAGTTTCCAAGATCCACTTTATGAGGCTTATTGCTCTTTATAACCATCGTAAAGAAGATGGAGATGATATCTCATGTGTGTTCGAAGAAATTTCTTCATGTATTATGTTTGCAGGTCCTGTTTCCGGCCGCCTCTCGGTGAGGTGCAGCGCCGAAGTGACCGTGCTACCGTCTCGTAATGAACGGCGGAATTCTCCTCCAGCATCCCTGGAGGAGGATTTCTTGCCTCTTCGTTCTTGAACTCAGGGGGCTTGTCAATGCCCTTGTCCATCATGACAAGGAGTCCATCACCAGAGGAATGACTGCTTTGCCTGTTTTACAAGACAGCATATGTCGGAACAGGAGGTTCCTCCGGTGCCTATCTTGATCAGACAGAGGCCTTTGTCACCCCTTGGGGTCTTGGACGTACCGTCTCGCAGATCTTGCTGCTAGGGACGTAACGAATGACAAGCTGATCTCTTCGCAGCAGCATCCCTTTTTCTATAGATCTTTGGCCGTAGATCTGTGTGTTGCATAGCCGGTGTTAGGACCGTTAGGTTCATCCTTTTTCAGCCGGGATTCCCGCGATGTGTAACTTCATGTTTGTGAGTTACTTTCCAAATGTATTGTAAGCCATGTTGGCTGCGTAGTTAGATTTGAGCTTTATCGCTTGTAAGCTGCTATCTAGACAGATAAATTGTAAGTCTTTTCGACTCATAATCATAAATAGCTTTTGTATTATCTGCTGCCTTGTGACAACAAAATACAATTTCGCATGCGTTTCGGCATATTCTACCTTGCATAATGCTATGTAATGGTTTTGCATTTGCTATCTGCCATATGAATTCGCAGATGTTTCACTAGATCGTTCGAGATCATATTTTCGCAGCTGTGCCATCTTGGCAGATGGGCTTGTGATTGGCCTTTGTGGATCACTTAAGATCGTTAAGTGATGCGAATAGCTATCGTTGCAGATAGGCTTCACTAGAAGATCAATTGAGATCATTTTTCGCATGAGTTGCTATCGTAACAGATAGGCTTTAGAAGATCGATTAAGATCATTTTGTACACGAGTTGCTATCGTAACAGATAGGCTTTAGAAGATCGATTAAGATCATTTTGTACACGATTTGCTATCATAACAGATAGGCTTTAGGAGATCAATTGAGATTATTTTGCTCATGAGTTGCTATCGTAACAGATAGGCTTTTAGGAGATCAATTCAGATCGCATTTGCATTGACTGCTATCATAACAGATAGGCTTAAATGATCGATTCAGATCGCATTTGCATTGGCTGCTATCGTAACAGATAGGCTTAGAGGATCAATTAAGATCGCATTTGCATAGGCTGCTATCGTAATGGATAGGCTTAGATGATCAATTAAGATCGCATTTGCATAGGCTGCTATCGTAACAGATAGGCTTAAATGATCAATCAAGATCGCATTTGCATAGGCTGCTATCGTAACAGATAGGCTTAAATGATCATTTAAGATCGCATTTGCATAGGCTGCTATCGTAACAGATAGGCTTAGATGATCAATTAAGATCGCATTTGCACATTGCTATTGTAGCGGATAACTCATTGTTAACAGTTATAGCAAACTAATAAAGTAAAATCGACATCCAGCAATATGAAGTTTCTCATTTGGGAGAATTTTCTTATTATAATGCTCTCATATGGGAGAGATGAGATTACAATCCTCTCATATGGGAGAGGAGATTGTGTAAATCGTAACCATACAAGAGATTAAGCGACGTTATAATAAAACGTATGAAATGAGAGAAGTCAGGGATAGTACTTCTTAATCCAGCGCATGTTGACTGAACTCAGGGTTGAGGTTGTGCCGTGCAACCTTCGTATGCTGCAATAGCCACTGTCGAAGACTTCTGTGACTTCGAAGGGTCCTTCCCAATTGGCTGCGAACTTTGGGTGAGTCGCTTCTCGCATGCAGTGGTCAGATGCGCGCAGGACCAAGTCTCCAACTGCGAAATCTCTTCGCTGGACTGTCTTATTGTAAGCGCGAGCAATCCTTTCTTGATATCGCTTGTTGGTTCTTTTGGCTTGTTCTCGCTTTTCCTCCAGCAAGACTAAGTCATGATCACGTTGATTCTCGTAGAGTGCATGGAAGGCTAGCCTTGCCGAATTGACCCTCACTTCCGCGGGTACCACGGCCTCGGCCCCATAGCATAGTAGGAATGGTGAGGCCCCCGTGGGTGTCCTTGGAGGAGTTCGGTAAGCCCACAGAGCTATGCTTAGAGAGTCGGCCCACTTCTTGTGGTCATCTGCGACCATCTTGCTCAAAATTCTCAACAGCGTTTTGTTGGTCGCTTCAGCTTGTCCATTTCCCTTTGGGTAATAAGGGGTAGAACATATCTGCCTGATATTGTACTCCTCTAATTTCGCAGCTACCTGGCGATTAACAAAGGGAGTACCGTTATCTGAAAGAATGGTGTTTGGGATTCCGAACCTGCATATGATGCTTTCCTAGATGAAGTTGACCACAGCCAGCGCATTTGCCGTCTTCAGTGGTATTGCTTCCACCCACTTGGTGAATAGCTCAGTTGCGGTGAGAATGAAATGATTCCCGTGCGACGTTGGTCGGATGGGACCGATGAAGTCCAGAGCCCATGTGTGAAATGGCCATGGCGTCCCTAATGCATGTAGATCCACGGCGGGGGCATGCACTAGGTTTCCTTTGAATTGGCACTCCTGGCAGCGTCGTACTTTGGTGCGGCAATCGACCTCCATCGTGGGCCAGAAATATCCAATTGAGAGGAGCTGCCTGCATAATTTCGCACCTCCTTGGTGTTCCACCTGATGAGAAAGGTCCATGACTTCTTGTGCTTCTCTGCCGTCTAGACATCGCAGCAAGTTGCCCTCGTGACCTCTTCGCCAAAGCAGGTTTTCCTGTACTACATATCGAGATGCTTTCCTTTTCAATTTCTCGGCTTCTTTTCTTGATTTGGGCACAGTGCCCTGGGTGAGGAAATCAAATAGTGGCTTCCTCCAGTCCGTGTCGTCATCGATTAGGGCGATGAGTAGAGAATCTTTGATTAGTGCGCAACTTTCGCACTTCCCTTGTATCAGGGCTGCGACTGTTGACATGTCTGGCCAATGAATGCCATATCTCTGAGCCTTCCTGTAGATTGACACCTCGCTTTCTCCGCAAGCATGTTGGTGAATCTTTTCTAACAGCAGTTGTCCCTCCCGCTCGGAGACGCATCGCATGAGTATTCCGCCAGGACCCTTGTAGTAGAGGGTGTTATCATGTATGCAGTACACTTTTGTGAGTGCCCAGCTTTCACTGCTTGTGCCTTCCGCAATAGCTTGTAGGATTGCTTTTCTAAAATCCGTGTCAGCCATGTTTTCGTCGTCGCACGCATCTTCTGTCAATGCCGACGATGTTCGTACTTCAATGGAGATCCTTGCGGAAAATTTTTCTGTGCTAACCTTAGATCCCAAGGTTGCTAAAGCGTCTGCATGCCTGTTGTCCGCTCGGGGCTTGTGCTCGTACCTCACATCACAAAACTGCTGTACCAGCTTTTGCACTAAGGTGCGGTAACATAGAAGATTGATTTCCTTCAAACTATACTCGCCCGAGGCTTGCTTGACGATCAACTTGGAGTCTCCCATGACCGTTAGATTGCTTACTTCCAAGGCTTTCGCCGCGCGAAGCCCTGCGATGAGAGCCTCATATTCCGCTTCATTGTTTGTGACTGCGAAGTTGAGTTTTGCGGACATCTGTATGACCTCCCCATCTGGTTTGGTCAAGACTATCCCAATGCCTCCACCTTTCCTTGTGGACGAGCCGTCGAAGTGGAGCGTCCAATAGGGCACGTCGATCGCATAGATCTCAGGGCCTTCGAGCTCTTCCTCGATCACGGGTTCGTGGCTGTTGTCGGGGAACTGTGCCAACAGGTCCGCTACCGCCTGCGACTTGATCGCTCGCGGTCGCACGCATGTGATATCATATTGAGAGATGGTCATGTACCATTTTGCCAATCTCCCGCCAGGAGTAGTGTGAGTTAGCAAATATCGTATGGGGTCGCTCTTGGTGACCACTACCACTTTGTGTGATGCAAAATAGTGTTTCAACTTCTCTATCACGAAGAATAATGCAAGGCAATGACGTTCGATGTCTGTGTACCTTGATTCAGCAGGCTGCACGATGCGAGAGATGTAGTAGATAGGTCTCTCTTGGCCTTCATATTCCTGAGCCAAGAGCGCTCCTATAGATCTCCTTGTTGATGTCAGATATAGCAGAAGTGGTGATCCCAGTTGGGGTGCGATCATTATTTTCGAGGATGTTAGCAAATCCTTCAGCTTTTCGAATGCAGCTTCGTGCTCCGGAGCCCAGTTGTACACGGCGTCCTTCTTAAGAAGAGTACTAAAACAGCATGTAATTTCGGCAATCGCTGGGATGAATCTCCGCAGATAGGATAGCTTTCCTAAAAATGTCTTCAATGCACTCTGGTTATGGGGCGGCGTCATGCCGGTTATGGCTGATACTTTTGCAGGGTCAGGCTCGATTCCTTGGCGGTGAACTACGCATCCCAAGAACTTCCCTGATGTTACCCCAAATGTGCATTTCATGGGATTCATCTTCAGCTGAAAGCGCCTGCATCTATTGAACACCTTTCGTAGATCCGCGAGGTGATCTGCTTCGTGCTTGGATTTAACCACCAGGTCATCCACATAGAATTCCACCTCTTTATGCATCATGTCGTGGAACAGAGCCATCATGGCCCGCTGATAGGTCGCACCCGCGTTCTTAAGACCGAAC